>CAWUFW010016028.1:0-329698 GCA_963921515.1 Calotriton arnoldi | reverse complement strand
CTCCAATGGGAACAGACCAGACCAAACTACCAGGCCAGGTCTTCCTGAACCGGAACACATGCAACCCAGGACAGGTGCCGCCATAGTTAGGGATCATCGGCCAGGTTTAGATTGGTTCCAGTAACATAGTGAACACAGTACATACGTCTGGGGATACCCGTCCCTCTTAGGGCAACTCACTAAAGTATCCAAAAAAAGGGACGGATAGAATGCTTGAATTAATCCCAGCCATTGCTGAGGCTGATGCCCCCTATGATGAACTGAGGTCCAGCAGGTGAGCCTCGTCTCAATTTGAAGACCTCTGCTTCCACCATTTGTTTTTATATTTTGTGCACTTCCAAACTGAGAGATTTTACTTAGGTGATGAGGCACGTAATTTTTGGTCTATATTATTATAGCCCTAGAAGTTGTATAGAGATATTTTGCTTTTTTGCTCTGTTTCAGACATGAAATTCTATCCATGATGGTCATATACAGACCGGACACAACCCTAGAGGCCTGGCCTCTCTCCCATGGGGCTTGCAGCCATAGTCCAGCACTGTGAGACTCAAGGAAATGGACCAGTTTGTGGGCTTGGCTCGCAGCATTTATTTATTTATTTATTTATTTATATAGCGCCTGAATCGACCCCCGAAGGGGTATCTCTGCGTTACGGACAGGGCTGCAGGAAAAGCTAATGAGGGGATCAGAATAGGATGGTCTTAAGGAGCTTCCTAAATTGGAGATGATCAGAATATTGTCTCAGTTGAATAGGGAGCTGATTCCAGTAGAGAGGGCCAAGGTGGAAGAAAGCCTCTGGGAGCTATTTCTCACATTAAGCCTGTGGCTTTCCTGACTCGAGGGACCACCAGAAGAGATTTGGTTCCTGAGCGGAGGGTCCTGGAAGGCGCATAGGGCGTGAATTTCTCAGCAAGATAAGAAGGACTGATGTTGTGTAAGGCTTTGTGGACAGTGCAGCAGACTTTAAACTTTACCCGCTTAAGCACTGGGAGCCAATGGAGCTGATGGAGGAGAGGGAGGGCAGCGGTCTTGGGAGGGGCATTCATGACCAGGCGCGCCGCGGTGTTCTGAACCACCTGCAATCTACATAGCGAGTACTCATTATCTGAGACCAGGAGGACATTGCAATAGTCCAGATGACGCAGTATAAGGGCCTGAGTCAAGGTTTTCCGAGTGGAATCAGGAAGCAGAGGAAAAACTCGGCGTAAAAGACCAAGCGTATGAAAGCAGGAGCCAGCTGTCTGAGCAGCGTGCTCCTTCAAAGTGAGAGCCTGTCCAAGCGGATGCCCAGGTTCTTAACGAGGGACTTGGGGGCGGGGGGAGCACCAAGGTCCACCGGCCACCATTCGGGAGTCCACAGCAAGGGGGCCTCGCCGAGAAGCATAATCTCAGTCTTCCCAACGTTAAATTGGAGAAAATTACATCTCATCCAATTAGAAATAGCCCTCATACCAGAGGAGAAAGCCGACTGAACAGATGGGGTGAATTTGCTGAAAGGAAATAGGAGCTGCGTATCGTCGGCGTATGAAATGGGAATGAAACCACAGGTCCTGAGGAGATTGGCCAAGGGAGCAACATAGATATTAAACAGGGTAGGGCTCAGACAAGAGCCCTGAGGTACTCCCTTGGGCAGTTCCATGGTCGCCGAACAGTACGGGCCGAGATTGATGGTCTGGGAACGGGAGGAAAGGAAGCTCGTCATTCACTGAAGGGCAGTGTCTCTGAGTCCAATCTCCTCCAGTCTCCTGAGCAATATCTGATGAGAGACCGTGTCGAACGTGGCAGAAAGGTCCAACAGCACCAGAATCGTAGATTGGCCATGTCTAAGGTCATCCTGATGTTATCCGTGACCGCTAGCAGGGCAGATTCTGTGCTGTATTTGGGCCTAAAACCTGACTGGGAGGTATCCAGGCTGCCAGTGAGTTGGACATGGTCAGACAGATGTTTATTGATATGTTTTTCTAGTAACTTGCTCAGGAGAGGAAGTAACGAGATGGGACGGAGATTGGAGAGATCTGCCAGGGGAGCATTGGTGTTCTTGCGGACAGGCATAACCTGTGCTGCCTTCCATTCTAAAGGAAGACGACCCTCTCTCATGGTAAGATTGAAAAGAGACCCTATGGGGGAAGACAATTGACGGGACAAGGAGGCAAGTTTTCTGCATAAAATGTTGTGCGATATCATTGCAGAGAGTTTGTGAGGGGGCCTCAAGATTATCACAGGCTTTGGGATTGGTGAAGGACTTAAGGATTTGGTAAAGGGTTTTGGGAACATTCCCAGCCTGGGCTAGCTGAGATGCGATGTAGGCTTTCCGTGCAGCCTTTATGCTTTTGTGATAGCAAAAGAGAGTGACCTTGAATCTGTCTTTATCCCTCTCATCATGGGTACTACGCCATTGTCTTTCCTGTTTTTTACACTGCCGTTTTTGAGCCCGGAGCTCAAGGGAAAACGAAGCTCTCTGGGGACGCTTTGAGGAGGTGGGGAATGATTTCAGCGGCGCAAGTTGGTCAATGGCGCAGGTGACTGCGGAATTGTACTTAGCTAATCCATCCTCTATATTGTCCGGTTCAATGTCCCAAGGTGCCAGAAAGGAAGCTTGAAAACGCGCCGGAGAGATTTTCTTCCATTGTCTGCGAATACAGTGAGTGGCAGGGTGGGGTGCATCTGCCTCCCTGGGACCCTGGATAAGAAATTCGATGGATGCATGATCTGACCACGTCAGCGGCATTGTTTAATTGTTCAAAATGAGGAGAAATTAAATGAGAAGAGATACATCTCAAATCTGTTAACTGAATCTGCATTATGCTAACGTACAAAATGAAATGCACTCTGGAACCATGTACTTGTCTACTAATTATTAGTGTCAGAACTTTTAAAGGCTTCAGAAAACGTTGATAGGGGTGTTGTAGCCATTGCTCATTGCACATGACATTAAACCCTTTTAGCCTACATATGATTGTATTCTGGTCATTCTGTTGTTTCTCAGTGACTAGGGTAATGCTTTTATGAGAAGACAAACTATTTTCAACTGTTTTATTTGCTTTTGTATCTTTTTTGCACATACCCGATCTTGCAATGGGTATCTGGGAAACCATCTTGGAGCTTTTATCCACACTGGCTCCCTTAAGGGCATTCTACACGCTGCAGCACACCTCACTAGGGCATGAAGAAATATAACCACATCATAACACTGTGATGGAACTCCATAGGTCCTCCCTGCTGTCCTGCACCATCTTCAAGCTCAGCTGTATAATCTGCAAAGCTATCACAATGCGTTAACAGTCTACAAACCAGCTACCTTTCCCATCACTCCTTGACATGATGCTTGTCGTTGACCCTGTACAGTGCTCCGCTGCTTTTGGCTAGGTTTGCACTATATGACTGACAGCCCTGCCTTCTTGGATGACAAGCTTGCCATCTCCAGTGGCTCTCCACACCCCCGCAGCAAGGACACCTTCAGATGGAAGAAGAAGACGTGCTAAAAATAGACAAAAACAGAAAAGGCCTTTCCCATCCGTGCCCCAAGGATCTGGAATGTTATTCTCATGTCTATCTGGACAGTCCAAAGTCAGCTCCAATTAAGAAAACAGCGAATACTCAACTTAAGAAAAACAAAATCATGATGCAGTCACGATCCACAACTCCTCTCACATGTTGACTGTGTCTTTGACCCTGTACAGTGCGTAGCAGCCTTTCAGCTTGGTTTTGCTATATAAATACCGCATACACATATACGTATCTAATGCACTAATCTGGAAACAAATTGCTAACATTTGATTGAAGTTAAGAGATTTGGAGAGACCTAAGCCAAACCTTTCCATCCAGTGTGACTATTATAATGTATTCCATTTAATTGAAATCTAAAATATGTTCTTATTTTCTTAGTGTTAAGACATATGTTTTTGTTTTACTGATATCCACGCCAATAAAGTTGGTTCTTGCAAAGTCGCTCAACAATAGACAATTGATGGCACTTCCTATGATGTCGTTTTCTGTGATTTCACGTTGTATGCAAATTGAGAGGGGCTCACACATTGCCTTTCTACCCGGGGCCCCAGAAGTCTTAGGACCGGCCCTGCTCCTGCTTGCAAAAGTCGAGGGTGTCAAGAGGGGCGCACAGCCAGCACAGGTATCAAAGTTGGCATGAAGCATTTGCACCTACATATCTAAGGATGCACAAACAGCATTTCCATATTTTTCTTAGTCCTCCATGTAATTTTTGTGGAGCCGTTGGGCCAGCAACAAAACGTAATGCTTGTATGTTACACACGCCACATTGTCTTCATTTTCCCTACAGAGTTTATGTGAATATATATATATTATTAATAATATATATATTATTGCATAAATTTGCACAGGCATATAGACTACAAATTTAGAGTACAATAATGAAGCATTTGCACTTTTGATTAATTCTTAACTGAAAACATCTGAATTCAGCTTGTGTGAAGCAAACGGAGGTCCAGAGACACTTGATGAATGTCACTTGCACTTTATTGAATACTTTAACTCATGATTAAGTATATGTTTTTCCTTTTGGACTGATTTAAGATCAGTTGTAGTTATGACTAAACTAGTAGTACTTTGCTCAACGTAATATTTGCATTGGACAAAATGGGTGCACATTATTTCATACTATTTTAATGAAGTATATGTAAGGAACCTATGAAGTAGGATGGTCCATTTTGTAATTCTAAATGAGATTTATCATTATGTAGAATAACTCTACAATGCTGAATATTAAGCATTAGTTTACGTGGGCATTTTGTGTGCATGATATAATGTGAGAACAGAGATAAATGAGAGCACGGGCACGTGCCCTTTATCATCATGCCACGAGGAATTGTGTTAAGCCATGTGCATCACAACTTTAAGAAAGTCAAAAGCTTGTTATTAGTGACAATGAAATTTTAATTGTTGTTTTAATCATGAAGTATTATTATAATTTAAAATGTAAATTGTAGCAAGATTGGCAAACGATATTGATTTGTTGATAAGCTATTCAGCATATTCCCTTGTATCTGCTCTCTCTTTATCATTTGAAGTCTGTCTTTGCTGCCTACTGAGAATCACGAGACATGTGACCACGCTACTCTGCTTTTTAAATGTATTGTTTTTATTGCGATTGCTGTGTGATCAAGGCAGGTGTGCCGAAAAGCGTTACAGCGTACATGAATTAAACGAGAGACGAAATTGCCAACGCTACTCCCGTGTCGGGGTCCGATTCATCAGGGAGATTCAGAAGTGGTCTTTATAGGCCGAAACGCGTCATGATGGCAGCACAGCACGAAAAATAAATCAAGCGCAGAGAAAAAGTGGAGTCCGTTTCGTTTTTGGGTTCAGCGTTGCAGGAACCAGTGACAAAAAGGAAAATTTACAATATATATATATATATATATATATATTCACTGAAAAAACCATAGGTTTTAGGGACAGTTATAGTTAGTTGGACATTGCACTCGTACAAAACCCGTGAAATTCCCCGTTATAGTTAGTTCAGCTAACTATAACTCGCGCCCCGCAATGCACTGCTGATGACGTCACATATTACATCACTCATGACATGGTCAGTGACATCACTGATGACATCACTGATGACATCTCAAATGACATCACTGATGACATCATCCAGTGACTGTGTGTTTCTGTAAAGTTTAAATATTTTTAATATATATAGGGAAAGGCGTATTGAAGAATGAGTGGGTGTATAAGTGTCTGTATGGATGATTTAGTAGGTGCGTGACTAACTCTATAAGTGAGTGATTAAACGTATCTTACTGAATGCATGGGTTAGTGACTAAACTGGGTGAATGTCTGTATCCGTCTGTCTGTTGCTGTGTAAGTGGCTGCATGGGTTTGTGAATAGCTACATGAGTTATTGGTTGGTTGTCTGAGTATCTGTATGGGTGCCTGAGTGTTTGTGTGGGTGGGGTGTGTGCGACTCTGTGCATAGATGTGTGAGTGGGTGATTCACTGGGTGGATGGTTTCAAGAGTGCATCTGTGATAGACTGTATGGGTGGGTAAGTGTGTGTAAGAGTGTGTTAGTGAGTGAATGTATGTCCCAGTGGTACATGTGTGAGTAACTACATATGTGAAAGGCAGTATATATGTGTGTTGGAGTATATAAATAGCTATAAGCGAGAGTGTGTGATTGTGAGAGTGACTGTATGGATGAGTGTGTGCTTGTATCAGTGATTGTATAAGAGCATAAGAATGTGCTAGTATTTGTATGAGTAAGTGAGCTGGTGTGTGTATAACTGTATAGGTGAGTAAATGGCAGTGTGTTTAATTATTTGCATGACTGACTAGGTGTGTGAGTACCTCTATGGATGAGTGGCGGTGTTTGAGTGTCTATATAGGAGTATGAGTGCAGATGATAGTCCTGTACTGAGTGACCGTAAGTATGAGTGACTGTACGGGTGAGTGAGTGGATGTGTGTGTAGACCTAAGAATCAGTGAGTGGGTATGTAGTTATTGGTGTTGGAGTGTCTATGGTTTTGCGAATGGCAGTCTGTAATTTAGAGTGGGTGTATCAAAGGTTATATTAGTGTGTGAGGAGGTGCATCAGATTATCACGTGGATGATGTCATCAGTGATGTCATCAGTGATGTCATTTGAGATGTCATCAGTGATGTCATCAGTGATGTCACTGACCATGTCATGAGTGATGTAATATGTGACGTCATCAGCAGTGCATTGAGGGCGCGAGTTATAGTTAGCTGAACTAACTATAACGGGGAATTTTACGGGTTTTGTACGAGTGCAATGTCCAACTAACTATAACTGTCCCTAAAATCTATGGTTTTTTCAGTGAATTTGTAAGGTTTTTTAAATGCTAATTTCTAACTATAATGTGCCTGAAACCTATGGTTTTTTCAGTGAATTTCAAAGGTTTTTTAAATGCTAATTCCTAACTATAACATGTCTGAAACCTATGGTTTTTTTCAGTGAATTTCAAAGGTTTTGTAAATGACAATTTTTAAATGTATTAATTGTTATATTTATTTTTTGATACTGATTTACTACATTTTTTTAAACTATTTATTTTTAGACATTTTGTTTTTTAAATTACATTGTAATTACATTATACATTACAAAATATACTTTCTCAGAATGAATTACTTTAGTTTAAATACTTTGCAAATAGGCAATAGACTTTTAAGTACAGTAGTTACAGTTGTTGCAATGGGCAACACAATTTCAAACACAATGCAACATTGAGCTCAATGTGAATTTCTAGTTAAATGCAATTAGTTACTTTATGGATTACTTTTCTAACCACAGGACTGGATCCTAGATTCAGTCCTGGGACATCTCCTGTAAACAGTTGAGTAAAAGCGTTTTGGTTACAGTAGTGATTTTTAAGGAATATTATTGTATTTTAAAAGTTGACACTTAGAAACTTTTTCACATAGAATCACCAATGTTATCCTACGGGAGGAAATTCACTTAGCAGGTAAGTATGTTATCGTTACTTTTTCTTACTCAGTGGTGGATCCTGGATCCAGCACTGGTGCATCTCCTGTAAACAGTTGAAAGAATGCGTTTAAGTCATACAGGCGATTTTTAAGGAATATTTGTAGTTTGTGAAAACCGACACGGAAACTTTTCTGCTGAAAAACCAGACAATGGATTCCTATGGAAGGAAATACAAGTTACTGGTAAATACGGTTAGAATTACTTTTCAGGGTCAGTGCTGGGCTAAAGATGCAGCACTGGGTTCTCTCTTGATAACAGGTGAGTAAATCGGAATTCGTAGTTCGGCTGATTTTAGAGGAATATTATAAAGTTCCAAAACTCCACACAGAAAAATTTCCAAGTGAAACCAGTCAATGTTAGCCTATGGAAGGAAATTCAAGTTACTGGTAAGTACGGTTAGAATTACTTTTCAGGATCAGTACTGGGCTCAAAGATGCAGCACTGAGGTCTCTCCTGATAACAGGTGAGTAAATCGGAATTCGTAGTTCTGCTGATTTTAGAGGAATATTTGTATGTTTCAAAAATCGACACAAACTTTTTCAGCAAAAAGCAGGCAATGATATCCTATGGAAGGAAATTCAAGTTACTGGTAAGTATGGTTAAAATTACTTTTCAGGATCAGTACTGGGCTCAAAGATGCAGCACTGAGGTCTCTCCTGATAACAGGTGAGTAAATCGGAATTCGTAGTTTGGCTGATTTAAGAGGAATATTATAAAGTTCCAAAACTCCACACTTAGAAGAATTTCCAAGTGAAACCAGTCAATGTTAGCCTATGGAAGGAAATTCAAGTTACTGGTAAGTACGGTTAAAATTACTTTTCAGGATCAGTACTGGGCTCAAAGATGCAGCACTGAGGTCTCTCCTGATAACAGGTGAGTAAATCGGAATTCGTAGTTCGGCTGATTTTAGAGGAATATTTGCACAATGGTGAAGGAAGGGGTGGGGCCTGAGGTGACATGTCTGCAAACACGCCCTGTGGCGCGTTTTAAGTTGGAGAATTAATTCCTCCTCAATCCCGAGGGTCCCTAGGGGCCAACTAGCCCACCAGATACCTCCAGTATGCGCCAGAGAGCTGCGTTGCAGAGAGGTGTTCAGAGGCCACGCACCTTTTACAACACTCTGCAACGCAGCTCCGTGGCGCTTACTGGAGGTACCTGGTGGGCTAGGTGGCCCCAGAGACCCTCAGGATTGAAGAGGAATTAATTCCTGAACTTAAAACACGCCAAGGGGCCTGTTTGCACACGTCACCTGAAGCCCCGCCCCCTCCCTTCACCACTGTGCAAACGTGCCCCGTGGCGCGTTTTAAGTTGGGGATTAACTCCCCTTGAATCCTGAGGGTCCCTGGAATCCAAGTAGCCCACCATGTACCTCCAAAAAGCGCCACAGAGCTGCGTTGCAGAGAGGTGTAAAAAGGGGCATGGCCTCAGAACACCTCTCTGCAACGCAGCCCCCTGGCGCATCCTGGAGGTTCCTGGTGGGCTAATTGGCCCCCAGGGACCCCCGGTATTCAAGGGGAATTTGTTCCCCCTCTGCTGGCGCGTTTGCAGAGTGCTGGAAGGAGGGGGCGTGGCCTCCGGCTGGATGCCGTCTTTTTTTTTTTTTTTTTTTTTTTAGAAAGGGGGCTGTGTGGCCCCCCTTGTTTTTCTAATTTTTTGGCCCTGGGGACCCCATCCCCCAGGGCCTGCCCCCTAATATATTGTTTTAAAAAAAAAAATTTGGAAGGGGGCCGCGTGGTTCCCCTCCCCAGGCCTTAATCGGCCCCGGGGACCCCATCCCCCGGGGCATGGCCTTCTTTTTTTAAAAAATGTTATGGAGGGGGCTGTGTTTCCCCCTCCTTAGGCCTCTTATGGCCCCGGGGACCCCATCCCCGGGCCGGCCTTTGTTTTTTTTTTTTTTTTTTTTTAAATTAACATTTGGGGAGGGGGGCCACGTGGCCCCCCTCCTGGGCCACCACTAGCCCCGGGGCTGGCCCTCTCCGTTGGGGACCGTGGGGGTCCCCAATCCCCACGGTCCCGCCGGCTCCCCGCATCCTTCGGGAGCCGGCATTGCTTTCCACATGGGGAGCTGCTAAGATGCAGCTCCCCGTGTGGAAAGCAATCGACTTGGTTTTGGAAGAGAGACAGGTTTCCTGCTCTCTCTTCCAAAAACCAAAGCAGTTTGCTATGAGAGGACGGGAGCCGCGAGGCTCCCGTCCTGCCATAGCAAACTACAGTGTCCCGGGGGTAGGCACCCGGGACACTGCAGGAGCCGGCCCTGGGGGTGGTGGTCCCCAGGGCCATCAAGGGCTCCAGGAGGGGGACCGCGCGGCCCCCTCCCTCCATTGGCAAAGCCCCGGGGAGGTGGTGGTCCCCGGGGCTCGGGGTCCGTAACGGACCCCATATTGAAATATTTAGTGCTCCGGGGAGGTGGTGGTCCCGGGGCGTGTGGGGGGCTGGAGCCCCCACACGGGTCATAATATTTTTTAAAAAGAAGCCCGGGGGTGGCGGTCCCCGGGGCTGCGGGAGAGCCGAGAGCCCTCCAGCACCATTATTTTTTTAAAGCCCTGGGGGGTGGTGGTCCCCGGGGCTTGGGGGGGCCTTAGAGGCCCCACCTATAAAATATAAATTAAACCCCGCATGCCCCAGGGACTTGGCCCACCCGGGGCAAAATAGCCTCGAAGATTATTTTTTTTTACGGCGGGATCCGCGCACCCTAAGCGCATCCCGCCGATTATTTTAAAAAAATGCTTTTTTCTGCCCAGGGGGTCCTTGTGGGACCCCCTGAGCAGGCCTAGGGGGTCAGGGTGTTTCTACCCTGCCCCCTTTGTGCGTTTTGCGCACTTGTTTTTTTTTTTTTCTCGGCGGGATCCGCGCACCCTAAGCGCATCCCACCGATTATTATTTTTTTAAATGCTTTTTCTGCCCAGGGGTCCTTGTGGGACCCCTGAGCAGACCTAGGGAGTCAGGGTGTTCTACCCTGCCCCCTTTGCATTTTGCGCACTTGTTTCTGTGCCTCGGTTCTACCGAGCATAAAATGGCTGCCAACACTTCCTGATTTGGAGTGTTGACAGCCACTTGACAACCAATTAGCATGCAGCTCGTGATCGGGAGGGTACGCGGACCCTACTCGGCCATAGATATATATGTGACTTTACTTTTGATTTTCTCAGGAACTACTGAACGGATTTACACCATTTAAGCAAAAGGCACGACACTGAACCAAGGGCTACCTATTTGCCAAATTTGGTGTAATTCCGTTCAGCAGTTCGGGCTGTAGCTGCGACTAAAGGTTCCTATGGAAAATTGCATGGGGAAAACGCGTTTTGGGACCCCCTTTTTCTCGGCCCCGCTGACGAATCACCCCAAGACTTTCAGGATAGGAGCGGACCGGAGCGCCCCAACAAGTTTGAAAATTTCACGAAGATTCGTCAACCAACGCCAAAGTTATTTCAAATAGAATGTTGCGGATTTCCTATGGAAAATAGGTCCTAACTATAACTATCTACTGGCGACCGCCAGTAGATAATATATATATATATATATATATATATATATATATATATATATATATATATATATAGATAGATAGATGTAGATATATATAGATATATATAGATATATATTTTATTTTATAACTTACTTGCAATATACAAACTGCAGGGTTACATCCAGACTGAGGAGCAACCTGCATTAAGCCATGCCAAACGTGCGCTTTACAACAGCAAGCTCTGCTCTTATGGGGGCTTTAGCTCACATTCTTTATGTTTAAATGTCCTACCACTCTTCCCACCAAATTCTACTAGCTAGGTTAGAGACAGGAACAGCAATCTCTATAAATAAAACACATGATAATGGAAAGAAGAAATTTAAATAAATGCTTAAATCCACTGTGCAAAATATTTTGATGATGTTCCAAAAACAACATGATGGATTGGCAGCAAACGTATTTAGGTTTCGGCCTAGTGGTGCTAGACGTAATCCATTGGAGCATATTTGTTAAAAAATGGTGGAAAGTAGACTGTGGATTCTTTATAAATTCATAACAGTCCGGCACATATTAGTACACTGCAAAAGACTGCTTTCATTTCTTTGCCTGGATGGTAAATCTTCCATTATTTGTAGTACCTCGTTATGGAAACTGCTGCTTCAACCTTCTTGCAATGGTAGTCGAACCATCACAATGCCATAAAAACAATGGTTGGCTTTGACCAAAAGTAATACTGTTATCAGCCCTGGCATCACACATGGACCCTGGAACAGTGCAGATACTGTACGTAATCAGAGAGTGAGGGAAGCTTGCATTGCTGAAGTACATGCTGTAAATGTTTTGTTACCCAAGAAAGTATCTATTGCTGATCCACGAGGTATCAGTTGTGCAGGTGAGTATAGTTTTCTTTGCTGGTGCCCCTGGCATCACATATGGACCCTGGAACAGTGCAGATACTGTGCATGTTCAGAGAGTGGGGGAAGCTTGCACTGCTGACATTCATTCTGTGACCTTTTGTTAACCAAAAAGCTTCTACTGCTGATAAACATGAGGTATCGGTTCTGGGTGTGAGTGAAGCTATCTTTGCTGGTGCCCTGGCATCACACATGGACCCTCAAACAGACAGATACTGTAAATGTTCAGAGAGTGAGGGAAGCTTGCCTTGCTGATGTCCATGCTGTACATGTGTGGTTAACCAAGAAAGCTTCTACTGCTATACACATGAGGTATGAGTTCTGCCGGTGAGTGAAGCTTTCTTTGCTGTGCCTATGCTGTGTCTGTTGGATGGAGGGATGATTGCACTACAGATTCCCATTCGGTGTCTCTTGTGCTAGTGAGGGAAGCTTGCACTGCCAGTTTCCATTCTGTACCTTTTCTAAGAAAGATAAAAGCCAAAACTGCTGTTGCCCAAGTGGCCCGGAGATAGAGGGAAGTGCTCACTGATAATGTCCTATTTTGGTAAGGGAGGAAGCTTAGATTTCTAATGTCAATACTGCACCTGTTCTGTGATGGAATGTCACCGCCACTCCTGCTTCCATGTTGTACTTCTCTGAGCAGGAGAAAATGTGCACTTTTGATGTCTATAAGAATCCTGTTCTGTGAGGAAAGGAAGCTTGCAATGCAGATGTCCATTATAGTTCTCTGAGGGAGTGAATCTTACCCTGTTAATGTTTGTGATATACTTTTTGTGTTGGTGTGGGAAGCTTGAACTATTGGTCTCCATGCATTACCTGTTATGTCAGGGAGTAAAGCTTGCACTTCTGATGTCCAAGAAGAACATGTCCTTTGTGTTAGGGAAGCTTGCATTACTGATGCCCATATTGCATTCTCTGAGGGGATAAAGCATGCACTTTTACTCTTTCGTTGTGGCTGTTCTCTGCAGGAGGACAACTCGCACTTTTAAGTCCATGCTATACATATTCTATGGGAGGAAGCTTGCATTGGTGATGCCCATGCTGCATATGTTCAGTTATCAAGGGAAGCTTGCACTGGTGATGTCCATGCAGCATATGTTCAATTATCAAGGGAAGCTTGCACTGGTGATGTCCAGGCACCATATGTTCTTTTATCAAGGGAAGCTTGCACTGGTGATGTCCAGGCAGCATATGTTCTATTATCAAGGGAAGCTTGCACTGGTGATGTCCATGCAGCATATGTTCAATTATAAAGGGAAGCTTGCACTGGTGACACTAATGTCACACCTGTTCTTTAACAGAGGGAAACAAACATTTCTGATGGACATGCTGGGCCTGCTCTCTCATGAGGTGAACACTGCAATGTTGATGCCCAAGTTGTACCTTTTATTATAGTGAGGGAGTCTTGCTCCGTTGATGCCCATGAGGTGCTTAGTGTGGGAGGGTGTGAAACATGGTCAGAGAGGGAGGAACGTGTGCACCGCTCATCTCCATGGTGTCCCTGTGGTTGTAGCAAGCAAAGCTTGCACTTCTGATGCCTGTGCTCCACCCTTCTGTGAAGGAGGGCAACTTGCTCTACTGGTGCTAATTCTATGCATATTCTGTGATTGAATGAAGCTTGCATTGGTGATGTCAATGCTGTGCATGTTCCCTCATCAAAAGGATGCTTGAAGGTGTCATGCCCATGCTGTGCTTATTCTTTGAAAGGGAGAAGTTTGCACTGATGATGGCCATGCTGGACTTGCTCCTTGATGCAGTGAGGACTACACTGTAGGTATCCACACTGCGACTTATAGGATAATGAGGGAAGCTTGCACTGTTGCTTTCCTTGTGTTACAAGTTCTGTCATCCATAGATGCTTTACCCACTGATTCATTATTTGTGTGAGGAAGGCTGGGTCTGTTGATACCCATAATAGGGCCTGCTCTGTCCTGTTCTATTAGGGAAGGAAGCTTGCTCTGATCCTGTTGTGCTGGACATGTTCTTTGTTTGATGCTTGATGTTGAATTGTGCCTGTTCTATGGAAGAGGTCAATGCACATTACTGATTGCCAAGCTTCATATATTCTGTGAGTGAGAGAAGCTTCCAATGGTTATATCCATGCTGTAAATGGTTATTTCCAAAGGGTACTTGCACTGATGATGTCTATTTCGCACCTGCTCTTTGACTGAGAAAAATGTACATTGCAGTCCCACCACAGGCATTGTGCAACAGAGCATAGAGATACTCAAGTAGTGTGTGTGACTGGCAAGCATTTCTGTGAAAATGTTCAATAGCTTGTTGCCAACTTGTATGCATGGTTCGGAATTTTGGGAATGAGTCAAGCAATTTGCCAGCATCTACATGCCACATAAAACCTACATACATTCACCAAAAATACAATGAATTAGTTAATTGGGCGCCAAGTAACTCTTGGAAACCCGGCCATCCTTTAATTTTCTGGAATGATTGATTTACTCTCCTACCATAAGTAAATAAAGACAGAGAGGCGCCATTATGCTACACCTTACACCTCTAACGGTTTCTTTCTGAATTACATGGTTAAAAACGAGGTGTTAGAGCAAAGGAACTATCCCCATTGGCCCAGCGTGGCACCCAGATATTTCCCAAAATGCAATAATTAATATGATAATTAAATTTATAATTTTAAAGGCTGTGACAAAATAATATAAATGTAATGTCGTCGCTTATAGAGTGTATATGTGGTTCTGGGTATTATGTCCCAATGTTCAGAATGTTCATGAGAAGCCATGGCTTCAAATGTACACAGCGACCAGGGCTTGAGGCCTCGTCTGTGTGATGTCACAACTCAGTAGTTGCTATGGCCAGGGTTCTATCACATCAGAACCTTTAGTGTGCAGAGAGATCCGGACGGGAAAGGCGAAGTACCAGGGCTCTCAGAGGCAGTAAGATGGAGGGTCTCAGTGGCCTCACCCCAGCGGACTTTGCCTATGCACCCGGAACCACCCAGGACCTTCCTGATTACGAGGAAGAAGGTAAGAGTACGGAATGGGGTCAGAATAAAAGGATGCGAACCTTGGCTGTAAAGAAGGGCTGGTATCTCCCAGGGGCAAAGCACCGCTATGACATAAACTTGGCATAAAAGCTTCTGAACTTAAGAAAAGGGGATGATGTATTTGTAGAGGGGGAGTGATGACTACACGGTTTCTTCGAGTTGAGGTTGGACCCTGAATGTTCACTGTGTAATAAACTATGTTTAAGTGTACATGAACAGTCGACAAGGAACCTGCCAATGTTAAAACAAAGACCATGCTTAAGGCTGTTTAGAACTTAACACTCGACCATATAAATACAAAATAAAGGTGTGACAGAGCTACAATACTGAACCTTTTATGACAAATAACATCTGGTCAGGGCTGCCGCTAGGCATGGGCAGCAGCCCAGGGCCCCACGCTCAGTCCATCCATATGTGGGCTCGCGCGGCCTCGCACCTATGCTCCAGCGCTGCGAGGCCCAGGGGAGGGGCACCTGTCTTCTGGCCTCGCAGCAGGTCCAGATTGGCCGTAGCGGGCACCAGGCGTTTCCCTGTTGGACCGGAACATTGGGGGCCGGTTTTGGACCGGTGGGGGTCGTTTTTGTTAGTGGGGGCCGATTTTGCAGCAGTGCTGCAAAATCATCCCCTGTAACAAAAGTGCACACAGCAGCAGTGTTCCCGCCAGCACCCTCCCCTCCCCCCGGAGGCCGGTCGAACTTAATTGGCAGGGCTGATTTGCGATCCCAGTTGGGCCCTGCCTGGCAGATATGTGGTGCGCTGCCAGGAACAGGGGAAAGCCCTTCTGAACGACAAGGAGCTCTCACTATTTCAGCCCTTGATGAGCTGTGAAAGAGATGCTTGTCAGTGTCTGGGAGGCGGCGTTGCTGCACACGAGGGGCCCTTCACCATGCAGGTTCAGGATCACCTTCAAATATTGGGATGCACATGGGGTTGTCACCTTTCCAGGAGAAAATTCCAGGCCATTCGTTGCTGTTTTAGGAGTCTGCAAAGGCCGGGACACAATACTAACTATCACTTTAAACAAAAGCGTATGTATTATTTGTAACAAGTCGTTTTCTCTTTGTTTACCTGAATTATTACTCAGGGATGGGTGCAGCTTCAGAACACGTTTAAATGTGTTTTCTGTTTATATTTGAAGTTTTGATTATGTACAGATAAGGCCTACAAATAACAGCTTTAGGTGATTTTGTAGCAGCCGGGACATGAAACAGAACCGAACAGGACAGAAAACTGAGGGGGCAACCCTAGATGCAAACAGCCTTGAATGAGGGTTGAAAACCATTTTTGCAATTTTGTATAGCACAAACGCGACTCGAAGGTATTGGAGTGCTTAACATGAGAACCAGTTACATTATACAAGGACACATTGTTTTATTTTTTAGGCACAGGGAAACTAAGTGATTTGCCCAGAATCACAGGATCTTGAGCTGATGGCATGACTGGAAGCTGGGTCTCCAGGTATAAAGTCAGCAGCTCTAGCCAGAAGGCCACATTCTGGTTAGATGGAGGGTGGCAGGCAGATGCTACATGAAAGCTCGGCTCTTTATGGACTTGTGGTTCTAACTGGACCTCAAGCTGAGCCAGAGCCAGGGAGTACGCCTTTGGTGGCTATTTCTCACATTCAGCCTGTTTCAAAGTGCTGCCATATTGTCAAACCAGTGGATGGGGCACACGTAGAGTGTTATTTGGCCAGGATCAAACATTTTTTTAAATTAGTAGCCCCCGGACTGCAGTACACTGCTACTTGTTGCAAAGACTATATATTTACCACTGTACTGCATTTAGATGACTAGTACATATGACTGGGGACCTCCCTTCTCTCAGGATTTATTCAGTACATTTTTAGAAATCTCAGTGACTACCAGTTTTCACATTGAATCAAAGTGCTCCCAATCTTGCCAAAAAGGGAGCAGCAGAGTAATAAGCAGTGCCACTGGAATCATATGGTAGAGTAGGGTCAAATTATGCGGCAGGGATGAGTAAATTATGCACCAAAAAAGGCATATTATGCGGCGTAATTCAACACATTTTATGATATTATTATTTCAATATTTGGTCATTTTTGCACTTAGCACTGCCTGGGCATTGGTTGCACTTAATTAGTGTGTTTAAACAGAGAGAGACCCCTTGTCAGCAACCAAGGGAGTGGAGTACTATCAGTACCAAAAAACAAGTTGTCCCTTGATTCATTCAATCAACAAGAACACCCTATGAGTAGTGGAGTTCTTAATTCATATAAAGCACATAGATAAACTATAAAAACAAAATGTTTTACTCAAAATCCCTGAAACACTCAAACAATGATCCCACTATAACATACAGTGCAAAAAGGTCAATTTATTTCTTTAGTGCATGTGAATATTATTAAAACACAATTTATATAATAAAACACCTATAATAAAACACAATGCATCAGTTCAACATAATTAAAAACAATAAAATTCATCAGGTCAGGACATAACATAACATCTTATAACACTTTTACCACAGAGAACCCTAAGAAATAGAGAAAAGAACAATGATAGACAGTATACTTTGTCTTTTAGTTCAGCAATTACCTAGGAATAATTTTAGCAAGATTAGCCTGGATACATATACTCTATTTTGTATCTACAGGTCCAACTTGTCCTCGGGATAATGTACAGAAATGCGTTGACGCGTTTCGATGGATATCTGATTATTCCATCTTTATCAAGACAGTCATTACGTTCACTTTTCTTTGTGGTATATTTGATTGTTATACCCTGTATAAACAAGTATATAAAAATATATGTTTAAAACCTTAAAGTGATTCTACTATACACAAAATTTACAGTGACATTCTACTAACACAACTCATGATTCCATAATTCATTTTATATATGCTCACATGTACTACGACTCAATTTAATCTCCTTATACGATATGCTCATGCCATTTACATCAAATATATTTCTCCAATTATCTACACTGCATATCAACATTTCATAAGGTTATTTAAAGCTTATCCCTTCTATGCATCACATTACTCCTGCTTACAACCTTCAAAAGAAGAAAGAAAGGAGACAGTTTTTGCTAAAGCACTTCTGAAGCTACCCCACATTTGTGTACAGTTTCTAGGTCCAAAAACACTCCACAATAACCCGCTGTGTAAAATAAATACACCTACGGTATTACACTCTCCCTCCTACAAATAACCCACTTGTCTAGGGAGTAGAGAGCACTCCTGGCAATATGTGCCTACATTGCTGTTGGCATATTTTCGTCATCAAACTCAATTGGGAAATACCTATCTAAATCACTAAATTCATTTGTATGCCTGCACAGGGCGTTCTCTTTATTCTCACCAGAATGAAAGAGAGTTGATTTTTGCACTTATTCTTGTACTTCTTCTGCAGACTCGAAAAATGGTCTATTAATAGACCCGCTAGTAAATATAGAGTATTTTGTATATTACTATTGCTATACCGGAGAATGTCTACCATATAATCTAACTCAAAACACTGCAGTGCCTCTCCTCCTATGTATTTTTTGTCGTACCTTCTTAAATGGACTTGAATAATCCCCGTTTCCCAACTGCCAGTATATTCTTGAACGGTTCAATCCGCAACCCCAGATTTCTAGTACTGTGTCTTTTTTTTCATATATGAAGTCTACGGTAGAGGGCTTTAGTACATACACCTCCTCACCTACTGATGCGCTTACGTCGCACTATAAAATAAAGAAACAACCCCATTGTATTACATCCATGAATGTAAGAGAGGGAAATTCATTTGGATAGGCTGTTCGTATGTCTATCCCATCTACTTTATAGGATTCCTTTCTCACCTTATTGGCTCATGGATTCCCCGTCCTACTTGGTCCTTTTGGAAAATGTGAATGGGAGACCACTGCATTGTCCTCGTTTAAATACTGTCTCGCGATCTCTCATTGGTTCCTACAAACCACGTGGCCCGCATGCACTACTTGTGCTGATCTGCCACTCCTAACCCGGAAGCTAACTCCATGGTTTTCATGGGTTTTAGCAACAGCTTTGTTTGTTTGTATAAATACAACTTTATTGGTTTCGTATACGTACACCTAATCAGAAAAGGGTCTCAAAGGATCCCATACATTTTCGTGACTAATAATACCAACTTTGTTTATTTGTACAGACACAATTTTGTTTGTTTGTATAGATACATCTAATTCAAGCATGGTTTCAAGGGTTGAACTAAAAGACAAAGTATACTGTCTATCATTGTTCTTTTCTCTATTTTTAGGGTTCTCTGTGGTAAAAGTGTTATAAGATGTTATGTTATGTCCTGACCTGATGAATTTTATTGTTTTTAATTATGTTGAACTGATGCATTGTGTTTTATTATAGGTGTTTTATTATATAAATTGTGTTTTAATAATATTCACATGCACTAAAGAAATAAATTGACGTTTTTGCACTGTATGTTATAGTGGGATCATTGTTTGAGTGTTTCAGGGATTTTGAGTAAATAATTTTGTTTTTATAGTTTATCTATGTGTTTTATATGAATTAAGAACTCCACTACTCATAGGGTGTTCTTGTTGATTGAATGAATCAAGGGACAACTTGTTTTTGCACTTAATTAGTACCAGTTTAACATTCAATTTGAGCAATAAGCAACAGAAAGGGTAACCAGTCCAGCTTTTCAAAGGATCTTCTGCTGCAAGGCAACACGTGTTGTTGTGTTAATAGGAACTTTTGAACCATTTGAGCTAGAAACAAAAATTGTTTTTTTAAAACCTGCAGATTATGCAGCAGATGATAGATTAGGTGATAAATCTATGTCCTGTGGAGACTCACCGTCGCAGCCACAGGGTTCTAAAATCTGTCCTCTACTACTCCCCGTGGCAGGGCCAACTGGAGGTGAAATAGATCCAATCGGAACCTGGTCAATAAAAACGTTCATAGGTGCTAAAAGGTCCCAGGAGATATGGCTCAGTCATAGGTGTTATTTTCAAAATTAGAAATTTACGGACACTGGGTTTCCTCAATTCCAGCTATTCCCTCTCATTTTTTAATATTTTGTAACCATTATACAACCCCCCGGAAAACCTTTATTATTCCTATTTTAAGGAGGTTGAAATTCAAGCAGGTGCGCCCAGCATTTATTCACCTACAATTGCTGTATGGAGACTCTATTTTCTTTGTCCTCAATTTCCTAAAATCTGCAGTGAAGCTTAGAGCATGCCTCGATTAAATGATTGTGGTTTTAAGGTATGTTTCTTTTACTTTAGCTATCCTGACAATATATATAGTCTAGAGGAGGCCCTTGGAATCATCCTTTTAACTGTCTTTTCATTTGTATGATTTAGGATATATGCACTTTATAATGTATTACTTGTACCGTATGAGATTTCTAGGGTAGTTCTGTCCCCTATGTGACATATGTATAAATATTTTAGCCTTTTTTATACCATGTATGGTTTTGTAGAGTACTTTTATGGTTTCATGTGTGAGAACCGAATAAAGTTTGTTTGATTGATTGATAAATCTATAATTATGAGAAAAATGTAGTAGCCACTCAATCGCATAATCCCAGTGGCCCTGGCAATAAATTCAGAAAAGTTATCGCCCAAGAGCACACAATTTGGCCAAATGGGAGGCAAGGATTGAAAAACGCGTCTCCTGGTTCCATTTCTCCAACTAGTCCACTAGACTACAACTGGGATCTCAGTGAGTCTGATGGAAAGGCTAAGGGGATGCCTCTCCAAGGAAATTGCCACTCTGTTTCCGGCCATGCTCAGCTTTAGAACATGGTGATTAGATGCCAAATATTCTAGTTCCATGATTAAAACGTACTAGTTAGACCAGGTCCTGTGCAGTGGGTACTTACTAGACATTATGCGTGGTAGATACTGATTTACTACTGTTACTTTTCTAAACTCGTTGCTCACAATTTGCAATTGTGAGCAGTCAAGCCTTACTCCAATAGGTGGTAAAGGGATTAGAACTCAAACAGAGCATGAAGAGTAATCACACTCTAGAAACTCAATCTCCAGCTGAGTTATCTTTTAACATGACCTGTTTTAAAGGGGGGATTTAGAATGAAACCCCCGAAATCTGCTAGATGACACTTAGTTCCTCTGCTCCCCAATAAACATCTTCCGAGGTCTCTGCACACAAAATGTGTCTCCACATGTGCAGTGTTCCTTCAAAGGCATACATTCTCCTGTGAAGTCCCTACTTGGCTCTTGCAGCGATGACTGGGGACCATGGCTGTGAGGCCCAGGGAAGGGGACTCTCCTTCCCTAGGTCTTGCAGCACCAGACCATGGATGTGAAGTCCAGGGCAGTGGGGCCACATCCCAGAGGCTTTGCAGCACTACATGATAGCTGTGAGGCCGTAGAATGGGAAAACACTCTCATGAGTCTCACAGCTGTGGGTCATGGTGAGGTGGTCCATGGAAGGGAACACCCTCCCTGGTCTTGCAGTGCTACACTATTGTTGTGAGACCAATGGTAGAGGGTTTCCCTATCCTGGGTCCCTTTTTCTGGGCATCGCAGCACTAGACCATGGTTGCAAGGCCTAGGAGAGTGGAGGTCCCTATGCCTCGTAGCCATGTTATAGCATTGCCAGGCCATGGAGAGGGCACCTCTCCCCTGGGCCTTGCTGTCATGCTTATGTTACTGTGAGGCTCATGGGTTAGTGGGCTCTCTCCCCTAATCCTCTCAGTGCTACACCATGTCTGAGAAGCCCAGGAGGTGGGGAAGGGCACCTTGTGTTGGCCCCTCCCCTAGGCCCTATTGAAACTGTCTCACAGCTCTGTACCATGGCTCTGTGCATAGGTCGATGTCAAGGTCCATGTCCTGTGATGCCATTTCCTGTGATTTCACGTTGCATGCAATTAGAGAAGCTAGCACATTCCCTTTCTGCCCTGGCATAGCCATCGGCTAGCGGCATCACCATCAGTAGTGTAGCGGGTGCAGTGGTACTGGGCCAAGGGTATTAAGTACCCAATGTTCCCAAATGATGGATTTATTTTACTGTGCAGCCAGTGGGCAAGAGTGAGGGGGTGCTTTTACTTTGCAATGCCCATATAAGAGAGACAAGTAGCACAACAATGGTGCTCTGGGTGCTGGTGCAGCCATGTTCCAGATGTGTGAGGCATGGGAGAGGTCCTCCCTCTAATGGGCATTAGAGTCAGCCGTGGTTGGACACTCAGGGGAGGAGGCACCAGTCCATGAGCTTAGCAGAGCAGGACTATGGCTGTGAGGCTCATTGGGGACCCTCTCTCTGGGGTGTAGCTGTCAGTGGTGCAGCAGGTGCAGTGGCACCAGGGATTATGGATGTTCTGGAACCAATGCAACCAGATTATGGCTGCACTTTACTGACAGCATCATTTTCTTGCATCAGGGCCCCTGGCTACATTACTAAGTCACCGGTCCCTTCTCCCATGCACCGCACAGCCATGATCCAGAGCTGCGAAGGTCAGAAAAGGTCCATCCTCCCCTAGGCCTGCCAGCCATGGTCCAGTGCTGAGAAGCATAAGGGAGGACGCCTGCAGCTTTGGGCCTTGCCCTGGGCTTTGCAGCCATAGACCAGTGTTGCAAGAGGCCCCTCTGAAGGGCATAGATATCAATAGTGCAGCAAGCGCAGTGTGAGTGTGGCCTCGTGGGGTTATGGGTCCAATGCGCCCAAATTATGGCTGTATTTTACTCTCCACAAAAAAGTCTACAAAAAGTGATGGATGGAATGCCTGAATTAATTACAATCAACCAATCAATCAATCAATCAATCAGGGGTTTATAGAGCGCAGCTACTCACCCGAAGGGTTCTCAAGGCGCTATGGGGAGGTGGGGGTGCGCATCTACTGGTAATTCCGCAGGCTGCATCCCACTCCATTATTTTTCACACCCTGCTGCCTCAGTTTGGACCCAGCCATATGCAAATCAGTCTTGTCCCTGCTCCATTGGGAACAGACCAGACCAAAGTACCAGGCCAGGTCCTCCCTGAATCGGAACTCAAGCAACCCAGGACAGGTGCCACCCTAGTTAGGGATCATCAGCCAGGTATAGCTTGGTGCCAGTAACATAGTGAATAGTGAATATATCTATCTATCTATCTATCTATCTATCTATCTATCTATCTATCTATCTATCTATCTATCCATCGATCTATCTATCTATCTATACACACATATATATATATATATATATATATATATATATATATATATATATATATATATATATATATATATAATTTTATTATATTTTTATTTTATAACTTACCTGCAATATACAAACTGCAGGGTTACATCCAGAATGAGGAGTAACCTGCATTAAGCCATGCCAAACGTGTGCTTTACAACAGCAAGCTCTGCTCTTATGGGGGCTTTAGCTCACATTCTTTATGTTTAAATGTCTTACCACTCTTCACACCTAATTCTACTAGCTATGTTAGAGACAGGAACAGCAATCTCTATAAATAAAACACATGATAATGGAAAGAAGAGATTCAAATAAATTTTTACATCAACTGTGCAAAATATTTTGATGATGTTCTAAAAACAACATGATGGATTGGCAGCAAACGTATTTAGGTTTTGGCCTAGTGGTGCTAGACGGAATCTATTGCAACATTTGTGTTGAGAAATGGTGAAAAGTAGACTGTGGATTCTTTACAAATTCATAACAGTCCGGCACATATTAGTACACTGCAAAAGACTGCTTTCATTTCATTGCCTGGATGGTAAATCTTCCATTATTTGTAGTACCTATTAATGGAAACTGCTGCTTTAACCTTCTTGCAATGGTAGTCGAACCATCAGAAAGCCATAAAAAGATGGTTGGCTGTACCGGAAGTAATACTGTTATCACCCCTGGCATCACACATGGACCCTGGAACAGTGCAGATACTGTACCTCTTCAGAGAATGAGGGAAGCTTGCACTGCTGGCATTCATTCTCTAAACTTTTTGATACCAAAAAAGCTTCTACTGCTGATAAACATGAGGTATCAGCTCTGGGTGTGAGTGAAGCTTTCTTTGCTGGTGCCCTGGCTTCACACATGAACCCTCAAACAGTGCACATACTGTGCATGTTCAGAGAGTGAGGGAAGCTTGCATTGTTGATGTCCATCCTGTACATGTTTGGTTAACCAAGAAAGCTTCTACTGCTGATACACATAAGGTATAAGTTCTGCGGGTGAGTGAAGCTTTCTTTGCTGTGCCTCTGCTGTGTCTGTTGGATGGAGGGATGATTGCACTACAGATTCTCATTTGGTGTCTCTTGTGCTAGTGAGGGAAGCTTTCACTGCTGGATTCCATTCTGTACCTTTTCTAAGAAAGATAAAAGCCAAAACTGCTGTTGCTCAAGGGGCCCGGAGAGAGAGGGAAGTGCTCACTGCTAATGTCCATGGTGTACCTGTTTTGGTAATGGAGGAACCTTACATTTCTAATGTCAATGCTGCACCTCTTCTGTGAGGGAATGTCGCTGCCACTCCTGCTGCCACGCTGTATTTGTCTGAGCAGGAGAAAATGTGCACGTCTGATGTCTATAAGAATCCTGTTCTGTGAGAAAAGGAAGCTTGCAATGCAGATGTCCATTCTAGTTCTCTGAGGGAGGGAATCCTACCCTGTTAATGTTTGTGATCTACCTTTTGCGTTGGTGTTTGAAGCTTGTGCTATTGGTGTCCATGCATTACCTGTTACGTCAGGGAGTAAAGCTGGCACTTCTGATGTCCAAGAAGAACCTGTTCTTTGTGTTAGGGAAGCTTGCATTACTGATGCCCATATTGCATCTTCTCTGTGAGGGGTAAAGCATGCACTTTTACTCATATGTTGTGCCTGCTCTCTGTGGGAGGACAACTCGCCCTTTTGAAGACAATGCTGTACATAGTCTGTGAGGAAGGGAAGCTTGCACTGGTGATGTCCATGCAGCATATGTTTAATTATCAAGGGAAGCTTGCACTGGTGAGTTCCATGCAGCATATGTTCACTTATCAAGGGAAGCTTGCACTGGTGATGTCCCTGCAGCATATGTCTAATTATCAAGGGAAGCTCGCACTGGTGATGTCCAGGCAGCATATGTGCAAGTATCAAGGGAAGCTTGCACTGGTGATGTCCAGGCAGCATATGTTCTATTATCAAGGGAAGCTTGCACTGGTGATGTCCAGGCAGCTTATGTTCTTTTATCAAGGGAAGCTTGCACTGGTGATGTCCAGGCAGCATATGTTCTGTTATCAGAGGAAGTTTGCACTGGTGATGTCCAGGCAGCATATGTTCAATTATCAAGGGAAGCTTGCACTGGTGATGTCCAGGCAGCATATGTTCTATTATCAAGGGAAGCTTGCACTGGTGAAGTCCATGCAGCATATGTTCTATTATCAGAGGAAGTTTGCAGTGGTGACGCTAATGTCACACCTCTTCTTAAACAGAGGGAAACACACATTTCTGATGGACCTGCTGGGCCTGCTCTATCAGGAGGTGAACACTGCAATGTTGATGCCCAAGTTGTACCTTTTGTTATAGTGAGGGAGTCTTGCTCAGTTCATGCCCATGAGGTGCGTAGTGTGGGAGGGTGTGATACATGGTCAGAGAGGGAGGAACGTGTGCACCGCTTATCTCCATGGTGTCCCTGTGGTTGTCGCAAGCAAAGCTTGCACTGCTGATGCCTGTGCTCCACCCTTCTGTGAAGGAGGGCAACTTGCTCTACTGGTGCTAATTCTATGCATATTCTGTGAGTGAACAAAGCTTGCATTGGTGATGTCAATGCTGCGCATGTTCCCTCATCAAAGGAAGCTTGAAGGTGTCATGCCCATGCTGTGCTTATTCTTTGAAAGGTAGACGTTTGCACTGATGATGGCCATGCTGGACTTGCTCCTTGATGCAGTGAGGACTACACTGTAGGTATCCACACTGCGACTTATATGATAATGAGGAAGCTTGCACTATTGCTTTCCTTGTGTTACCAGTTCTGTCATCCATAGATTCTTGACCCACTGATCCATTCTTTATGTGAGGAAGGCTGGCTCTGTTGAAACCCATAATAGGGCCTCTTCTGTCATGTTCTACAAGGGAAGGAAGCTTGCTCTGATCCTGTTGTGCTGGACATGTTTTTTGTTTGATGCTTGATGTTGAATTGTGCCTGATCTGTGGAAGAGGGCAACACACATTACTGATGCCCAAGCTACATATATTCTGTGAGTGAGAGAGGCTTGCAATGGTTATATCCATGCTGTAAATGGTTAGTTCCAAAGGGCACTTGCACTGATGATGTCTATTTCATACTTGCTCATGACAGAAAAATGTACATTGCAGTCCCACCACAGGCATTGTGCAACAGAGCATAGAGATACTCACGCAGTGTCTGACTGTCAAGCATTTCTATGAAAATGTTCAATAGCTTGTTGCCACCTTGTATGCATGGTTCGGAATTTTGCGAATGAGTCAAGCAATTTGCCAGCCTCTACATGGCACAGATAATACATACATTCACAAAAGTACAATGAATTAGTTAATCGGGCGCCAAGTAACTCTTGGAAACCCGGCCATCCTTTAATTTTCTAGAACGATTGATTTACTCTCCTATCATAAGTAAAGAAAGACAGAGAGGCGCCATTATGCTACACCTTACACCTCTAACTGTTACTGTCTGAATTACATGGTTAAAAACGAGGTGTGAGAGCAAAGGAACTATCCCCATTGGCCCAGCGTGGCACCTCGATATTTCTCAAAATGCAATAATTAATATGATAATACAATTTATAATTTTAAAGGCTGTGACAAAATATTATAAATGTAATGTCGCCGCTTATAGAGTGGATATGTGGTTCTGGATATTAGGTCCCAATGTTCAGAATGTTCATGAGAACCATGGCTTCAAATGTACACAGCGACCAGGGCTTGAGGCCCCGTCTGTGTGATGTCACAACTCAGAACCCTGGCCATAGCAACTACTAACACATCAGAACCTTCAATGTGCAGAGAGATCCGGACAGGAAAGGTGAAGTACCAGGTCTCTCAGAGGCAGTAAGATGGAGGGTCCCAGTGGCCTCACCACAGCGGACTTTGCCGATGCGCCCGGAACCACCCAGGACCTTCCTGATTGCGAGGAAGAAGGTAAGAGTACGGAATGGGGTCAGAATAAAAGGATGCAGACCTGGGCTGTAAAGTAGGGCTGGTATCTCCCAGGCGCAATGCTCCGCTATGACACAAACTTGGCATAAAAACTTCTGAACTTAAGAAAAGAGGATGATGTTTTTGTAGAGGCCGAGTGATGACTACACGGTTTGTTCGACTCGAGGTTGGACCCTGAATATTCACTGAGTAATAAACTATATTTAAGTGGACATGAACAGTCGACAAGGAACCTGCCAATGTTAAAACAAAGCCCATGCTTAGGGCTGTCTAGAACTTAACACTCGACCATATAAATACAAAATAAAGGTGTGACAGAGCTGCAATACTGAACCTTTTATGACAAATAACATCTGCTCAGGGCTGGCGCTAGGCATAGGCAGCTGCCTTGGGCCCAGCTAATGCACTAATCTGGAAACAAATTGCTAACATTTGATTGAATTTAAGAGATTTGGAGAGACCTAGGCCAAACCTTTCCATCCAGTGTGACTAGTATAATGTATTCCATTTCATTGAAATCTAAAATATGTGCTTATTTTATAAGTGTTAATATTTATGTTTTTGTTTTACTGATATGCGCAGCAAGAAAGTTGGCTCTTGCAAAGTCGCTCAACAATAGACAATTGATGGCACTTCTTATGATGTTGTTTTCTGTGATTTCATAATGAATGCAAATTGGGAGGGCTCACACATTGCCTTTCTACCCGGGGCCCCAGAAGTCTTAGGACCGGCACTGCTCCTGTCTTGCAGAAGTCGATGGTGTCAAGAGGGGCTCACAGCCAGCACAGGGACCAAGGTTGGCTCAAAGCATTTGCACCTACATATCAAAGGATGCACAAACATCATCTCCAATTTTTCTAATTCCTCGCTGTAATTACTGTGGAGCCATTGGCCAATAACAAAACGTAATGCTTGTGTGCTACACACGCCACATTGTCTTCATTTTCCCTACAGAGTTTATGTGAATATAGATATATAATTTTTTTATTTAATAATTTACGAGCAGTTTCCAAACTGCAGGGTTACATCCAGAATGAGGAGCAAACTGCATTAAGCCATGCCAAACGTGTGCTTTACAACAGCAAGCTCTTCTCTTATGGGGGCTTTAGCTCACATTCTATATGTTTAAATGTCTTACCACTCTTCACACCAAATCCTACTAGCTATGTTAGAAACAGGAACAGCAATCTCTATAAATAAAACACATGATAATGGAAAGAAGAGATTAAAATAAATGCTTAAATCGACTGTGCAAAATATTTTGATGATTTTCCAAAAACAACATGATGGATTGGCAGCACACTTATCTAGGTTTCGGCCTAGTGGTGCTAGACGGAATTCATTGGAACATATTTGTTGAGAAATGGTGGAAAGTAGACTGTGGATTCTTTACAAATTCATAACAGTCCGGCACCTATGAGTACACTGCAAAAGACTGCTTTCATTTCATTGCCTGGATGGTAAATCTTCCATTATTTGTAGTACCTTGTTATGGAAACTGCTGATTTAACCTTCTTGCAATGGTAGTTGAACCATCAGAATGCCATAAAAACATGGTTGGCTTTGACCGGAAGTAATACTGTTATCAGCCCTGGCATCACACATGGACGCTGGAACAGTGCAGATACTGTCCCTCTTCAGAGAGTGAGGGAAGCTTGCGTTGCTGAAGTTCATGTTGTAAATGTTTTGATACTGTTTTGATAACCAAGAAAGTGTCTACTGCTGATCCACGAGGTATCAGTTTTGCGGGTGAGTGAAGTTTTCCTCGCTGGTGCCCCTGGCATCACACATTGACCCTGGAACAGTGCAGATACTGTGCATGTTCAGAGAGTGGTGGAAGCTTGCACTGCTGACGTTCATTCTGTGACCTTTTTGTTAACCAAAAAAGCTTCTACTGCTGATAAACATGAGGTATCAGTTCTGGGTGTGATTGAAGCTTTCTTTGCTGGTGCCCTGGCATCACACATGGACCCTCAAACAGTGCAGATACTGTGCATGTTCAGAGAGTGAGGGAAGCTTGCATTGCTGATGTCCATGCTGTAAATGTTTGTTAACCAAGAGAGCTTCTACTGCTATACACATGAGGTATGCGGGTGAGTGAAGCTTTCTTTGCTGTGCGTATGCTGTGTCTATAGTGCAATCATCCCTCCATCCAACAGACACAGCATAGGCACAGCAAAGAAAGCTTCACTCACCTGCACAACTCATACCTCATGTGTATAGCAGTAGAAGCTTTCTTGGTTAACCAAACATGTACAGCATGAACATCAGCAATGCAAGCTTCCTCACTAGCACAAGAGACACCGAATGGGAATCTGTAGTGCAATCATCCCTTCATTCAACAGATTCCCATTGGGTGTCTCTTGTGCCAGTGAGGGAAGCTTGCACTGCCAGCTTCCATCCTGTACCTTTTCTAAGAAAGATAAAACCCAAAACTGCTGTTGCCCTAGTGGCCTGGGGATAGAGGGAAGGGCTCACTGTTACTGTCCTGTTTTGGTAATGGAGGAACCTTACATTTCTAATGTCAATGCTGCACCTCTTCTGTGACGGATTGTCGCCACCACTCCTGCTGTCATGCTGTACTTCTCTGAGCAGGAGAAAATGTGCACTTCTGATGTCTAGAAGAATCCTGTACTTTGAGAAAAGGAAGCTTGCAATGCAGATGTCCATTCTAGTTCTCAGAGGGAGTGAATCTTACCCTGTTAATGTTTGTGATATACCTTTTGCGTTGGTGTGGAAGCTTGCACTATTGGTGTCCATGCATTACCTGTTATGTCATAGAGTAAAGCTTGCACTTCTTATGTCCAAGAAGAACCTGTTCTTTGTGTTACTGAAGCTTGCATTACTGTTGCCCATATTGCATCTGCTCTGTGGGGGTAAAGCATGCACTTTTACTCATTTGTTGTGCCTGTTCTCTGCGGCAGGACAAGTCGCACTTTTGAAGACCATGCTGTACATAGTCTGTGAGGGAGGGAAGCTTGCACTGGTGATGCCCATGCTGCATATGTTCTATTATCAGAGGAAGCTTGCACTGGTGACGCTAATGTCACACCTGTTCTTTAACAGAGGGAAACACACATTTCTGATGGACATGCTGGGCCTGCTCTATCATGAGGTGAACACTGCAATGTTGATGCCCAAGGTTTACCTTTTGTTACAGTGAGGGAGTCTTGGTCAGCTGATGCCCATGAGGTGCTTAATTTGGGAGACTGTGAAACATGGTCAGAGAGGGAGGAACGTGTGCACCGCTTATCTCCATGGTGTCCCTGTGTTTGTGGCAAACAAAGCTTGCACTGCTAATGCCTGTGCTCCACCCTCCTGTGATTGAGGGCAACTTGCTCTCCTGGTGCTAATTCTATGCATATTCTGTGAGTGAATGAAGCTTGCATTGGTGGTGTCAATGCTGTGCATGTTCCCTCATCAAAGGAAGCTTGAAGGTGTCATGCCCATGCTGTGCTTATTCTTTGAAAGGGAGAAGTTTGCACTGATGATGGCCATGCTGGACTTGCTCCTTGATGCAGTGAGGACTACACTGTGGGTAGCCACACTGCGACTTATATGATAATGAGGGAAGCTTGCACTGTTGCTTTCCTTGTGTTACCAGTTCTCTCATCCATAGATGCTTGTCCCACTGATCCATTCTTTGTGTGAGGAAGGCTGGCTCTGTTGGTACCCATAATAGGGCCTCTTCTGTCATGCTCTTTTAGGGAAGTAATCTTGCTCTGATCCTATTGTGCTGGACATGTTCTTTGTTTGATGCTTGATGTTGAATTGTGCCTGTTCTGTGTAAGAGGTTAATGCACATTACTGATGCCCAATATACATATATTCTGTGAGTGACAGAAGCTTGCAATGGTTATATCCATGCTGTAAATGGTTATTTCCAAATGGCACTTGCACTGATTATGTCTATTTCGTACCAGCTCTTTGACAGAGAAAAATTTACATTGCAGTCCCGCCACAGGCATTGTGCAACAGAGCATAGAGATACTCAAGTAGTGTGTGTGACTGTCAAGCATTTCTGTGAAAATGTTCAATAGCTTGTTGCCAACTTGTATGCAGGGTTCGGAATTTTGGGAACGAGTCAAGCAATTTGCCAGCCTCTACATGCCACATAAATACTACATACATTCAAAAAAGTACAATGAATTAGTTAATCAGGCGCCAAGTAACTCTTGGAAGACACGTTGGTTTGCTGTCCCCTGCAGGCCACCATCTCTGTGTTTTTAGCGATTCGCAATGGGTCGCAAATTGTGACCTGCCTCATGAATATTGATGAGGCAGGTCCATTTCCGACCCACTCGGAACCGCAAACGTTGTCAAACACTGTTGTACATCGCATTTTGTGACTTCCTAATTGTGAGTGGCAAAAAGTCGCAATTAGGAACTCGCAAAATGTAGCAGTTGTACATGTGGCCCAAAATCATAAAAACATAGCAAGGGCTTCTTGATGAGGCTGGATCTCCATAAATGTCCAGTTCTTCCTTTTTTGAGTCTAGTACATTTTTCAAAAACAATAGGCTTAATAATTGTTTCACTTATGCAAACAGTTGGCACAAAAAGAAATATAAAAGATTTAATGTCCTAAAACTCTTCCCGCCTTGTTAAGCTCCATAGATGGTCTCCTGTATTTGCTAGTCATCGAGAAGTGCTTGAATGTTTGCCCATCTCTGCGTAGGAAGTTTGAGCATAAGTGGGAGTGATCCCTCTGTATGATTGTAGCATGCTGAAAACCTCACATTTTTCTCAATATTTTATCATTTTCTGATAATGTTTCCCTTACAGACGTTGGGGTATGTGTCGGCTTCTGTGAACGTGAGAAGATCTACTGCAGTGAGTATGCAGAGGATCATGAAAAAGGTAAGACTGAAGCATATGCGTATGTGTTGTGGGTGGTAAAAAGGCAAACAAAAATCTTTTCTTTCTCCTTGCTCAAAATGAGTTACCTATTGCTACTGTAATCCAGTGGTGTAGCTAGGCCTTAGGCCGCCCATGGCTGCCCCTGCGTTTGCCACCCGCGGAGGCCGCAGGTAAGAGCGGGATGGGACGCCGCCGCCTCCAAGACTCGTTCCGCCTGGGGCAGAATCCTCCCGCCTTGCTATGCCACTGCTGTAAACTCCGTGGATGGCCAAGATCTGACATAAAATTGGTGTAATTCCTCATGTCATCGCTTTTGTGTGGCAGACTATATTTAACATACTCAGCATCCGACATTTTCAAAGTAGCTACATCAAAACATATCAGAAATGAGGATATGAGTAGTTTTTAAATATTTACTGCCTTCCTGGCTGATCATAATCATGACATTTTTTTTCAATATTTAATGAAGAATTAGTCAACCACAATACAAGTGATTATTTTTTGCCTGGTGAGCCTGCCTTGGTATTAGGGATATTTCTGTAATTGTTTTGGAACAACCTATCTCCAGCGCTTTAACAAATTTTCTATTACGGACCTTTCCACAAGGCCCTGAAATACCATCTATTTTGATAAATAAGGCCTGTTAGTCTTAGATTTAGTTTAGTCCCCTTTGACCACCAGTTTTATCTCCAAAATGCCTTTCGGAGAATATTACGCTATGCAGATACCCTCACTCACTGATCCAGTACTGATGGATATAATTAAGTGATGAGGCAGTGCTCTAGGTAATTAACTTTCTAGAGGGCGTTTGGCTTCTTTGCTTGCTTAAGTGCACGTAGAAGCATAACAATTGAAAAATGGGGCACTGTTTATGTATCCTCAAGACTAAGGATTATCTTTTCATTTTCAATAAAATGGATATAAATGCATTTTTGTACACCAAAAGTACATTTCGGAAGTTGGCTTAAAAAATGGAAGACTACCTTTTAAAATGCCAATGGATATGGTTGATATCCGCTTTTGTTATTTCTGTGGTGCAGTCATTTAGTTTTGTTGTAAACAACTGATTGTAACTATTTAAAAACGCCAACAATAGCGGGTTCAAAAACAGGAGGGGTGAAGGCAAAAGGTTTGAGGATGACTGTGCGGAAAGAGCCAAATCCAATAGGAATTTGTGATGTGGATTCTATTTTAGGAGGACGCACACCCAGCCGCGTTATTTATTTAATTTTACCTCGTGGTCGTCTCTCAAAATCCCCCCTCACCTGGCCCCACCGCTCTTACCTGCAGCGGCCGCAGCTGCGCACACGTAGACAGCCCAGACATCTCTCTTGTTCCTTCAATCTCCTGGTAGAAGGGGTTTGTAGGTTGTGATCATTATAAATCCACCAGATCAGTGTAGACAAAAAGAAACAGAAGAAAAGCTATTTACTAACCAAACATTCCTGTCCTACCTCCTCTCAACAACTCTGAAGCAACGGAGATGAGTCTCTCAATCGTTTCCCTTTCAAGACCTCTCTCATAAAGTGTGTCATATTGCACTCGTCTGAGAGATAGGACTTCTCTGGGTGCTTCAGCCTATGACTATGGAGTTGTTTGATGATCAATGCAGTCTGAGTCTCCACACCTTGCCTTTCAAATGACCTTCTGCTGATACAATTTGTTTTACAGAATGGCCTACATCTCCTGATGTTTCTGAATGCCAGGCTTTCTCCCCAGAGAATGTGACTGATGCTGAAGAAGGTGAGAGAGCTTCTTTTTCAATTTGCCGAGCAAATATTAAATGTTCTACATCACTGTATGCTCTCCCAGCTTCCGAGATGGTTGGCAACCCATGCTTCGGCAGCCTCCTGTGAATACACTCTTAACATAAGATAGACTCTTGTGAACCTCATGGCTTGTGACCCTCCTCAAGAAGCAGTGTCCCTGACTAAGAGGGTCACAATATCACTAAGGAATGAGTGAACCTGAATCACCACAGAAGGGTTTGTTATAATGTATCCGGTATCCGCACAGATTTTGTTTTATTCTTAATTATTTTTAAGTCTTAGAGTCAGCAAAGGGTACCTGCTTTCCGTGACTTCATGGTGGGGCGTCTGTGCCACTGCTCGTTCCAGATGTGATGCGCATTTTATGCATTAACTTCAGAGTGGAGCAAGAAAAAAAGCTTTTTATTTTTTATTTTTCATCATTGACCCTAGTCTTTTTCCACTGAGAGGGCCCTATTGTCCCACTAGCTCACACTGGACGTGTTCTTCAGTATCCAGAGACTAAAAATGAATGAAGATTCCAAAACAAAAGTTAATGGTTAGAATGCCCTCCCTGAGCCCTTCTTCACTTCCTATGATTTGAAGATGGGATAATCAATATGCCATGCTCATGCTTTCCTCTTTATCTTTATTCGTATTAGAATACAGCTACATAAACGAGATGATATGGAACATGCCACACCCCACAGCATCATGTGCTTTTACAAAGCAGTGGCTGTCAGACGTGTTTCTCATATATTGTCTTTAATGCATTTGAAACCAGTAATAATATTGTCATAACATTCTGAGCCACCTTGCGGGTCGGCAGGCTATGTGTCTTTTCAATTCAAACAATAATAGCATATTTCTTGAAAGCACTTAATGACAAAATTCTTGCTATTTCTAAGCACTATAAATACAGGAATTACTACTGATCAAGGTAAAGGTACTGAGGGGCATATTTACAAACCCCTATCGCCACCACAATGTCACTTTTCAGGACTTGTGGTGCAGATAGGGGCTTCGCCTTATTTACAAGGCAGCGTTAAGGCCCCCTTTCACGCTACACTTTGCGTGAAAGGGGTGGGCAATGGGTGCTGTGGTGGGCGTTTCACTGCAACACCCATTGACTTTGACACTGCCCCATATTTACAAGGGTGGCGTAAATATGGGGCAGCACCAAAATTAAGACCAGAGAAAACCTGGGTTTACCCTGGCAAAATGAGGAGAATTTTTAATTTCTCTTCGTTTTTGCTGTTTCCATGTGTGCTGCGTTGGGCAGCACACATGGAAACAGCAAAACGCCAATGATTGTAGATGTGCAGGAAGGTGTCCCTTCCTGCACATAAACAATCATTTTAAAAAAATGACGTTTTGCAACTTGTATGTGTGCTGCATTAAGAAACACACATACAAGTTACAAAACCCCATTTAAAGATTGTTTATGTGCAGGAAGGGATACTTTACTGCACATAAACAATCTCCCCCTGCAACGCAGACACCCTTGCAATATGGTGAAATGGTGCCTGCTTTGGCGCTAGGCAGCTAAATTTAGTGCCAGTGCAGGGGGAAACGCAGGGCTGCACCATATTGTTGTAAATATGGTGCAACCCTGTGTTTCCAAAGTGACGGAGTATGTTGTTCGCCTTCTTGGCCTAACGACACGCTTCACCACTATACTAGTAAATATGCCTCTGAGTTTCTCAAGCATTGGATCTTCCATAGATTCACGTGCTTGAGTCATTTCCTGTTGCCATGGGGAATGATTCAAGAATATCATTTTCTGTGGCGAAGGGGAATGATTCAAGCGTGTGAATCTATGAAAGGTGGCAATGATGGAGAACCGGAGTTACAGGTAAGTAACTTAGGGGCATATTAGCAAGGGCACTATCGCCGCTTTAGCGGCACTTTTTGCCGCTAAAGCGGCGATATTTATATCTCCCTATCAGCAAACTGTCTCTAACAGCAGTTAGAGACAGTTTTCGAGCATTAGCGCCCGTTTTTACCGCTTTGCATGTCAGCGATATTTATCGCTAATGACATGCAAAGTGAAGCGTTCGACGAACAAACCTGGGAAACACTCGCTAACAGGCCTATCGCCTATTAGCAAGGTGGACATGGCCCCAGTTAGCGACGTGAAAGTCGCGCTAACCGGGGTCATCGCCATTTATTTAACACCTGCAATTAGCAGGTGTTAGCCATACTTAACATGGGGGTGGATTATGCTGATACGACCACAGGGTCGTATCAGCAAGGTGTTCTCCTTTCTCCATGCAACATCGCTGGTTTTTCAGCGATGTTGGCTCATTTCTCCGCTTATCGCTGGAATATTCATCGCCATAGCGCTAATCGTTGCTAATACAGCGGTAGCGTGGCAATATATTCCAGCGATAGCCGGCGATAAAAAAAATCACGCTAAGCAGGGTTAGCGATGATTATCGCCTCTTCTTGCTAATATGCCCCTTATTTCTTTATCAACTGTGAAAGAAAAAGGCTGATCTAGGACTTACTGAGTTTCAAAATTGAGTCCTGTTAGTCACACACAGACACCAGCAGTCACAGCTGAACTTCCTGAGCTACCTTGCCATGACATAATACTACATTACAAAGGACAGCACCACATTACAGGTGATAACATGTGATAGCATTGCATGCGTCAACATGACACATCTGCTGAGCTGCACTTAGCAATAAAGTAAGCTCAAAATCACAGAACCCGCTTAAGTCATGTATGTCTGTAATATGCTATGTCAGTTGTACTGCTGGCAACAGGGGCTTTATAAACAGTTGTTTTTCACTCACAATTGGACATCTGAAACCTCTTATTAAAAACAACACAACTGGTGGTGTGGGCGATGCTTAATTGAAAGGTATCTTTTTGAAGCTTTACTGCTTGAAATTTACACCCCAACCAATTAAGCTCTGAGATTCCACCTCCTCGCCTTCAAGAGATACTCCTTGTGCAAATGATACACATTGTCTATTTATTGGATAAACATTTGCAAAGATTCTGCATTCTGTTGTGGAATTCATTTATAACAACACATTCTGATGAGACTCTAAAGGTGCAGCAGCCCATTAGTACTCAGGTATATGCTACCTTCAAAATCCAATTACAGCTTAAAAGCAAATGCTGGTCTTTGATTATGGTAGCCTTTCATTTGAGACCAAGTATTGTATAATTTCACTAGTACAAATGTATGGGTCTGTTGGGTTGGGTTTGTAGTCTCAAGACATTAGAGTAGTTTGAATCTAAAAGTGCAAAAGTGACACTTCTGAGGCAGAACAGAAAGGCAATGGGCACTACATACATGCAGTGGTGCCATCTTATATTCAGTTCTGCTCAGCACTCATTATCTCATTCTGGTACTGAGTAGAGGGATTCAGATGGCAGAGCTTTGCATTATGTAGATAATTATTGAAGGGGCTGAAAGAAGTGCCTCTCCCCAATAATAATGTATATTTCACTTGCTTTCTATTTAGCGAGCCTTCGTGTTGTTTTTACCTGTCATTTTTGGCTTCATTCACTCTTTATTTGCTGGGTCTGGTGCTTAGTGGACTAATGCGTCCACAGTAAGGGCTGTGTTTGACCTTATGGTCACAGGTTCAAATCCCGGTGGGTCCACTTAGCCTTTCGTCCTTCTGACATTGATAAAATGAGTACCATTAAGTTGGGTAACAATAAACATCTGTTATTAAGCGCCAAGATACCCTTTGCGGTGAACGCGATGTGAATGTTATGTTATGTGATTTCTGATTCGTTCATTTTTGGGACACTCTTGAGGTTATGGATTCTGGTTAGTTATAACCCAACTGTGGTCTTTATGAAGGCAGTAGGCATGCACCTTGATATCACTCACGCTAAATGTTTTCCTCCCATGACCCAACAGATTAAGGGGAATATTAATGCAGGGTTACTGCAGTGAAGCGCGACCTTTTGTTTGCAGCCATTTGTTCAATTTGAATTGTTTTTCAACTCGCCAGAATGTAGTTGATAACTGAATGTATGTTTTAGTAAACTTAGTAAGTGCTTTGCCTCTATTTCAAAAACATGCATAACATGCCCGCTTCTTCCCCTAGTCACTACACTTGAGGAGATGCCAGCTCTGCAACTTAGCTCATCAGATGCCTTTGAAAACCTAATCTATGCAGAAGCAACATCCCCAGAGAACACTGAATCTGAGAAGGATGTAGGAAATGAAGCGGTTGTTGATGAGCCTGAAACCATTTCTGATGCCAGTGACTGTGTTTGGCATGAAACTGAAGATCACGTTATTGTAATAGGGTCTGACACTACAGAAACAGCAGAGGAGCAAAATGAGGTTACTACTGAACCTATCTCACTAGTCAAGCCACCCATGTGTACATGCCAAAGAGAAGAGAACAACAGCCGCAGGATGACATATAGCTCAGACATTCAGTGTGAGTCAAGTGATGATGTGGAAGTTGTTCCTCTTCATCCACCGATCTTGGATTTCCCTCCTGGTATCCCCATTGCCAAGGAATTTGTGCAATGTTTTCTTGCACAGGTGCAACGTAATATGCTTTTCCCATATAGGTGTGCTGCTTGCTGGCAGGCCTTTGCGTCAGCGGACATGTTGTTCTCTCACGTGATCCACGGAGTCAGGGGGGACTTCAGCTGCCTTGTGTTCTTCCAGAGGTGGAAACTGATCAGAAGAAGGCTGCGCGTGGTGAGCAACAGACTTGATGCTGCCATAGAGAGGCGCGACCGTCTGAAGAGAAAGCGAGAAGGTCTCATTTCTCTCCCATGTACAGTATGTTCTTGCTGTGGGAGGAGCTTCCAGGGGTACGTGAACAGCACCAGCAGCGAAAGCAACAGCAGCAGCTGCTGCAGTGGCAGCCGGAAGAGGAAGCAGCAAGATTATGTTTGTCATTGCCCACCCGCAAAAAGGCAACGTTCTAGTAGAGAGTCATTCTAGAAGACCACTAGAGCAGACCACACGAGGCAATTGATCAGCTAAAAAGCACATACTTTTAGCCAACACTTTAGAATTATTTAGGAAATCTTTATACACATTTAGGTTTAGCACAATACTAACCCATTACCAATACGACAATATTGACACGTAAGAGGCCCTTTACTTACGCAGCTAATTCACCTTGTTAAACAGAGCTCCCCTCCCTTGTCTGCTAAGAGCACATGTACAGTTCACAGAGAAGCTTTATCTGAGTCCCATGGCAAGACTGTCTGACAAAAACTCTAACTCCTTCACACTGAGCTCCCTTTAACCTGTGCTGGGCATTATGGATGCCATAGAACATTCAAAGTTCTGCCACCTTTGTAAAGCTATACGTCACTTCTACAGGGAAATGCATCTTGTGGTCCAACAGAGTTCAGGGGCATATACACTCTAAAGAGCAATTAAGCTTGCCTCAAAGTGTTAGATGTCACAGAGATGGCCTTTATTGAGCAGTGAAGTCGTTGCAGGTAGAGTCCCCTCACACATCTATCCAGAGTGCTACAGAACAGCATCATTTTTACCTGAAACACTCACTTCTTCTGTCAAAAAATTTGAGAGCTAAATAGGTCGAATATGATATGCCTAAAGTTATATATCATTTGTTGCGGACAGGTTTACATTGAAGGACTCCCCAGAGAGCTGCTGTTTTTACCCCAGGGTAAATTTGGTGATTTGAAACAACTTCCTACTTTCAGTTTCACCTCTCATTTTTCTTTACAGGTCAGTTCTAAGCTTACCTTGGTTCCTTATTTTCTGAGGACTTCCTGTTTCCGGATCCTAGACTTTGTATCTCAAAGTGCCCCAACTCCCAGGTGTTACTCAACACCAAGATATATAAAACAGGCTTGAATGAGTGAGGAACAGGGACAGGACTTTACATATTAGCATTATTTCCTGGCTGAAATTGGCATTGCTCCCTACCATAAAATAGGCACCAACTCCTGCTGTGAAACTGGCACAACTGCCTACTACACAAATAACACTACCTCCCCCACATGGATGAACTTCCTCATCGAAAACTGCAGTTATTTACAACTGCATAAATGAGGAATTATTAATCTGCATAGACACACAGGGTGGTAGTAAGAGGTATTTCAACTGATTACAAAAAACTCAACTTGGGCAGATATCGCATAACAAATTCAAAATGTTGTTTAATGTGGCATGACTGCACTTATAGTAGTTGTTGCACCTGACCATGTCACATACCAAATCAGCCTAACCAACGGACGCATACATAGATTATCCTAATCCCACCACTTTCACTCACACCTCAACTGCCACAGGCTTTGGCCTACTGACCTCACTGCAACCACTTTGCACTGCCGATCTTCCCACAACCCCCCATCCTTTTGTATTACCCATACTACTTCTCCGTTATTTACCATTTCTAAACCCTCACTGCTCTTATGTTGTCCAACACCCCAGTACCGTCACAATCTACTGAACCCCAGCATCAGAGCCATGTCTACGCTTGAGACACATGAATTGGAATAAAACTTAGGTAAATCAGAAAAGCATCCTACCCAACCACCACAATACGTGGTGGCTGGCCCTTCCACAGAAAGGAATAAACCAGGGCTGTGACTTCTCTAAACTTTGTATTGGGGATCGGGATTGGGAAATTCTGCAACACATATAAGAAACATGGAAGGACCATCATTTTAAATAAGGCCACCTTGCCCATCACATTAAGTGGGAGCTTAGTCCACTTGTGAAGGTCCTTTTAAGTCTTTTTCAGCAGAGGTATGAGGTTAATATTGTGGGTAAATTCGGCACCACAAATATATGCACACTCAAGTATTTAAAACTTAAGCAGCGTATTGGAATGTTTGTTTGCCAACAAAAAGCAGCGTTATCCCCCTTCAGGGAAACCAAAAGGGATTTGCTCTAATTTGTATAGAGACCGGACAGCTCCTCATAGATTTTCAGGATTTCAAATGCTTGTGGTCCTGACATCTGGGGATTTGAGAGGAAGAGGAGTGTATCAGCTGCGTATAGTGCGTTCTTATCTTCCATTGACCTTCCCCAGTGCCAGCCCTGTACTCAAGCGCCACAGCAGATTATTCGAGCAAGAGGTTCGATGTCGAGAACAAACAGGAGAGGGAACAGTGGAAACCCCTACCTGGTGCCCTATCGAATTTGGAACGTTTACAACTCTACCCCATTTATGAGGACTTGCTGATATAAGATAGTCACATACATTAACCCGAAGGTAGCGGTTATCAGAGCGCTTTACATAGCACCAGTTGCGTTACATGAGGACACATTCATTTTTGTTAGGCACGGGGAGATTAAGTGATTTGCCCAGAATCACAGGATGTTCAGTGTCATTGCTGAGACTCGAACCCGGTTCCCCAGATTCGAGGTCAACCGCCCTAGCCGTTAGGCCAACCCCTCTCCTTCTCTTATTGAAAACATATCTGGCCAACATCCTTCTGGCAGTAATCTTTTCAGAACTCATGAGTCAAAAAAGGATCATGATAGATTGGAAGCTGCAGATGAGTCACTGAACTGTGAGAAACTAATCTTCTTGTTGCCGTTAGAATGGAACGTGGTATCAATTTGGAGAAAGAAGTAGCAAACTGTGCATCAAGAAATTGACTCAACAAAATTTGTAATGCAAAGGTGGGTCTGTATTTGTTATAATCACTATTTTTCTATAAAAGACGCAGCCTGCGAATGAGTGATCGGACTACAGCTGATTCTGGATTTCCAAACTAGATATGAACAGGTTTAAAATGGGGTTCGGTGAAGAGGATTGGCTCTAAAGGGTGTTTAGATAGACAAAGAAGGTGAACAATTTCTTAGCAGAGGTGTGCATAAGCTATTGTCTGAAGAACTCCAATTTATAAAAATGTTTGAACACTAGCATTAATCTTGGGTTCTCTAAAGGTGCTTTCAGTGAAATGAAATGGTGGAATATGATTAGGGCTCCCGGTTTTATGGTATTTATTTTTTTGCCATTTCCGTCTGTATTTATCCATATTTATTTTTGGGGCATTTTTTCTGTCTTTATCCACATTTATTTTTGCCACAAGCAAAAGACGACGCTTACAGCTAGTATTTTTCCACATTTATTAAAATTGACAATGCACACATGCGTTCACGTAAACTAGCGATTTGTTGTGGCTTTAGCAGTGCTTTAAATGGTCTGGTACTGAGTAATTTGAAAAGGAGAGTACCTGTGCTTCTCAGTTCTGCTATAAAAACACTTTAGGATAGAGTACAAGCACTTATGAGGAGCAAACATGTGCCAGCGCTTCTGTATTTCCATCTAAAGCCAGCTAGAAAATTTTGCGTTTAAAAAAAAAAATACGTTGTGTTTAGTCAGGCCCAGTTTTAAAATGAAAACAAAAGTGTTCATGTAACATGACAGGCCTGTTTACAGACCAACATTACTGATACCCCCTGCATGTCCCTACGTCCCTTGACATAATACTGCAGACAGACTTACATTACTAACAGCTGTATTTCACTTAATACACCAAGCTTATGTACAAACGTATGTTATACACACGTGCATGTCATTTAACATAACATGCCTGTGTACAGGCTTAAGTTACTAACACAGGTGCCATAGCATGTCAGATCATAGTGCAGTTTTATGTTACAAGAAACGCTGCATGCCAAACCTAGGGTTACCTATATATCACTTCATCAATTACGCCTCGAAGTCTTGAAATAACTGGTGTTACTATTACACAAGGCAATGCAACTAGTTTTATCAACTTTGGGAGGATGAAAGTCAAGGCGGCGAGTCTGGACTCGAATCTATGACTTTAAGATTGCACACAGATTTTCCGAGCGGAAGCATGACCTCACTAGTGAGTAGAAAAACAATTAGTACAGCAGGAAAACACGCAAATGTGGGGGATTGACATATGCACACAGTAAAGCCTTAAGAGGAAAAGCAGGAGGACGTAATAAAAATAAAATCAACTTGGCCCTTGCAGATGGTCTTGAACCAGCTGCCAAGCGCTTGCTAAAAACCATGGCATAAAACTCGGCTAAAATTGCTTGTAGATTAGAGAGAGAGGAACGCCTGACCTTACAAAGGAGTCTTAATTCTCCATGGGGCTTCTAAAAATACCACTACCTCTCTCCGCTCGACTCACTGATTTAGGAGCTAGACACATATTGACCTACGTTGGCTTCCTCTCCATGAAACTAGACATCCTGAACCTGCTCTGCTACTGCGGACATTGCCAGAGTGGGTGATATACGGGGACATTTTTTTTGTAAGTGAAAAACAGAATGACGTATCTCTTAGAATAATCCCTGAATTAACGATTAGTGCTGTTACATCATGGGCATGCCGATTGTCACGGGGAAAATATTCATTTTTCTCCTGCTGCAGCACTGGGAATTGAAGTGTTTAAAACGTGCACTGTCTGGGGCCTGGGACAGGAGGAGTCAGGGGCGTTGGGGGAGGCTACGGCATGGGGTGAAAGAACAATAAAGCCTCGTTAACGAGTAAATGGTCTTCAAAAGACCTGTGAAGTACTCGGTGCGGCTGTGTGTGTGCCCGGGAAGGAATATCCAGCAGCAGGAAGGGGACGTGGCGGGATAACTCTGGATCCGAGCACGGCAGCGTGGCAACATTTTCTAGTATTTTGCCGTTTTTACATATAAATACAGACAAAGGAAAAATTGTTTTCCGTCTGTATTTATATGTAAAAATCCGTTTAAACGGAAAACCGGGAGCCCTAAATATGATTAACAGAATTAGTATAATTTGTCCACAGCTGTAAATTTAGGGTGAAGGGTTGAATGTGTTTTTTCCCAGGTAAGAAACTTTGAGATGGCCATTGACAAGGTAGCAAACCCCTCCAATTTTTTATTTTCCCCACAGCCATAGGCTCTGCCAGTGATATTCACACACCATTTGGCAACCTGTCGTTATGTCAAAACAGCTGGGATAAGAGAGCTGATTAGTTGTGAAAACGCCCAAGCAACCCCAACATTTCTGGGGGCTTGAGGGAGACTGTATTGAGGCCACAGAGTTTTCTATTTGAGTCTTGTCCTTCCAGGCCTCAAAGGTAGAGGTTCAATGGCCTTTCAGCTAAGAATTCTGTCAGTTATATCCTACTTGTGAACTCAGGAATCAAAATGTCAAAATAAATTGCTCAATCAATAATTAGGCTATTCCATTGGATTGGAAGGATGAAGTTGGAAGTTCAAAGTGTCAAGGCAGAACAAGTTGTCAAACATTTGGGCAGCTGTTTATGTTTATATTGGGTAAAAATACACTATGGAGTTATTTGATAAGAAGCTTAAACAAGCATTTGCAATGCAATAGGTCGCGCATTCACGCGAGTTTGAGCTATTGCCATTGTAAATGACAATGCCTTTTATTTATGTTTTGGGTTTTAAAACATAAATAAAAGGCATTGTCATTTACAATACTAATAGCTTAAACTCTCGCAAATGCGAGACCTATTGCATTGCAATAAAGGGCCTTCTTGACCGCTTGTTAGATTGTAAATATCAGAGGAAGAGACCAGCATGCGACGTCTTCAAAGTAGTGATAAATAGAGCAGTAGAAGAAGATGTGTTAGTGTTGTAAATTACACAGACACAAAGTGTGAAGTGATAGTTACATATGATCTGAGCTATAAACACTAACAAAGCGCTCCAACACCTGTGATTACACTGCAGCGGCTCAGGAGGAAGAGCGGGGGAGGGGCTATTTCCTGCCCTCTCCGTGATTTGAGTGTGCAGTGTGGCATTGCGTAATGTCATTGCCATCTTTGGCCTAATAAACACTCCAGCTGTAGTTGGGCCCTGGCTTCACCTCCTGGTGCAGGGCGGGCTGTGCTTTATGGCATGCATGGAGGGAGGGAGGGATGGTCTCGGTTGCAGCTCTGGCCTCATACAGTGCCCATGCTATTACTAGTGAGCGAGAGGCGCTGGGGGGGTGGTGGTATTGTTGGTGGTGGTATTGGTGGTGGTGGTATTGCTGGTGGTGGTATTGGTGGTGGTGGTACTGGTAGTGGTGGTGGTAGTACTGGTGGTACTGGTGGTGGTGGCACTAGTACTGGTGGTACTGGTATTGGTGGTGGTACTGGTACTGGTGGTACTGGTGGTGGTGGTACTAGTAATGGTGGTACTGGTACTGGTATTGGTGGTGGTGGTATTGGTGGTGGTAGTGGTACTGGTAGTATTGGTGGTGGTACTGGTGGTATAGGTGGTGGTACTGGTACTGGTGGTACTGCTACTGGTAGTATTGGTGGAGGTACTGGTGGTATTGGTGGTGGTAGTGGTAGTGGTGGTATTGGTGGTACTGATACTGGTTGTGGTACTAGTACTGGTGGTATTGGGGGTGGTGGTATTGGTGGTGGTACTGGTGATACTGGTGGTACTGGTACTGGTGGTACTGGTGCTACTGGTATTGGTGGTACTGGTGGTGGTACTGGTGATGGTGGTGGTACTGGTTGTGGTGGTACTGGTGGCGGTGGTGGTGGTGGTGGTACTGGTGGTGGTGGTACTGGTGGTGGTGGTACTGGTGGTGGTACTGGTGGTAGTGGTACTGGTGGTTGTGGTACTGGTACAGGTGGTGGTGGTACTGGTGGTTGTGGTGGTACTGGTGATACTGGTACTGGTGGTGGTGGTACTCGTGGTACTGGTATTGGTACTGATGGTGGTGGTACTGGTACTGGTGGTGGTACTGGTGGTGATAGTGGTACTGGTGGTGGTGGTACTGGTGGTAGTGGTGGTGGTACTGGTGATGGTGGTGGTACTGGTGGTGGTGGTACTGGTGGCGGTGGTGGTACTGGTGGTGGTGGTACTGGTACTGGTGATGGTGGTGGTACTGGTGGTGGCAGTGGTACTGGTGGTACTGGTACAGGTGGTACTGGTGGTGGTACTGGTGGTGGTGGTGGTACTGGTGGTGGTGGATTGTAAATATCAGAGGAAGAGACCAGCATGCGACGTCTTCAAAGTAGTGATAAATAGTGCAGTAGAAGAAGATGTGTAAGTGTTGTAAATTACACAGACACAAAGTGTGAAGTGAGAGTTACATATGATCTGAGCTATAAACACTAACAAAGCACTCCAACACCAACACCTGTGATTACACTGTCGCGGCTCAGGAGGAAGAGCGGGAAGGGGGGCTATTTCCTGCCCTCTCCATGATTTAAGTGTGCAGTGTGGCATTGTGTAATGTCATTGCTACATTGACTTAATAAACACTCCAGCTGTAGTTGGGCCCTGGCTTCACCTCATGGTGCAGGGCAGGCTGTGCTTTATGGCATGCATGGAGGGAGGGAGGGAGGGAGGGATGGTATTGGTTGCAGCTCCGGCCTCATACAGTGCCCATGCTATTACTAGTGAGCGAGAGGCGCTGGGGTGGTGGTGGTGGTGGTGGTATTGGTGATGGTGGTGGTATTGGTGGTGGTGGCATTGGTGGTGGTATTGCTGGTGGTGGTATTGGTGTTGGTAGTGATAGTGGTACTGGTAGTGGTGGTGGTGGTACTCGTGGTACTGGTGGTGGTGGTACTAGTACTGGTACTGGTGGTACTGGTATTGGTGGTGGTGGTGGTGGTACTGGTGGTACTGGTACTAGTAATGGTGGTACTGGTACTGGTATTGGAGGTATTGGTGGTGGTGGTATTGGTGGTGGTAGTGGTACTGGTGGTATTGGTGGTGGTACTGGTGGTATTGTACTGGTACTGGTGGTATTGGTGGTGGTACTGGTACTGGTGGTAGTGGTGGTGGTACTGCTACTGGTGGTATTGGTGGTGGTACTTGTGGTATTGGTGGTGGTACTGGTAGTGGTGGTATTGGTGGTACTGGTTGTGGTACTGGTACTGGTGATATTGGGGGTGGTGGTATTGGTGGTGGTACTGGTGGTACTGTTGGTACTGGTACTGGCACTGGTGGTACTGGTGCTACTGGTACTGGTGCTACTGGTATTGGTGGTACTGGTGGTGGTGGTACTGGTGGTGGTGGTGGTACTGGTGGTGGTGGTACTGGTGGGGGGGTACTGGTGGTGGTACTGGTGATACTGGTACTGGTGGTGGTGGTACTCGTGGTACTGGTACTGATGGTGGTGGTACTGTTACTGGTGGTGGTACTGGTGGTGATAGTGGTACTGGTGGTGGTGGTACTGGTGGTGGTACTGGTGATGGTGGTGGTACTGGTGGTGGTGGTACTGGGGGGTGGCGGTGGTGGTGGTTGTACTGGTGGTGCTACTGGTGGTGGTGGTATTGGTGGTTGTGGTACTGGTGGTTGTGGTACTGGTACAGGTACAGGTGGTGGTGGTACTGGTGGTGGTGGTGGTGGTACTGGTGACACTGGTACTGGTGGTGGTGGTACTCGTGGTACTGGTAGTGATGGTGGTGGTAATGGTACTGGTGGTGGTACTGGTGGTGATAGAGGTGCTGGTGGTGGTGGTACTGGTGGCACTGGTGGTGGTACTGGTGATGGTGGTGGTACTGGTGGCGGTGTTGGTGGTGGTACTGGTGGTGGTGGTGGTGGTACTGGTGGTGGTGGTACAGGTTGTGGTGGTACTGGTAATGGTGGTAGTACTGGTGGTGGTACTGGTGGTACTGGTACAGGTGGTACTGGTGGTGGTGGTGTTACTGGTGGTGATGGTACAGGTGGTGGTGGTAGTGGTGATGGTGGTACTGGCGGTACTGGTAGTGGTGGTACTTGTGGTGGTGGTACTGGTGGTAGTGGTACTGGTGGTGGTGGTACTGGTTGTACTGGTGGTGGTAGTGGTACTGGTAGTGGTGGTGGTACTGGTGGTGGTGGTACTGGTGGTACTGGTGGTGGTGGTACTTGTGGTAGTGGTGGTACTGGTGGTACTCGTACTGGTGGTTGTACTGGTGGAGGTGGTGGTACTGCTGGTGTTGGTATTGGTGGTGGTACTGGTGGTGGTACTGGTGGTGATGGTACTGGTGGTGGTGGTACTGGTGGTGTTACTGTTGGTGGTGGTGGTGGTACTGGTGGTGGTGGTACTGGTGGTGGTGGTGGTACTGGTGGTGGTGGTACTGGTGGTACTGGTGGTGGTGGTACTTGTGGTAGTGGTGGTACTGGTGGTACTCGTACTGGTGGTGGTACTGGTGGAGGTGGTGGTACTGCTGGTGTTGGTATTGGTGGTGGTACTGGTGGTGGTACTGGTGGTGGTGGTACTGGTGGTGGTGGTACTGGTGGTGTTACTGTTGGTGGTGGTGGTGGTACTGGTGGTAGTGGTACTGGTGGCACTGATGGTACTGGTGGTGGTTGTACTGGTGGTACTGTTGGTGGTGGTGGTGGTACTGGTGGTATTGGTGGGGGTGGTGGTGGTACTGGTGGTGGTGGTACTGGTGCTAATGGGACTGGTGGTGGTACTGGTGGCACTGGTACTGGTGGCGGGGGTACTGGTGGTGGTGGTACTGGCAGTGGTGGTACTGGTGGTGGTGGTACTGGTGGTGGTGGTACTGGTGGTGGTGTTGGTACTGGTGGTGGTGGTCCTGGTGGTAGTGGTAGTGGTGGTGGTGGTGGTGGTAGTGGTGGCGGTACTGGTGGTGGTGGTACTTGTGGTGGTGGTACTGGTGGTGTGGTGGTGGTGGTACTGGTGCTACTGGTACTGGTGGTACTGGTGGTGGTTCTAGTGGGGGTACTGGTAGTGGTGGTACTGGTGGCACTGGTGGTTGTGGTGGTACTGGTGGTGGTGGTACTGATGGTGATGGTACTGGTGGTGGTGGTACTGGTGGTGGTGGTGGTACTGGTGGTGGTGGTACTGGTGGTGGTACTGTTGGTGGTGGTGGTGGTACTGGTGGTGGTGGTGGTACTGGTGGTACTGGTACTGGTGGTGGTGGTACTGGTGGTGGTGGTACTGGTGCTGGTGGTGGTACTGGTGGTACTGGTGGTGGTGGTGCCAAACAATTGCTTCATGATATGGTTGCTGGTGGTGGTGGTACTGGTGGTGGTGGTACTGGTGGTGGTACTGGTGGTGGTGTTACTGGTGGTGGTGGTACTTGTGGTGGTGGTGGTACTGGTGGTGGTACTGGTAGTTGTGGTACTGGTGGTGGTGGTGGTAGTGGTGGTGGTGGTGTTGGTGGTGGTACTGGTGGTGGTGGTGTTGGTGGTACTAGTGGTGGTGGTACTGGTGGTACTGGTGGTGGTAGTGGTGGTGGTGGTACACATAAGGTATTAGTTCTGCGGGTGAGTGAAGCTTTCTTTGCTGTGCCTATGCTGTGTCTGTTGGATGGAGGTATGATTGCACAACAGATTCCCATTCGGTGTCTCTTGTGCTAGTGAGGGTAGCTTGCACTGCTGGTTTCCATTCTGTACCTTTTCTAAGAAAGATAAAAGCCCAAACTGCTGTTGCCCAAGTGGCACAGAGAGAGAGGGTAGTGCTCACTGCTAATGTCCATGGTGTACCTGTTTTGGTAATGGAGGAACCTTACATTTCTAATGTCAATGCTGTGAGAAGTTGGCCTGGCATATGCTGTCCACTATTTATAGTGGGCACCTTGCACCAGTCCAAACAACCCCTTATTGGAGGTAGGTTAAAGACAACCTTTATTGAAAGCTATCCTAGTGGTAGCTATGGAGAGCAGCCTTCAGGCTAAGTCTTGATGGAATGTAAAGCAGCTTGTTTTACCAGTCTATAATCTCTTGAGTGACCAAATGAAAGAGGACCACACCAGGTATATATTCAAAATATATGTATTTATTGCTAAACACACCCCTCTAGTCTCTTTATGAGGCTAGAGTTCGAAGTACATAAGTTATAAGTTAGTTATCTACAGTAATAGCACAAATACACGTTTGAGCCCTAGTGGCGTACCAAACCATATACCAATAAAGTGGTATAAGAACCACGACTGAGCTAGACACAGGGCCTAGAGCCTGTAGAAGTGCTTGGACCACAAGGAACCACCCAAGGTAGTGACACAGGGGACCCACGGGGGACGCGTGCAGTGTAAGAACACAGCCGCGAATCGCCGTTGACTTCTATGGGGAAAGTCGCGGTTGGAATTTTAAAGAAAAGGGACACTTAGAGGAGGACTTGGAGCAAACCCCTTTAGAACTGGGTTGTTCTAGAGTCTATACCCACGGGAGCACCGGAGTACTCGAGTTACCTCACCCAGGGAAGCCGGGTGCATAGGTGTCTTTCGGGGTCGGGTTTCAGTCGTCGTTTTCAATGGCGATCTGCTGCAAAGTGCTGCTGGCGGCCAAGTCGAAAGTGTTCGGGTGGATCCAAAGGTGGATCGAAGATCTGAAGAACCTGAAAGCAGAGGGGACAGAGTCTGGGTCACTAGCCAGTGACCAGGAAGGCGATGAGCAGATGCCCACCGATGTCGAGTGCTTCAGGTAGGTTGACAGTTGTCTTGACTCTTCAGCCACGAGGTCCAGGAGGCGTCGACAACAACCAGAAGCTGGATTCGAGCTGTCCCACGATGTCTGTCGATTGCAGGGGTGTTGGTGACTGGATTGGACCCAACAAGCCTTGGCAACGGCAAGTCTTTTGGAAATGGAAGAAGGACGATGGTGCAGACCAGCAAGGTCTGTGGGACTCACCCAGCGAGGGTAAGTCAGGGCACGCCTGGAGCAACGAGGGAGCCCAAGCAGAAGAATATTGGCCTTCGGGAGGGCTTACTAGCCAACGGACTAGCGACCGCGAAGGAGCCTTGAGTGGACACACTTGGAGCTAGCTCACAGGACACTCGTGGAGTGGAGGCCAGTGATCTTCGGTGCAGTTGGTGCCAGAGGCTGGGGCTACTCGGAGCCCAAAGCACAACTTCGTGGGAAACCCAGAAGAGGATGCACTTGCAAATGTGTGCGGTGTCCAGGGGTCACGGTTCCACGTTACCCACGATAGCCACGGGCCTCAGCTTTGCTGGGGACTCAGGGTAGCCTCGGGAAGTCTAGAAATCCACCTCTGGTGATGCAAAGACTTCGGCATCCGGCGGGAGCTTCCGCGATGCAGACCGGACAATTGCTTCGTTGGTGCCTGCCAAGCAGGGGAGTCACTCCTTGACCCCCAAGGGAGATTCTTCAGTCCTCTAATCTTAAAGTAGAGCGTCGAAGGTCCAGGATTCTGTCTCAGAGTTTCGTCCAGGTAAAATCTAAAGTCCTAAGGACTGGGGTCCCATACTTATACCAAGTTAGGGGGTTGGACATACTCTGGGGACCCACCTATGGGAGGGTCAGGGCAGAGGGGTGGTTACACCCCTTTCCCTTTGTCCAGTTTCACGCCAGAGCAGGGGCTGGAAGCCCCTGAGCCGGTTTGAACTGGGGTATGCACAGGGACACCAAATGTGCCCCCAGTGCAGGACTTCAAAGCACCAGAGAGTGCTCCCGCCCAGCCCCAATACACACTATCCTGTCTGGGGAGGTGGTTACACCTCCCTGGGACAGGAAACCTATTGTCCAGGCCTCCCCTGCCGGAGTTTCGGTCAGCAGCAGGAGGCCAGACTCGTGTCTGTGGCAGCGGCATCCATTTTGTGATGCCAGGGCTTGGAAAGAAGTTACCGGGCAGGCCGGTGTGTACATGTCTCTCCCTCTAGAAGGGTGGAATGCTACCCCCGCCGCCAGAACTGGCGGGGGGGTAGTATTCCAAGATGTTTGACACCAAACACGACATGTTTCCGTGCAGCCATCCCAAAGTTAGCATTTAACGCGAGGTTATAATGCGCTTAAGAGTATATGGTCAGGCTGCACTACAAACAGCATCAGAGAAGGGTCTCCGAACGCTGCAGAGGGGCTCTGCTCATGCAGGGGCACCCTCTCACATAGGAACCAAGCACTCTGCCTTCAGGATTTGCTAGCTTCAGGATTGATAAGGCCTGCCATGGGAGTGACTTATAGGTTTATATGTGTGTATGTATGTAGTGATATAGGTAGCCTATATCACAGTAAGGGGTGCATGCACCACCTTACCAAGGCTGCAGTAGCAGACCTGCGGTGTCATTTTGGATGGCCTTCCAGGGGTGGCATAATACATGCTGCAGCCCCTGGTAGGCCTCTGAGGTACCTATGCCCTGGGTACATAGTATACCATATACTAGGGACTTATAAGGGCACTCCAGATTCCAATCAGAGATGTGCCTAGGGCACATGGAAACCATTTTAGAGAGGAAGCAGCTAGGCTGGGGTTCTGATTAGCAGGGCCCCAGCCAGACTAAAGTCGAAAAACAGTGGAGCATCAGCAAAAAGTGAGGGTACCCATGTGAAGCAGATCCTACTCTCCTACACAACCCCCCCAAACGTAGGGACATTAAACTAACCTTGCCCAGTTAAGTCTTCATGTTCTAAGTGGAAGTACCTAGAGAGTCCATCTGCATTGGCATGGTTACTCCCAGGTCTATGTTCCACTGTGAAGTCCATCCCCTGTAGGGAAATGGACCACCTAAGCAGTTTGGGGTTTTCACCCTTCATTTGTTTTAGCCATAAGAGGGGCTTATGGTCTGTTTGAACAAGGAAGTGAGTACCAAACAAGTATGGCCTCAACTTCTTCAGAGCCCAGACCACAGCAAAGGCCTCCCTCTCAATGGCTGACCAACGTTTCTCTCTAGGGGTAAGCCTTCTGCTAATAAAAGCTACTGGCTGATCCTGACCTTCATCATTCAATTGTGACAGTACAGCCCCTACCCCCAATTCAGATGCATCTGTTTGGACAATGAACTTCTTGGAGTAATCAGGACTCTGTAGAATGGGAGCAGTGCACATGGCCTGCTTTAGGTCATCAAATGCCTTTTGACAGCTAACTGTCCACTGAACATTTTTGGGCATTTTCTTGGAAGTTAAGTCATTCAGGGGTGTCACTATTGATCCATACCCCTTGACAAATCTCCTATAGTACCCAGTCAGGCCTAAAAAGGCTCTCACCTGAGTCTGGGTAGTTGGAGCAGTCCAGTCCATGATGGTCTGGATCTTGCTCTGCAGTGGTTGAACCTGGCCTCCACCCACAAGGTGGCCCAGGTACACAACCTGACTCTGCCCTATCTGGCACTTGGTGGCCTTGATAGTCAGGCCTGCTTTCTGCAGGGCCTGCAAAACATTTCTGAGGTGGACCAGGTGATCCTCCCAGGTGGAGCTAAAGACAGCAATATCATCTAGATATGCTGCACTATAGGCTTCCAGCCCTGTAAGGACTGTATTCACCAACCTCTGAAAAGTGGCAAGTGCATTCTTCAGACCAAAGGGCCTCACCACAAATTGATAATGCCCACTAGGGGTTGAGAATGATGTCTTTGGCTTTGCATCATCAGCTAGTCTGATCTGCCAGTAGCCAGCTGTCAGGTCAAATGTGCTTAGATACTTGGCTGAGGCCAAAGTGTCTATTAGCTCATCTGCCCTAGGTATTGGATGGGCATCAGTCCTAGTGACTGCATTGAGACCCCTGTAGTCCACACAAAACCTCATCTCTCTTTTCCCACCATTGGTGTGAGGTTTTGGCACAAGGACCACTGGACTAGCCCAAGGGCTATCTGAGGGTTCAATAACTCCCAAATCCAACATCTTCTGGACTTCTGTCCTGATACAGTCCCTGACATGGTCAGGTTGCCTATAAATCTTATTTTTAATAGGCAGACTGTCCCCAGTGTCCACTTCATGAGTGCACCAGGTGGTCTGACTGGGTGTCAGTGAGAATATGTGCCTGAACTGATTGAGCACCTGTCTGCAATCAGTTTGCTGCTGGGCAGTGAGGCTGCCTGCCAAGGCTACACCATCCACTGACCCATCATCAGGGTTCTGTGAGAGCAGGTCAGGAGTGGGTCACTCTCTTCCTCCTGTCCCTCATCAGTAGCCATGAGCAAGCCCATGTCTGCCCTGTCCACATATGGTTTTAACCTGTTGACATGGAGAACCCTGTGGGGACTCCTAGGTGTTCCTAGGTCTACTAAATAGGTAACCACACCCTTCTGTTCAACAATGGTATGGGGTCCACTCCATTTGCCTTGGAGAGCTGCTGGGGCCACTGGCTCCGACACCCACACCTTCTGTCCTGGCTGGTAAACAGTCAGTACAGCCTTTTGGTCATGCCAGGCTTTTTGAAGTTCCTGGCTAGCCTCAAGGTTTTTAGTTGCCTTTTTCATGTACTCAGCCATCCTGGAGCGGAGACCAAGTACATAGTCCACTATGTCTTGCTTTGGGGGCTTGAGAGGTAACTCCCATCCTTCCTTCACCAAGCACAATGGACCCCTGACAGGGTGACCAAACAAAAGTTCAAAAGGGCTGTAGCCAACCCCTTTTGAGGCACCTCCCTGTATGCAAATAAAAGGCAGGGCAAGAGTATGTCCCATCTTCGCCTAAGCTTTTCTGGGAGCCCTTTTATCATGCCCTTCAAGGTTTTGTTGAATCTCTCAACTAAACCATTGCATTGTGGGTGATAGGGTGTGGTGAACCTGTAAGTCACTCCACACTCCTTCCACATTCCTTTCAAGTATCCAGACATAAAGTTAGCATCCCTGTCTGATACAACCTCCTTAGGGAAGCCCACTCTTGAGAAAATTCCCAGGAGGGCTCTTGCCACCACAGGTGCTGTAGTGGTCCTAAGGGGAATAGCCTCTGGGTACCTGGTGGCATGATCCACTACCACCAGGATAAACCTGTGCCCAGATGCTGTTTGGGGATCCATGGGACCAACAATGTCAATCCCCACCCTCTCAAAGGGAACCCCCACCACAGGTAGTGGTATCAGGGGGCCTTTGTAGTGCCACCTGCCTTGCCACTGGCCTGGCAGGTTACACAGGAGCGACAAAACTCCTTGGTGTCTTCAGACATGTGGGGCCAGTGAAAGTGAGGGACAATTCTGTCCCAAGTCTTGTTCTGGCCCAGGTGACCTGCTAAGGGAATGTCATGGGCTAGGGTCAATAGGAAGCCCCTGAACTTCAGAGGTATAACCAACCTCCTGGTGGCACCAGGCTTGGGGTCTCTACACTCTGAGTACAAGAGTCCATCATCCCAATACACTGTATGGGGACCACTAGCTTTCCTAGCAGCCTCAGCAGCAGTTTGCTGTCTGATGGGTTCAAGAGAGGGGCAGCTCTGCTGCTCCTGGCTCAGATCTGCCCTGGAAGGGCCCCCTGTCCCCAAGAACTCAACCTGGTCAGGTTCAAGCTCCTCTGGGACAGTTCCTTCCTCAGGACTGAGATCATCCCCCTCAAGAGACTGATCTTCCTTCTGAGCCAAGGGGGAAGGCACTGACTTTACCCTACTACTCCTCTTCTTGGAGGGCACTTGGTCCATTATTCCAGAATCCAAGGCCTGTTCAGTGTTAGACATTTTGGCTTGTGACCTGGTCACAGCAAACACATCTGCAGGGATGCCCAGCATTTCTGCATGGGTCCTGAGCTCCACTTCTGCCCAAGCTGAAGTTTCTAAATCATTGCCAAGCAAGCATTCAACTGGTAGGTCTGCACTTACCACAACCTTCTTAAGGCCAGTTACCCCTCCCAGGAGAAGTTAACAACTGCCAGAGTATGGTCTGTTCTGACATTGCTAGCATTGGTCACTTGGTACATTTCACCAAGTATAATCTGCCCAGGATCCACAAGGTCTTGTGTCACCATGGTGACACTTGCCCCTGTGTCCCTAAATGCCAAAGCCTCTTTTCCATTGATTAAGGGCTCTTGCCTGTACTTGCCCAGATTACTGGGACTCACAGAGGAGGTCACATCCATGCCTCCATCACAGACTAGGACAGCCTGAGTGAGTTCTCTGACTAGGTCAGAGCTCATCTCTTTACCCAGGGTCAACCCTACTAAACCCTTGGCCTGTGTAGTCCCACCACCAACTGTAACTGCACTAGGGGGAGCAGGTGCCTTAGGGGCATTGGTGGGGGCTGGAGTAGAGTCTTTGGACTTGGTGCAATCACTGGTCCAGTGGGTCTTTTGCTTACAGACCTTGCACCGTGGTTTCTTTTGGCCTTTTCCCTTGTTAGACTGTAACTCCCCACCTGAAGAAGATTTTTGGGGGCCTTGTGAAGACTTTTGGTCTTTACCCTTCTCCCCACCCTTATCAGAGTTTTTAGAATCTTGTTTCTTAGGGTCACCACCTTGGTTCTGTACCTTCTGCCTCACCCTGGTTCTGACCCATTTGTCTGCCTTCTTTCCCAATTCTTGGGGAGAGGTCAGATCAGAGTCCACCAGGTGCTGATGCAACAGCTGATTTTGACAATTATTAAGAATCTGCTCCCTCATGATAAGATTGTACAATCCTGTGAAGTCACATACCTTACTTCCCAATAACCAACCTTCCAGAGCCTTGGCAGAACAATCAACTAAGTCCACCCAGTCTTGAGTCTGTGCTTTTGGGTATCTCTGAACTTTAACCTGTATTGTTCAGTGGTTAGGCCAAACCCATCAATCAGAGCACTCTTTAACACTGTGTATTTATCAGCATCCTCCTCTCTAACAGTGAGGAGCTTATCTCTACCTTTGTCTGCAAAGGAGAGCCACACGATTGCTGCCCACTGCTCCTGAGGGACCCTCTGTACTTTACAGGCCCTCTCCAGTGCAGTTATCCATTTGTGGATGTCATCCCCACTCTAGTAGGGAGGGACAATCTTGCTCAGGTTTCTATGGTCATAAGACCTTTCCCTATCTCTGGGGAAATTGCTGCCACCATGGGACTCTAGTCCCATCTTTTTCTCTCTTTGTAGAGATCTAGGGACTCCCTGTCTATAGCCAACTGCTGTTTTCTGAGCTCAAGTTGGGCTTGCTCATACTGAATCAGTCTCTTTCTCCTGTCATGAGAGGATTCTCTCCTATGAGAAGAGACAGAGGTCCCTATTGAGGTGTCAGAGTGGTTAGACTCCTGAGAAGGAGATCTATCCCTTCTTGGCACACTCTCAACTCTTCCTGGGGGACAAAGGTGAGGTCATCCTGATCCTCCCCTTCATCCACAGGAATAGCTGGGTTTTCCAGGTCAAGGTCATTGTCACCTTCCTGGCCAGTTTCAGAGGGGGGCCTGGGTTTCTTCACCCCGACCCCTTCCTCATTTTCTGCCCCACCCTCTCTGCCTACCCCTTCAGACCCTAGGGGCCTGCTGAGATCATCAGCTAGTAGCACCTCTCTGAGGTGTTGGGTGCTGGCACTTTTGCCTGCATTCAGCTTCCTAGTATTGCATAATGCTCTCAATTCCAAGAATGGGAGTGTATCATACTTGGAGGGAAGAAGCCCACTGGCTTATGACAAGGACTCACTGGGTCCTGGCTTTGAAGACATTACTAGTGAGGTGTGGTGTTTGCACTACCTACTCTAGTGTGGCCTACTAAACTCTCTTGAGTTGTAGAAAGGGTGTGCTATCCCTTAACACACAACTCTAAGTTCAGTAGAACTTACTGTATACTAAGCTTGATTTATATGTACCTTAGGTACCCTTAGTGGTTTTCAGTTGATGAATTCAATTGAGATTATCTGGTAAAACAATAGCAAGCTGGAATCCCACACGCTGCACACCAATGTGAGAAGTTGGCCTGGCATATGCTGTCCACTATTTATAGTGGGCACCTTGCACCAGTCCAAACAACCCCTTATTGGAGATAGGTTAAAGACAACCTTTATTGAAAGCTATCCTAGTGGTAGCTATGGAGAGCAGCCTTCAGGCTAAGTCTTGAAGGAATGTAAAGCAGCTTGTTTTACCAGTCTATAATCTCTTGAGTGACCAAATGAAAGAGGACCACACCAGGTATATATTCAAAATATATGTATTTATTGCTAAACACACCCCTCTAGTCTCTTTATGAGGCTAGAGTTCGAAGTACATAAGTTATAAGTTAGTTATCTACAGTAATAGCACAAATACACGTTTGAGCCCTAGGGCGTACCAAACCATATACCAATAAAGTGGTATAAGAACCACGACTGAGCTAGACACAGGGCCTAGAGCCTGTAGAAGTGCTTGGACCACAAGGAACCACCCAAGGTAGTGACACAGGGGACCCACGGGGACGCGTGCAGTGTAAGAACACAGCCGCGAATCGCCGTTGACTTCTATGGGGAAAGTCGCGGTTGGAATTTTAAAGAAAAGGGACACTTAGAGGAGGACTTGGAGCAAACCCCTTTAGAACTGGGTTGTTCTAGAGTCTATACCCATGGGAGCACCAGAGTACTCGAGTTACCTCACCCAGGGAAGCCGGGTGCATAGGTGTCTTTTGGGGTCGGGTTTCGTCGTCGTTTTCAATGGCGATCTGCTGCAAAGTGCTGCTGGCGGCCAAGTCGAAAGTGTTCGGGTGGATCCAAAGGTGGATCGAAGATCTGAAGAACCTGAAAGCAGAGGGGACAGAGTCTGGGTCACTAGCCAGTGACCAGGAAGGCGATGAGCAGATGCCCACCGATGTCGAGTGCTTCAGGTAGGTTGATGGTCATCTTGACTCTTCAGCCACGAGGTCCAGGAGGCATCGACGACAACCAGGAGCTGGATTCGAGCTGTCCCATGACGTTTGTCGATTGCAGGGGTGTTGGCGACCGGATTGGACCCAACAAGCCTTGGCAACGGCAAGTCTTGTGGAAATGGAAGAAGGACGATGGTGCAGACCAGCAAGGTCTATGGGACTCACCCAGCAAGGGTAAGTCAGGGCACGCCTGGAGCAACCAGGGAGCCCAAGCAAAAGAAGATTGGCCTTCGGGAGGGCCTACTAGCCAACGGACTAGCGACTGCGAAGGAGCCTCAAGTGGATGCACTTGGAGCTGGCTCACAGGACACTCGTGAAGTGGAGGCCAGTGATCTTCGGTGCAGTTGGTGCTGGAGACTGGGGCTACTCGGAGCCCAAAGCACAACTTCGTGGGAGACCCAGAAGAGGATGCACTTGCAAATGTGTGCAGTGTCCAGGGGTCATGGTTCTACATTACCCACGATAGCCATGGGCCTCAGCTTTGCTGGGGACTCAGGGTAGCCTCGGTGAAGTATGGAAATCCACCTCCGGTGATGCAAAGACTTCGGCGTCTGGCGGGAGCTTCAGCGATGCAGACCGGACAATTGCTTTGATGGTGCCTGCAAAGCAGGGGAGTCACTCCTTGACCCCAAGGGAGATTCTTCAGTCCTCTAATCTTAAAGTAGAGCGTCGAAGGTCCAGGATTCTGTGTCAGAGTTTCATCCAGGTAAAATCTAAAGTCCTAAGGACTGGGGTCCCATACTTATACCAAGTTAGGGGGTTGGACATACTCTGGGGACCCACCTATGGGAGGGTCAGGGCAGAGGGGTGGTTACACCCCTTTCCCTTTGTCCAGTTTCGCGCCAGAGCAGGGGCTGGAAGCCCCTGAGCCGGTTTGAACTGGGGTATGCACAGGGACACCAAATGTGCCCCCAGTGCAGGACTTCAAAGCACCAGAGAGTGCTCCCGCCCAGCCCCAATACACACTATCCTGTCTGGGGAGGTGGTTACACCTCCCTGGGTCAGGAAACCTATTGTCCAGGCCTCCCCTGCCGGAGTTTCGGTCAGCAGCAGGAGGCCAGACTCGTGTCTGTGGCAGCGGCATCCATTTTGTGATGCCAGGGCTTGGAAAGAAGTTACCGGGCAGGCCGGTGTGTACATGTCTCTCCCTCTAGAAGGGTGGAATGCTACCCCCGCCGCCAGAACTGGCGGGGGGGGGTAGTATTCCAAGATGTTTGACACCAAACACGACATGTTTCCGTGCAGCCATCCCAAAGTTAGCATTTAACGCGAGGTTATAATGCACTTAAGAGTATATGGTCAGGCTGCACTACAAACAGCATCAGAGAAGGGTCTCCGAACGCTGCAGAGGGGCTCTGCTCATGCAGGGGCACACTCTCACATAGGAACCAAGCACTCTGCCTTCAGGATTGATAAGGCCTGCCATAGGAGTGACTTATAGGTTTATATGTGTGTATGTATGTAGTGATATAGGTAGCCTATATCACAGTATGGGGTGCATGCACCACCTTACCCAGGCTGCAGTAGCAGACCTGCGGTGTCATTTTGGATGGCCTTCCAGGGGTGGCATAATACATGCTGCAGCCCCTGGTAGGCCTCTGAGGTACCTATGCCCTGGGTACATAGTATACCATATACTAGGGACTTATAAGGGCACTCCAGATTCCAATCAGAGATGTGCCTAAGGCACATGGAAACCATTTTAGAGAGGAAGCAGCTAAGCTGGGGTTCTGATTAGCAGGGCCCCAGCCAGACTAAAGTCGAAAAACAGTGGAGCATCAGCAAAAATTGGGTGTACCCATGTGAAGCAGATCCTACTCTCCTACAAATGCTGCACCTGTTCTGTGAGGGAATGTAGCTGCCACTCCTGCTGCCATGCTGTATTTGTCTGAGCAGGAGAAAATGTGCACGTCTGATGTCTATAAGAATCCTGTTCTGTGAGAAAAGGAAGCTTGCAATGCAGATGTCCATTCTAGTTCTCTGATCTACCTTTTGCGTTGGTGTGGGAAGCTTGCACTATTGGTGTCCATGCATTACCTGTTATGTCAGGGAGTAAAGCATGCACTTCTGATGTCCAAGAAGAACCTGTTCTTTGTGTTAGGGAAGCTTGCATTACTGATGCCCATATTGCATCTGCTCTGTGGGGGGTAAAGCTTGAACCTCTACTCATTTTTTATGCCTGTTCTCTGCGGGAGGACAACTCACACTTTTGATGATCATGCTATACATAGTCTGTGAGGGAGGGAAGCTTGAACTGGTGATGTCCATGCAGCATATGCTCTATTATCAAAGGAAGCTTGCACTGGTGACACTAATGTCACACCTGTTCTTTAACAGAGTGAAAAACACATTTCTGATGGACATGCTGGGCCTACACTATCATGAGGTGAACACTGCAATGTTGATGCCCAAGGTGCACCTTTTGTTATAGTGAGGGAGTCTTGCTCAGTTGATGCCCATGAGGTGCTTAGTGTGGGAGGGTGTGAAACATGGTCAGAGAGGGAGGAACATGTGCACCGCTTATCTCTATGGTGTCCCTGTGGTTGTAGCAAGCAAAGCTTGCACTGCTGACGCCTGTGCTCCACCCTTCTGTGAAGGAGGGCAACTTGCTCTCCTGGTGCTAATTCTATGCATATTCTGTGATTGAATGAAGCTTGCATTGGTTATGTCAATGCTGTGCATGTTCCCTCATCAAAGGAAGCTTGAAGGTGTCAGGCCCATGCTGTGCTTATTCTTTGAAAGGGAGATGTTTGCACTGATGATGGCCATGCTGGACTTGCTCTTTGATGCAGTGAGGACTACACTGTAGGTATCCACACTGTGACTTATATGATAATGAGGGAAGCTTGCACTGTTGCTTTCCTTGTGCTACCAGTTCTGTCAACCATAGATGCTTGACCCACTGATTCATTTTTTGTGTGAGGAAGGCTGGCTCTGTTGATACCCATAATAGGGCCTGTTCTGTCATGTTCTATTTGGGAAGGAAGCTTGGTCTGATCCTATTGTGCTGGACTTGTTCTTTGTTTGATGCTTGATGTTGAATTGTGCCTGTTCTGTGGAAGAGGGCAACATACATTACTGATGCCCAAGCTACATATATTCTGTGAGTGAGAGAAGCTTGCAATGGTTATATCCATGCTGTAAATGGTTATTTCCAAAGGGCACTTGCACTGATGATGCCAATTTCGTACCTGCTCTTTGACTGAGAAAAATGTACATTGCAGTCCCACCACAGGCATTGTGCAACAGAGCATAGAGATACTCAAGTAGTGTGTGTGACTGTCAAGCATTTCTGTGAAAATGTTCAATAGCTTGTTGCCAACTTGAATGCATGGTTCGGAATTTTGGGAACGAGTCAAGCAATTTGCCAGCCTCTACATGGCACAAAATACTACATACATTCACAAAAATACAATGAATTAGTTTATTGGTCGCCAAGTATCTCTTGGAAACCCGGCCATCCTTTAATTTTCTGGAATGATTCATTTACTCTCCTATCATAAGTAAATAAAGACAGAGAGGCGCCATTATGCTACACCTTACACCTCTGTTACTGTCTGAATCACATGGTTAAAAAAGAGGTGTGAGAGTAAAGGTACTATCCCCTTGGCCCAGCGTGGCACCCAGATAGTTCTCAAAATACAATAATTAATATGATAATACAATTTATAATTTTAAAGGCTGTGACACTATAAAATAAATGTAATGTCGCCGCTTGTAGAGAGGAAATGTGGTTCTGGGTGTTAGGTCCCAATGTTCAGAATGTTCATGAGAAGCCATGGCTTCAAATGTACACAGCAACCAGGGCTTGAGGCCTTATCTGTGTGATGTCACAACTCAGAACCTTGGCCATAGCAACTACTAACACATCAGAACCTTCAGTGTGCAGAGAGTTCTGGACAGGAAAGGCAAAGTACCAGGGCTCTCAGAGGCAGTAAGATGGAGGGTCACAGTGGCCTCACCCCAGCGGACTTTGCAGATGCACCCAGAACCACCCAGGACCTTCCTGATTACGAGGAAGAAGGTAAGAGTCCGGAATGGGGTCAGAATAAAAGGATGTGGACCTGGGATGTAAAGTAGGGCTGGTATCTCCCAGGCGCAAAGCACCGCTATGACACAAACTTGGCATAAAAACTTCTGAACTTAAGAAAAGGGGATGATGTATTTGTAGAGGACGAGTGATGACTACACGGTTTATTCGAGTCGAAGTTGGACCCTGAATATTCACTGAGTAATAAACTATGTTTAAGTGGACATGAACAGTCGACAAGGAACCTGCCAATGTTAAAACAAAGCCCATGCTTAGGGCTGTCTAGAACTTAACACTCGACCATATAAATACAAAATAAAGGTGTGACAGAGCTACAATACTGAACCTTTTATGAGAAATAACATCTGCTCAGGGCTGGAGCTAGGCATGGGCAGCATGGGCGGCGGCCCAGGGCCCCGCACTCAGTCCACCAATATGGGGCGTCGCGTGGATTTACACATATGCTCCAGCGCTGCGATGCCCAGGGGAGGGGCACCTGTCTTCTGGCCTCGCAGCAGGGCCGGATTGGCCGTAGCGGGCACCGGGCATTTCCCCATTGGGCCGCAACGGTGGGGGCCGGTTTTGGACCTGGGGGGGTGTTTTTGTTAGTGGGGGCCGGTTTTGCAGCAGTGCTGCAAAATCAGCCCCTTTTAACAATAGAGCATGCAGCAGCGGTGTTCCCGCCAGCATCCTCCCCCCGGACGCCAGTCGAACTTAATTGCCAGGGCTGATTTGCGATCCCAGTCCATCCCTGCCTCGCAGGCATCTGGTGCGCTGCCAGAAACAGGGGAAGGCCCTTCGGAAAGACAAGCGATTCTCACTATTTCAGCCCTTGATGAGCTCTGAAAGAGATGCATGTCAGTGTCTGAGAGGGGACGTTGCTGCACAGGAGGGGCCCTGCAACATGCAGGTTCAGGATCACCTTCAAATATTGGGATGCAAATAGTGTTGTCACCTTTCCAGGAGAAAAATCCAGGCCATTCGTTGCTGTTTTAGAAATCTGCAAAGGCTGGGACACAATACTAACTACCACTTTAAACAAAAGCATATGTATTATTTGTAACAAGTCGTTTCTCTCTTTGTTTACCTGAATTATTACTCAGGGATGGGTGCAGCTTCAGAACACGTTTAAATGTGTTTTCTGTTTATATTTGAAGCTTTGATTATGTACAGAGAAGGCCTAAAAATAACAGCTTTAGTTGATTTTGTACCAGCCGGGACATGAAACAGAACAGAACAGGGCAGAAAACCAGCCAGGTGGGAACCCTAGATGCAAACAGCCTTGAATGAGGGATGAAAACCATTTTGTGCAATTTTGTATAGCACAAACTCAACCCGAAAGTATTGCAGTGCTTAACATGAGAACCAGTTACATTATACAAGGACACCGTCTTTTCTTTTTTTAGGCACAGGGAGATGACATGATTTGCCCAGAATCACAGGATCTTGAGCTGATGCCAAGACTGGAAGCTGGTTGCCCAGGTATAAAGTGGGCACCTCTAGCTCTAATGCCACATCCTGGTTAGACGGAGGGTGGCAGGCAGATGCTACATGAAAGCTCGGCTCTTTATGGACTTGTGGTTCTAACTGGACCTCAAGCTGAGCCAGAGCTAGGGAGTACGCCTCTGGGAGCTATTTCTCACATTAAGTCTGTTTCAAAGTGCTGCCGTATTGTCAGATCAGTGGATGAGGCACACAGAGAGTGTTATTTGGCCAGGATCAAACAGTTTGTTAAATTAGTAGATGCAGTACACTGCTACTTGTTGCAAAAACTATATATTTACCACTGTACTGCATTTAGATGACTAGTACATATGACTGGGCACCTCCCTTCTCTCAGGAACTATTCAGTACATTTTTAGAAATCTAGGTGACTATCCGTTTTCACATTGAATCAAAGTACTCCCAATCTTGCCAAAAAGGGAGAAGCAGAGTTATAAGCAGGGCCACTGGAATTATATGGTAGAGTAGGGTCAAGTTATGCGACAGGGATGAATAAATTATGCACCAAAAAAGGCATATTATGCAGCGTAATTCAGCACATTTTATGATATCATTACTTCAGTAATTGGTCATTTTTGCACTGAACACTGCCTGGGCATAGGTTGCACTTAATTAGTACCAGTTTAACATTCAATTGTAGCAATAAGCAACAGAAAGGGTAACCAGTCCAGCTTTCAAAGGATCTTCTGCTGCAAGGCAACACGTGTTGTTGTGTTAATAGGAACTTTTGAACCATTTGAGCTAGAAACATTTTTTTGTTAAAACCTGCAGATTATGCAGCAGATGATGGATTAAGTGATAAATCTATAAGTATGATAAAAATGCAGCAGCCACTCAATCGCATAATCCCAGTGGCCCTGGCAATAAATTTAGAAAAGTTATCGCCCAAGAGCACACAATTTGGCCAAATGGAAGGCAAGGATTGAAAAACGCATCTCTTGGTTCCATTTCTCCAACTAGTCCACTAGACTACAACTGGGATGTCAGTGAGTCTGATGGAAAGGCTAAGGGGATGTCTCTCCAAGGGAATTGCCACTCTGTTTCCGGCCATGCTCAGCTTTAGAACATGGTGATTAGATGCCAAATATCCTAGTTCCATGGTTAAAATGTTGTGGTTAGACCAGGTCCTGTGGCAGTGGGTACTTACTGGACAGTATGCGTGGTAGATACTGATTTACTACTGTTACTTTTCTAAATTTGTCGCTCAAAATTTGCAATTGTGAGCAGTCAAGGCTTAGTCCAATAGGTGGTAAAGGGATTAGAACTCAAACATAGCATGAAGAGTAATCACACTCTAGAAACTCAGGGGAATATGTTCAAGCCACTATCGTCACCACAACGTCACCTATATTGACTTTGTGGTAGCGATAGGGGCTGCGCCTTATTAACAAAGCAGCGTTAAGCCACTTAACATGGCTTAACGCTGACTTGTACGTAAGGCCCCCTTTCACGCTATGGTTAGCATGAAAGGGATGGGCAGTGGGTGTTGCGGTGGGCATTCCACTGCAACACCCATTCATTTTGAAGCTGCCCCCTATGTACAAGGGTGGCGTACATAGAAGGCAGCGCCAAAATTAAGACCAGGTAAAAACTGGTCTTAAGTTGGCGAAACAATGAGAAATACATTATTTCTCCTCGTGTTTGCTTTTTCCAAGTGTGCTGCCGTGTGCAGCACACATGGAAAAAGCAAAATGCCATGGTTTGTTTATGTACAGTAAGGTGTCTCTTCCTGTACATAAACAAACTTTAAAAAAACAATGCCATTTTGTCACTTTCATGTGTGCTGCATGAAGCAGCACACATGAAAGTGACAGAATGGCATTTTAGGATTGTTTGTTTATGTGTAGGAAGGTGCCCCTTCCTGCACATAAACAATCCTCCCCTGCACGCACACACCCATGCACTATGGTGTAAGGGTGCAGAAATTCACTTTCTGCCCTGGTATAGCCATCGGCCAGTGGCATCACCATCAGTAGTGTAGCGGGTGCAGTGGGCACTGGGCCCAGGGGTATTTAGTGCCCAATGTTCCCTAATTATGGGTTTATTTTACTCTGCAGCCAGTAAGGAAGAGTGAGGGGGTGCTTTTACTTTGCACCAGCACCCATAGCACCATTGCTGTGCTACTTATCTCTCTTATATGGGCATTGCAGCCATGTTCCAGATTTGTGAGGCATGGGAGAGGTCCTCCCTCTAATGGGCATTAGAGTCAGCCGTGGTAGGACACTCAGGGGAGGAGGCACCAGTCCATATGCTTAGCAGAGCAGGACTATGGCTGTGAGGCTCATTGGGGGCCTCTCTCAGGGGGTAGCTGTCAGTGGTGCAGCAGGTGCAGTGGCACCAGGAATCATGGATGTTCTGAAACCAATGCACCCAGATTATGGCTGCGCTTTACTGACCAGCATCCTTTTCTTGCATTAGGGCCCATGGCTACATTACTATGCCACTAGTCCCTTCTCTCAAGCACCGCACAGCCATGATCCAGAGCTGCGAAGGTCAGGATAGGTCCATCCTTCCCTAGGCCTACCAGCCACGGTCCAGTGCTGAGAGGCATGAGGGAGGAAGCCTGCAGCTTTGGGCCTTGCAGCACCGGTCTATGGCTGCAAAGCCCAGAGCAAGAGGCCCCTCTGAAGGGCATAGATATCAATAGTGCAGCAAGCGCAGTGTGAGTGTGGCCTCGTAGGTTTATGGGTCCAATGCGCCCAAATTATGTCTGTATTTTACTCTCCACAAAAAAGTCTACAAAAAGTGATGGATGGAATGCCTGAATTAATCACATCAACTGGTAATTCCGCAGGCTGCATCCCACTCCATTATTTTGCACACCCTGATACCTCAGTTTGGACCCAGCCATATGCAAATCAGTCTTGCCCCTGCTCCAATGGGAACAGACCAGACCAAACTACCAGGCCAGGTCTTCCCTGAACCGGAACACATGCAACCCAGTACAGGTGCCGCCATAGTTAGGGATCATCGGCCAGGTTTAGATTGGTTCCAGTAACATAGTGAACACAGTACATACGTCTGGGGATACCCGTCCCTCTTAGGGCAACTCACTAAAGTATCCAAAAAAAGGGACGGATAGAATGCTTGAATTAATCCCAGCCATTGCTGAGGCTGATGCCCCCTGTGATGAACTGAGGTCCAGCAGGTGAGCCTCGTCTTAATTTGAAGACCTCTGCTTCCACCATTTGTTTTTATATTTTGTGCACTTCCAAACTGAGAGATTTTACTTAGGTGATGAGGCACGTATTTTTTGGTCTATATTGTTATAGCCCTAGAAGTTGTATAGAGATATTTTGCTTTTTTGCTCTGTTTCAGACATGAAATTCTATCCATGATGGTCATATACTGACCGGACACAACCCTAGAGGCCTGGCCTCTCTCCCATGGGGCTTGCAGCCATAGTCCAGCACTGTGAGACCCAAGGAAATGGACCAGTTTGTGGGCTTGGCTCGCAGCATTTATTTATTTATTTATTTATTTATTTATATAGCGACTGAATCGACCCCCGAAGGGGTATCTCTGCGTTACGGACAGGGCTGCAGGAAAAGCTAATGAGGGGATCAGAATAGGATGGTCTTAAGGAGCTTCCTAAATTGGAGATGATCAGAACATTGTCTCAGATGAATAGGGAGCTGATTCCAGTAGAGAGGGCCAAGGTGGAAGAAAGCCTCTGGGAGCTATTTCTCACATTAAGCCTGTGGCTTTCCTGACTCGAGGGACCACCAGAAGAGATTTGGTTCCTGAGCGGAGGGTCCTGGAAGGCGCATAGGGCGTGAATTTCTCAGCAAGATAAGAAGGACTGATGTTGTGTAAGGCTTTGTGGACAGTGCAGCAGACTTTAAACTTTACCCGCTTAAGCACTGGGAGCCAATGGAGCTGATGGAGGAGAGGGAGGGCAGCGGTCTTGGGAGGGGCATTCAGGACCAGGCGCGCCGCGGTGTTCTGAACCACCTGCAATCTACATAGCGAGGACTCATTAGCTGAGACCAGGAGGACATTGCAATAGTCCAGATGACGCAGTATAAGGGCCTGAGTCAAGGTTTTCCGAGTGGAATCAGGAAGCAGAGGAAAAACTCGGCGTAAAAGACCAAGCGTATGAAAGCAGGAGCCAGCTGTCTGAGCAGCGTGCTCCTTCAAAGGGAGAGCCTGGTCCAAGCGGATGCCCAGGTTCTTAACGAGGGACTTGGGGGCGGGGGGATCACCAAGGTCCACCGGCCACCATTCGGGAGTCCACAGCAAGGGGGCCTCGCCGAGAAGCATAATCTCAGTCTTCCCAACGTTAAATTGGAGAAAATTACATCTCATCCAATTAGAAATAGCCCTCATACCAGAGGAGAAAGCCGACTGAATAGATGGGGTGAATTTGCTGAAAGGAAATAGGAGCTGCGTATCGTTGGCGTATGAAATGGGAATGAAACCACAGGTCCTGAGGAGATTGGCCAAGGGAGCAACATAGATATTAAACAGGGTAGGGCTCAGACAAGAGCCCTGAGGTACTCCCTTGGTCAGTTCCATGGTCGCCGAACAGTACGGGCCGAGATTGATGGTCTGGGAACGGGAGGAAAGGAAGCTCGTCATTCAATGAAGGGCAGTGTCTCTGAGTCCAATCTCCTCCAGTCTCCTGAGCAATATCTGATGAGAGACCGTGTCGAACGTGGCAGAAAGGTCCAACAGCACCAGAATCGTAGATTGGCCCTGTCTAAGGTCATCCTGATGTTATCCGTGACCGCTAGCAGGGCAGATTCTGTGCTGTATTTGGGCCTAAAACCTGACTGGGAGGTATCCAGGCTGCCAGTGAGTTGGACATGGTCAGACAGATGTTTATTGATATGTTTTTCTAGTAACTTGCTCAGGAGAGGAGGTAACGAGATGGGACGGAGATTGGAGAGATCTGCCAGGGGAGCATTGGTGTTCTTGCGGACAGGCATAACCTGTGCTGCCTTCCATTCTAAAGGAAGACGACCCTCTCTCATGGTAAGATTGAAAAGAGGCCCTATGGGTGAAGACAATTGACGGGACAAGGAGGCAAGTTTTCTGCATAAAATGTTGTGCGATATCACTGCAGAGAGTTTGTGAGGGGGCCTCAAGATTATCACAGGCTTTGGGATTGGTGAAGGACTTAAGGATTTGGTAAAGGGTTTTGGGAACATTCCCAGCCTGGGCTAGCTGAGATGCGATGTAGGCTTTCCGTGCAGCCTTTATGCTTTTGTGATAGCAAAAGAGAGTGACCTTGAATCTGTCTTTATCCCTCTCATCATGCGTACTACGCCATCGTCTTTCCTGTTTTTTACACTGCCGTTTTTGAGCCCGGAGCTCAAGGGAAAACGAAGCTCTCTGGGGACGCTTTGAGGAGGTGGGGAATGATTTCAGCGGCGCAAGCTGGTCAATGGCGCAGGTGACTGCGGAATTGTACTTAGCTAATCCATCCTCTATATTGTCCGGTTCAATGTCCCAAGGTGCCAGAAAGGAAGCTTGAAAACGCGCCGGAGAGATTTTCTTCCATTGTCTGCGAATACAGTGAGTGGCAGGGCGGGGTGCGTCTGCCTCCCTGGGACCCTGGATAAGAAATTCGATGGATGCATGATCTGACAACGTCAGCGGCATTGTTTAATTGTTCAAAATGAGGAGAAATTAAATGAGAAGAGATACATCTCAAATCTGTTAACTGAATCTGCATTATGCTAACGTACAAAATGAAATGCACTCTGGAACCATGTACTTGTCTACTAATTATTAGTGTCAGAACTTTTAAAGGCTTCAGAGAACGTTGATAGGGATGTTGTAGCCATTGCTCATTGCACAGGACATTAAACCCTTTTAGCCTACATATGATTGTATTATGGTCATTCTGTTGTTTCTCAGTGACTAGGGTAATGCTTTTATGAGAAGACAAACTATTTTCAACTGTTTTATTTGCTTTTGTATCTTTTTTGCACATACCCGATCTTGCAATGGGTATCTGGGAAACCATCTTTGAGCTTTTATCCACACTGGCTCCCTTAAGGGCATTCTACACACTGCAGCACACCTCACTAGGGCATGAAGAAATATAACCACATCATAACACTGTGATGGAACTCCATAGGTCCTCCCTGCTGTCCTGCAACATCTTCAAGCTCAGCTGTATAATCTGCAAAGCTATCACAATGCGTTAACAGTCTACAAACCAGCTACCTTTCCCATCACTCCTTGACATGATGCTTGTCGTTGACCCTGTACAGTGCTCCGCTGCTTTTGGCTAGGTTTGCACTATATGAATGACAGCCCTGCCTTCTTGGATGACAAGCTTGCCATCTCCAGTGGCTCTCCACACCCCCGCAGCAAGGACACCTTCAGATGGAAGAAGAAGACGTGCTAAAAATAGACAAAAACAGAAAAAGGCCTTTCCCATCCGTGCCCCAAGGATCTGGAATGTTATTCTCATGTCTATCTGGACAGTCCAAAGTCAGCTCCAATTAAGAAAACAGCGAATACTCAACTTAAGAAAAACAAAATCATGATGCAGTCACGATCCACAACTCCTCTCACATGTTGACTGTGTCTTTGACCCTGTACAGTGCGTAGCAGCCTTTCAGCTTGGTTTTTGCTATATAAATACCGCATACACATATACGTATCTAATGCACTAATCTGGAAACAAATTGCTAACATTTGATTGAAGTTAAGAGATTTGGAGAGACCTAAGCCAAACCTTTCCATCCAGTGTGAATATTATAATGTATTCCATTTAATTGAAATCTAAAATATGTTCTTATTTTCTTAGTGTTAAGACATATGTTTTTGTTTTACTGATATCCACGCCAATAAAGTTGGTTCTTGCAAAGTCGCTCAACAATAGACAATTGATGGCACTTCCTATGATGTCGTTTTCTGTGATTTCACGTTGTATGCAAATTGAGAGGGGCTCACACATTCTGTTTCTACCCGGGGCCCCAGAAGTCTAAGGACTGGCCCTGCTCCTGTCTTGCAGAATTCGAGGGTGTCAAGAGGGGCGCACAGTCAGCACAGGTATCAAAGTTGGCATGAAGCATTTGCACCTACATATCTAAGGATGCACAAACAGCATTTCCATTTTTTTCTTAGTCCTCCATGTAATTTTTGTGGAGCCGTTGGGCCAGCAACAAAACGTAATGCTTGTATGTTACACACGCCACATTGTCTTCATTTTCCCTACAGAGTTTATGTGAATATATATATATTATTAATAATATATATATTATTGCATAAATTTGCACAGGCATATAGACTACAAATTTAGAGTACAATAATGAAGCATTTGCACTTTTGATTAATTCTTAACTGAAAACATCTGAATTCAGCTTGTGTGAAGCAAACGGAGGTCCAGAGACACTTGATGAATGGCACTTGCACTTTATTGAATACTTTAACTCATGATTAAGTATATGTTTTTCCTTTTTGGACTGATTTAAGATCAGTTGTAGTTATGACTAAACTAGTAGTACTTTGCTCAACGTAATATTTGCATTGGACAAAATGGGTGCACATTATTTCATCCTATTTTAATGAAGTATATGTAAGGAACCTATGAAGTAGGATGGTCCATTTTGTAATTCTAAATGAGATTTATCATTATGTAGAATAACTCTACAATGCTGAATATTAAGCATTAGTTTACGTGGGCATTTTGTGTGCATGATATAATGTGAGAACAGAGATAAATGAGAGCACGGGCACGTGCCCTTTATCATCATGCCACGAGGAATTGTGTTAAGCCATGTGCATCACAACTTTAAGAAAGTCATAAGCTTGTTATTAGTGACAATGACATTTTAATTGTTGTTTTAATCATGAAGTATTATTATAATTTAAAATGTAAATTGTAGCAAGATTGGCAAACAATATTGATTTGTTGATAAGCTATTCGGCATATTCCCTTGTACCTGCTCTCTCTTTATCATTTGAAGTCTGTCTTTGCTGCCTACTGAGAATCACGAGTCATATGACCATGCTACTCTGCTTTTTAAATGTATTGTTTTTATGGCGATTGCTGTGTGATCAAGGCAGGTGTGCCAAAACGCGTTACAGCGTACATGAATTAAACGAGAGACGAAATTGCCAACGCTACCCCTGTGTCGGTGTCCGATTCATCAGGGAGATTCGTAAGTGGTGTTTGTATTGAGCCGCTATGTGCTGGGAAGCGGCAACGCCGATACAACCTCGATCTGGTGCTTCTTCGAGTATTCCAGCAACCAATCGAGGAAATGCGTGATGCATAGCGAGAAGCCCCCGTGGATTCAGCAGTGAGAAAGACATTTACCGCTAGGTGAGAAGCCCCAAGGTACGGTGCGGCGGAGGAGGCCTGTTGTCTGGGAAACGCTGCACCGGAAAGTGCGGTACGTTGATATTGGCTTACGGGGAGAGGAGCCGGGAAGGTTACCTGGCGGGGAAGCAGTGCGAGTCTCACGTTTGATTTGGCTACAAAGTGGTGTGTTTGCAGTCGCTCCTGGTGGAAATCGTGCTGCAATGGATACCCTGATGAAAGAAAGGGAGGAGGCAGTGGACTCGGTTTTCAGCAAAGGAAGTGTGGGTTTACCCGAGCAAAGTCGTGGTCCGGAGCCCTCTACAAGTGAAAATAATGCCCAAACGCTAATGCGCAAACTTGAAAAGCTGAATCGCTACGAAACTTCAAAATGGTGGGAAGTGAAGTCACTAAGCAAATACCTTGATGTGGGAAGAGTACCCCGTGGTTTAAGAGTGCTCACAGCTCCCACCTATGAAAATCCAGATACGGAAATGCTCCAGGAGTGGGCTGCTAACAACGCATCATCATCACAAAATATGATGAAGATCTTAATTAAATACGCAAGTAAAGATCGTGATAAAATCCTTGACGAAATTAAAGACGTGGAGAACGAGCTCAAAAGAGTTGCGAAGGAGGATGTACTGAAGAAGTTCGAATTAGATTTATTTGCCCGCCTAAAGAAGCATGAACAAGTAATAAGAGATCGGAAAGTGACGAAGTTTCAAAGAGATAGGCTGGATTATCAACGAGGGCAGATATATACATTCGCCCGCCGGTTTGACAATATCAGGAGGCAAAGGTTGTCGAAACCCACCGGCGCTGATAGAAAGAGAGATGATGAGCAGCAGACAGTTGGAGATTTGAGTTCTGAAGCAAGTTCCTTGGTGAGCTCCGACATAGAAACCGGATCGGAAGAAGGAAATCGCAATTCTAAGCAACGCGACCCCCCGTCTGTGATTGAAGAATTTGGTTTTTTATATATAGACCGGACACAGAGCACAAGGCCGAATCCGCAAGGGAAAAGAAAAGAGCACCAAGGAAGCACAAAAATCGACGGCACAGGCATGGAACTACGGTCGGGGACAAAGACAAAGGAATCATATCACCGCAGAGGATGGAAGACGCTACAACCATAATTAATTTGACAGATTTGATGCTAACGGATGAGGAAAGTAGGATATTGTCACTGGGCCTATCATTTTGCATTCGAACAAACTTCAACTACACGCAAACCCGCATTGGCGTCTTTAAATTCATAAGGAAGTTAAAACTCAAGAAATTTTTCTTCAAAAGGAGTGGTAATTTTGAGAAAAATTCACCTGAAAGAGAAGAAGCAGGGAATTTGGAAGTCGGAGACATGGAGGTACTTTTTGACTTACAACGGCTTGAACGTGAGGGTGAGGGGTTACCAGCATTGGGGACTATGAGCCAGACAGTAGATTTATTGTGCTTGGATATTTTTGACAGTGCTGCAACTTCATTTTAACCAAAATCAACTTTTACACCCAACACCCCAAAAGATGCCATAGATATATTCTCACATCTGGTGATCAAAGATCTGAAAGAGTTATCATCAGTCTCTAGTAAGGCATTTTTGAGAGATGGCAATCAACTAGAAAAAGATTACTATGCTCATGTAACTAAGATAAAAAATAGAAAAGATTTTGTGGTCCGACAGTCGGACAAAGGTGACAATGTGGTTCTCTGGCCTCTTGAGTCCTAAAATGCAGAGGCTAAAATGCAGTTAAGGGACCACAAATGCTATCTAAAAGTATCACAAAGTAATGCAGTGGAAGTGAAGCTGAAATTTATGAAGGATTTAGCTCGGTGGTGGGGATTAGGGCTGATTTCACAGGCAGAGTACTTATTTATGAAGGTAGATAATCCAGTCATGCCCATCCTCTATCTGATTCCAAAGATACACAAAAATAAGGAAACTCCACCGGGCAGACCCATCATTTCTGCAATTGGCAGTTTGTTTGAGCCCACGTCCAGATACTTAGACTCCTTTTTGCAGGTATTTGTGAAGGCACTCCCAGCATACATTCAAGACACCAGGGACTTTTTATACAAAATCACCAATGTGGTCTGGAAAGAATCCTATCTCCTGATCACGTTAGATGTGGTTAGCTTATACACGAGCATAGCCCATGAAGATGGTCTGCGTGCACTACGCCATTATTTGAATACACGACCCATCAGCCTATATCAACCTTCAGGCATGTTAGTGGAAATGTGCAGATTATGTTTGAATAATAACCACTTCATGTTTGGAGGAGACACATACAAGCAGTTACAAGGGACGGCGATGGGCACCTGCTTCGCCCCCAGCTATGCTAATTTGCATATGGGCTGGTGGGAGGAGCAGGTGCTCAAAACCAAACACACCAGGGAGTGGAACGATCATGTTGTAACTTGGGTCCGATTTATTGATGATCTGTTCGTGTTGTGGGATGGCTCGTGGGATTCAGCTAAGCAATTTGTGCAGGACATTAATGACAATCACTTGAACCTGAGATTTACAGACTATATTAGTAAATCCAGTGTATCATTCCTAGACCTTGAAGTATATGTTCAACAGGGGGTGATCCATACCCGCACTTTCAGAAAACTGACAGCGGGAAATACCATCCTGCATGCAGACAGTTTTCATCCTCAGAGACTCAAAATGAGTATTCATTATGCTGAGCATCTGAGGATGAAGCGCAACTGCAGTGAGGCATTGGCTTTAGCAGAAGCGCAGGATTCACTAACAAAAAGATTTGTTGAGAGAGGTTACAAATCTGGATTATTGAATCAGGCACGTGAAAAAGTGAATAAGATTGAAAGGGAGACACTCCTGAGACCTGATGTAGAAAAATTGAAGAGAAAGAGGAAAACCACAGGAGATCAAATAAGGATGATCACCGGATTCAATGCCTACCAGTCTAAAGTGAGAGATAGTCTGTGTAGGCATTGGTATCTGGTAAAGAGAGACCCAATACTGAATGGTTTGGTGTCACGTAGACCTATGATCACCTTCAACAAGGCAAAGTCAATGAGGAATGATTTGTTTAACAATAGCCCGGAAGTGAGCAAAGTAGAAGGTTGGTTGAAAGTAAGTCCCGGCTTCCACAAATGCTTTAAATGTAAAGCGTGTAAGATTGGTCGGAAGGAAAAGCAGGTCATTTCACCACTTATGAACAGTCCATGGAAGATTAGATGGTCATTGAATTGCAGAAGTGAGTACGTTGTATATATCCTACAATGCACATGCCCAAAAACGTACGTTGGTAGTACCATCCACATGGTGCACATTCGCATACTGCAGCATCTTAGGGCTGTTAAAAACAATGACAAGAACGATGTGGTTGCACGACACATAAATGAGGTACACAAAGGCAACATAAATGACCTGTCATATTTTGCAATCGTACAAAACAAAAAGGAGAGAAAGGGATTTGCCCAGATAGGGGGGAGAATACTCCTGGTCCCCTTAGAATTAAGTAATCAAAACAAAGAAAGGAGTATAACTCAAAGACAGAGAACTGTCTATATGGTGTTGGGACAGAAGCACAAAAAAGGAAATTATCCTTTTCTAAGAAGACCCCTCACTCACCAACCTAGTTGGTGACATGCTTCATCATTCGGGTCCCACCCGAATAGCCGAATGCTATCCGGGTGTGCAGCGACACCTGATTACAGTGGAGCTGGTTGTTGTGTGAAGTGAAAAGTGAGTGACTTGATAGTGTAGATTTAAAAATTGTCCAGATGTGACCCTTTGAAAAAACTTTATTCTGGGGTTAATTGGACAATGTTAAAAAATTGTTAGGATACCAAGAGGGTTAAATTGACCATCAAGTATCTCTTAATAAAAATTAGTGCAGTGAAAAGTGCAATAAAAAGGTCAACATGTTTCAACCTGTGAATGGTACTACTAGGTTTTCTTCAGGACCAGTGAATGTGACCCGGGAGGTATACACTCGCTAAGGTGTACCCTACCCTTGGTCACTATAACCTAACCATGTACTCACGGTCAGGTATCTTTTTCTTCAATTCGAAAAAGGAAAATCATTAAAAGCGCGATGTTTTCGTGCTTCATGGGAGTCAGGGTCGTGGTAAAAAGGCTCCCAACGCAATTTGGTGGAGCTATTCACCGGCTGTTACGCCTACCCATATGGACCCGTTGTCACTCCCCGCAGGCTATTCGGGTGGGATCCCAATGATGAAGCATGTCACCAACTAGGTTGGTGAGTGAGGGGTCTTCTTAGAAAAGGATAATTTCCTTTTTTTGTGCTTCTGTCCCAACACCATATAGACAGTTCTCTGTCTTTGAGTTATACTCCTTTCTTTGTTTTGATTAGATATTTTGCAATCGACCAAGTGCCTAAACTCAGAAGAGGTGGTGATCGAGAGGGCAAACTTCGCCAACTGGAGGCCAGATATATATTGCTGTTTAACTCCAAGAATCCCTTTGGATTGAATGCTGACGAAGATCTGCATGTTCATTTAACTTAGTAGAGGTATCCATTGCAGAGGTTTTTAATCTTAATCTTAGCAGAGTAAAGAACCCTATGAGTGGCACAGACAGACGTTATCCATGTGAAATTTATAAGAGTAATGGATGTAGGTTGAACATGAAGTTTTATAGATATAACAGTAAAGTTTTTAGTAATTCATCAAGGTAGTAATTACATTTTGGTTCTCTGTGTATATTGATATGACATGCAATTCTGATGAGATTATTTATGTATTCTAAGAGGAGATATTAGGTCTATGCACTTGCACTTTTCGGTTCACCAATGGACCATAACAAGCCTATGTCTAAGTACTGCAATGCACATGCACTTAATTGCATAAATTTGCACATGTCTAGGTACTGTAATGCACTTGCACTTTATTGCATACATTTTCACAGGCATATAGACTACAAATTTGGAGTACAATAATGAAGCATTTGCACTTTTGATTAATTCTTAGATGCATCTCTAATCAAAACTGAAAACATCTGAATTCAGCTTGTGTGAAGCAAACGGAGGTCCAGAGACACTTGATGAATGGCACTTGCACTTTATTGAATACTTTAACTCATGATTAAGTAGATGTTTTCCCTTTTTGGACTGATTTAAGATCAGTTGTAGTTATGACTAAACTAGTAGTACTTTGCTCAACGTAATATTTGCATTGGACAAAATGGGTGCACATTATTTCATGCTATTTTAATGAAGTATATGTAAGGAACCTATGAAGTAGGATGGTCCATTTTGTAATTCTAAATGAGATTTATCATTATGTAGAATAACTCTACAATGCTGAATATTAAGCATTAGTTTACGTGGGCATTTTGTGTGCATGATATAATGTGAGAACAGAGATAAATGAGAGCACGGGCACGTGCCCTTTATCATCATGCCACGAGGAATTGTGTTAAGCCATGTGCATCATAACTTTAAGAAAGTCAAAAGCTTGTTATTAGTGACAATGAAATTTTAATTGTTGTTTTAATCATGAAGTATTATTATAATTTAAAATGTAAATTGTAGCAAGATTGGCAAATGATATTGATTTGTTGATAAGCTATTCGGCATATTCCCTTGTACCTGCTCTCTCTTTATCATTTGAAGTCTGTCTTTGCTGCCTACTGAGAATCACGAGTCATGTGACCACGCTACTCTGCTTTTTAAATGTATTGTTTTTATTGCGATTGCTGTGTGATCAAGGCAGGTGTGCCGAAAAGCGTTACAGCGTACATGAATTAAACGAGAGACGAAATTGCCAACGCTACTCCCGTGTTGGGGTCCGATTCATCAGGGAGATTCAGAAGTGGTGTTTATAGGCCGAAACGCGTCATGATGGCAGCACAGCACGAAAAATAAATCAAGCGCAGAGAAAAAGTGGAGTTTGTTTCGTTTTGGGTTCAGCGTTGCAGGAACCAGTGACAAAAGGAAAATTTACAATATATATATATATATATATATTCACTGAAAAAACCATAGGTTTTAGGGACAGTTATAGTTAGTTGGACATTGCACTCGTACAAAACCCGTGAAATTCCCCCGTTATAGTTAGTTCAGCTAACTATAACTCGCGCCCCGCAATGCACTGCTGATGACGTCACATATTACATCACTCATGGTCAGTGACATCACTGATGACATCACTGATGACATCTCAAATGACATCACTGATGACATCATCCAGTGACTGTGTGTTTCTGTAAAGTTTAAATATTTTTAATATATATAGGGAAAGGCGTATTGAAGAATGAGTGGGTGTATAAGTGTCTGTATGGATGATTTAGTAGGTGCGTGACTAACTCTATAAGTGAGTGATTAAACGTATCTTACTGAATGCATGGGTTAGTGACTAAACTGGGTGAATGTCTGTATCCGTCTGTCTGTTGCTGTGTAAGTGGCTGCATGGGTTTGTGAATAGCTACATGAGTGTCTATAGGAGTTATTGGTTGGTTGTCTGAGTATCTGTATGGGTGCCTGAGTGTTTGTGTGGGTGGGGTGTGTGCGACTCTGTGCATAGATGTGTGAGTGGGTGATTCACTGGGTGGATGGTTTCAAGAGTGCATCTGTGATAGACTGTATGGGTGGGTAAGTGTGTGTAAGAGTGTGTTAGTGAGTGAATGTATGTCCCAGTGGTACATGTGTGAGTAACTACATATGTGAAAGGCAGTATATATGTGTGTTGGAGTATATAAATAGCTATAAGCGAGAGTGTGTGATTGTGAGAGTGACTGTATGGATGAGTGTGTGCTTGTATCAGTGATTGTATAAGAGCATAAGAATGTGCTAGTATTTGTATGAGTAAGTGAGCTGGTGTGTGTATAACTGTATAGGTGAGTAAATGGCAGTGTGTTTAATTATTTGCATGACTGACTAGGTGTGTGAGTACCTCTATGGATGAGTGGCGGTGTTTGAGTGTCTATATAGGAGTATGAGTGCATATGATAGTCCTGTACTGAGTGACCATAAGTATGAGTGACTGTACGGGTGAGTGAGTGGATGTGTGTGTAGACCTAAGAATCAGTGAGTGGGTATGTAGTTATTGGTGTTGGAGTGTCTATGGTTTTGCGAATGGCAGTCTGTAATTTAGAGTGGGTGTATCAAAGGTTATATTAGGGTGTGAGGAGGTGCATCAGATTATCACGTGGATGATGTCATCAGTGATGTCATTTGAGATGTCATCAGTGATGTCATCAGTGATGTCACTGACCATGTCATGAGTGATGTAATATGTGACGTCATCAGCAGTGCATTGCAGGGCGCGAGTTATAGTTAGCTGAACTAACTATAACGGGGAATTTCACGGGTTTTGTACGAGTGCAATGTCCAACTAACTATAACTGTCCCTAAAACCTATGGTTTTTTCAGTGAATTTGTAAGGTTTTTTAAATGCTAATTTCTAACTATAACGTGCCTGAAACCTATGGTTTTTTCAGTGAATTTCAAAGGTTTTTTAAATGCTAATTCCTAACTATAACATGTCTGAAACCTATGGTTTTTTTCAGTGAATTTCAAAGGTTTTGTAAATGACAATTTTTAAATGTATTAATTGTTATATTTATTTTTTTGATACTGATTTACTACATTTTTTTAAACTATTTATTTTTAGACATTTTATTTTTTAAATTACATTGTAATTACATTATACATTACAAAATATACTTTCTCAGAATGAATTACTTTAGTTTAAATACTTTGCAAATAGGCAATAGACTTTTAAGTACAGTAGTTACAGTTGTTGCAATGGCCAACACAATTTCAAACACAATGCAACATTGAGCTCAATGTGAATTTCTAGTTAAATGCAATTAGTTACTTTATGGATTACTTTTCTAACCACAGGACTGGATCCTAGATTCAGTCCTGGGACATCTCCTGTAAACAGTTGAGTAAAAGCGTTTTGGTTACAGTAGTGATTTTTAAGGAATATTATTGTATTTTAAAAGTTGACACTTAGAAACTTTTTCACATAGAATCACCAATGTTATCCTATGGGAGGAAATTCACTTAGCAGGTAAGTAGTGTTATCGTTACTTTTTCTTACTCAGTGTTGGATCCTGGATCCAGCACTGGTGCATCTCCTGTAAACAGTTGAAAGAATGCGTTTAAGTCATACAGGTGATTTTTAAGGAATATTTGTAGTTTGCGAAAATCGACACTGAAACTTTTCTGCTGAAAACCAGACAATGGATTCCTATGGAAGGAAATACAAGTTACTGGTAAATACGGTTAGAATTACTTTTCAGGGTCAGTGCTGGGCTAAAAGATGCAGCACTGGGTTCTCTCTTGATAACAGGTGAGTAAATCGGAATTCGTAGTTCGGCTGATTTTAGAGGAATATTATAAAGTTCCAAAACTCCACACAGAAAAATTTCCAAGTGAAACCAGTCAATGTTAACCTATGGAAGGAAATTCAAGTTACTGGTAAGTACGGTTAGAATTACTTTTCAGGATCAGTACTGGGCTCAAAGATGCAGCACTGAGGTCTCTCCTGATAACAGGTGAGTAAATCGGAATTCGTAGTTCTGCTGATTTTAGAGGAATATTTGTATGTTTCAAAAATCGACACAAACTTTTTCAGAAAAAGCAGGCAATGATATCCTATGGAAGGAAATTCAAGTTACTGGTAAGTACGGTTAAAATTACTTTTCAGGATCAGTACTGGGCTCAAAGATGCAGCACTGAGGTCTCTCCTGATAACAGGTGAGTAAATCGGAATTCGTAGTTCGGCTGATTTAAGAGGAATATTATAAAGTTCCAAAACTCCACACTTAGAAGAATTTCCAAGTGAAACCAGTCAATGTTAGCATATGGAAAGAAATTCAAGTTACTGGTAAGTACGGTTAAAATTACTTTTCAGGATCAGTACTGGGCTCAAAGATGCAGCACTGAGGTCTCTCCTGATAACAGGTGAGTAAATCGGAATTCGTAGTTCGGCTGATTTTAGAGGAATATTTGCACAATGGTGAAGGAAGGGGGTGGGGCCTGAGGTGACATGTCTGCAAACACGCCCTGTGGCACGTTTTAAGTTGGAGAATTAATTCCTCCTCAATCCCGAGGGTCCCTAGGGGCCAACTAGCCCACCAGATACCTCCAGTATGCGCCAGAGAGCTGCGTTGCAGAGAGGTGTTCAGAGGCCACGCCCCTTTTACAACACTCTGCAACGCAGCTCCGTGGTGCTTACTGGAGGTACCTGGTGGGCTAGGTGGCCCCAGGGACCCTCAGGATTGAAGAGGAATTAATTCCTGAACTTAAAACACGCCAAGGGGCCTGTTTGCACACGTCACCTGAAGCCCCGCCCCCTCCCTTCACCACTGTGCAAACGTGCCCCGTGGCGCGTTTTAAGTTGGGGATTAACTCCCCTTGAATCCTGAGGGTCCCTGGAGTCCAAGTAACCCACCATGTACCTCCAAAAAGCGCCACAGAGCTGCGTTGCAGAGAGGTGTAAAAAGGGGCATGGCCTCAGAACACCTCTCTGCAACGCAGCCCCCTGGCGCATCCTGGAGGTTCCTGGTGGGCTAGTTGGCCCCCAGGGACCCCCAGTATTCAAGGGGAATTCGTTCTCCCTCTGCTGGCGCGTTTGCAGAGTGCTGGAAGGAGGGGGCGTGGCCTCCGGCTGGATGCCGTCTTTTTTTTTTTTTTTAGAAAGGGGGCTGTGTGGCCCCCCTTGTTTTTCTAATTTCTTGGCCCTGGGGACCCCATCCCCCAGGGCATGCCCCCTAATATCTTGTTAAAAAAAAAAAATTGGAAGGGGGCCGCGTGGCCCCCCTCCCCAGGCCTTAATCGCCCCGGGGACCCCATCCCCCGGGGCATGGCCTTCTTTTTTTTTAAAAATGTTATGGAGGGGGGCTGTGTTGCCCCCTCCTTAGGCCACTTATGGCCCCGGGGACCCCATCCCCGGGCCGGCCTTTGTTTTTTTTTTTGTTTTTTTTAAAATTAACATTTGGGGAGGGGGGCCACGTGGCCCCCCTCCTGGGCCACCACTAGCCCCGGGGCTGGCCCTCTCCGTTGGGGACCGTGGGGGGGTCCCCAATCCCCCCACGGTCCCGCCGGCTCCCCGCGTCCTTCGGGAGCCGGCATTGCTTTCCACATGGGGAGCTGCTAAGATGCAGCTCCCCATGTGGAAAGCAATCGACTTTGTTTTGGAAGAGAGAGCAGGTTTCCTGCTCTCTCTTCCAAAAACCAAAGCAGTTTGCCATGACAGGACGGGAGCCGTGAGGCTCCCGTCCTGCCATAGCAAACTACAGTGTCCCGGGGGTAGGCACCCCGGGACACTGCAGGAGCCGGCCCTGGGGGGTGGTGGTCCCCAGGGCCATCAAGGGCTCCAGGAGGGGGGCCGCGCGGCCCCCCTCCCTCCATTGGCAAAGCCCCAGGGAGGTGGTGGTCCCCGGGGCTCGGGGTCCGTAACGGACCCCATATTGAAATATTTAGTGCCCCGGGGAGGTGGCGGTCCCCGGGGCGTGTGGGGGGGCTGGAGCCCCCCACACGGGTCATAATATTTTTTTTAAAAAGAAGCCCCGGGGGGTGGCGGTCCCCGGGGCTGCGGGAGGGCCGAGAGCCCTCCCGCACCATTATTTTTTTAAAGCCCTGGGGGGTGGTGGTCCTTGGGGCTTGGGGGGGCCTTAGAGGCCCCACCTATAAAATATAAATTAAACCCCGCATGCCCCCGGGACTTGGCCCACCCGGGGCAAAATAGCCTCGAAGATTTTTTTTTTTTACGGCGGGATCCGCGCACCCTAAGCGCATCCCGCCGAATTTTTTAAAAAAAATGCTTTTTTCTGCCCTCGGGGTCCTTGTGGGACCCCCTGAGCAGACCTAGGGGATCAGGGTGTTTCTACCTTTCCCCCTTTGTGCGTTTTGCGCACTTGTTTCTTTTTTTTTCTCGGCGGGATCCGCGCACCCTAAGCGCATCCCACCGATTATTTAAAAAAAAAATGCTTTTTTCTGCCCAGGGTGTCCTTGTGGGACCCCCTGAGCAGACCTAGGGGGTCAGGGTGTTTCTACCCTGCCCCCTTTTTGCATTTTGCGCACTTGTATCTGTGCCTCGGTTCTAAAATGGCTGCATACACTTCCTGATTTGGAGTGTTGACAGCCACTTGACAGCCAATTAGCATGCAGCTCGTGATCGGGAGGGTACGCGGACCCTACTCGGCCATAGATATATATGTGACTTTACTTTTGATTTTCTCAGGAACTACTGAACGGATTTACACCATTTAAGAAAAGGCACGACACTGAACCAAGGGCTACCTATTTGCCAAATTTGGTGTAATTCCGTTCAGCAGTTCGGGCTGTAGCTGCGACTAAAGGTTCCTATGGAAAATTGCATGGGGAAAACGTGTTTTGGGACCCCCCTTTTTTCTCGGCCCCCGCTTGACGAATCACCCCAAGACTTTCAGGATAGGAGCGGACCGGAGCGCCCCAACAAGTTTGAAAATTTCACGAAGATTCGTCAACCAACGCCAAAGTTATTTCAAATAGAATGTTGCGGATTTCCTATGGAAAATAGGTCCTAACTATAACTATCTACTGGCGACCGCCAGTAGATAATATATATATATATATATATATATATATATATATATATATATATAAAGATAGATATAGATATATATAGATATATATAGATATATATTTTATTTTATAACTTACTTGCAATATACAAACTGCAGGGTTACATCCAGAATGAGGAGCAACCTGCATTAAGCCGTGCCCAACGTGTGCTTTACAACAGCAAGCTCTGCTCTTATGGGGGCTCTAGCTCACATTCTTTATGTTTAAATGTCCTACCACTCTTCACACCTAATTCTACTAGATAGGTTAGAGACAGGAACAGCAATCTCTATAAATAAAACACATGATAATGGAAAGAAGAGATTAAAATAAATGCTTAAATCCACTGTGCAAAATATTTTGATGATGTTCCAAAAACAACATGATGGATTGGCAGCAAACGTATTTAGGTTTCGGCCTAGTGGTGCTAGACGTAATCCATTGGAGCATATTTGTTAAAAAATGGTGGAAAGTAGACTGTGGATTCTTTATAAATTCATAACAGTCCGGCACATATTAGTACACTGCAAAAGACTGCTTTCATTTCTTTGCCTGGATGGTAAATCTTCCATTATTTGTAGTACCTCGTTATGGAAACTGCTGCTTCAACCTTCTTGCAATGGTAGTCGAACCATCACAATGCCATAAAAACAATGGTTGGCTTTGACCGAAAGTCATACTGTTATCAGCCCTGGCATCACACATGGACCCTGGAACAGTGCAGATACTGTACGTAATCAGAGAGTGAGGGAAGCTTGCATTGCTGAAGTACATGCTGTAAATGTTTTGTTAACCAAGAAAGTATCTATTGCTGATCCACGAGGTATCAGTTGTGCAGGTGAGTGAAGTTTTCTTTGCTGGTGCCCCTGGCATCACATATGGACCCTGGAACAGTGCAGATACTGTGCATGTTCAGAGAGTGGGGGAAGCTTGCACTGCTGACGTTCATTCTGTGACCTTTTTGTTAACCAAAAAAGCTTCTACTGCTGATAAACATGAGGTATCGGTTCTGGGTGTGAGTGAAGCTATCTTTGCTGGTGCCCTGGCATCACACATGGACCCTCAAACAGACAGATACTGTAAATGTTCAGAGAGTGAGGGAAGCTTGCCTTGCTGATGTCCATGCTGTACATGTGTGGTTAACCAAGAAAGCTTCTACTGCTATACACATGAGGTATGAGTTCTGCCGGTGAGTGAAGCTTTCTTTGCTGTGCCTATGCTGTGTCTGTTGGATGGAGGGATGATTGCACTACAGATTCCCATTCGGTGTCTCTTGTGCTAGTGAGGGAAGCTTGCACTGCCAGTTTCCATTCTGTACCTTTTCTAAGAAAGATAAAAGCCAAAACTGCTGTTGCCCAAGTGGCCCGGAGATAGAGGGAAGTGCTCACTGCTAATGTCCTATTTTGGTAAGGGAGGAAGCTTAGATTTCTAATGTCAATACTGCACCTGTTCTGTGATGGAATGTCACCGCCACTCCTGCTTCCATGTTGTACTTCTCTGAGCAGGAGAAAATGTGCACTTTTGATGTCTATAAGAATCCTGTTCTGTGAGGAAAGGAAGCTTGCAATGCAGATGTCCATTATAGTTCTCTGAGGGATTGAATCTTACCCTGTTAATGTTTGTGATATACTTTTTGTGTTGGTGTGGGAAGCTTGAACTATTGGTCTCCATGCATTACCTGTTATGTCAGGGAGTAAAGCTTGCACTTCTGATGTCCAAGAAGAACATGTCCTTTGTGTTAGGGAAGCTTGCATTACTGATGCCCATATTGCATTCTCTGAGGGGGTAAAGCATGCACTTTTACTCTTTTGTTGTGGCTGTTCTCTGCAGGAGGACAACTCGCACTTTTGAAGTCCATGCTATACATATTCTATGGGAGGGAAGCTTGCATTGGTGATGCCCATGCTGCATATGTTCAGTTATCAAGGGAAGCTTGCACTGGTGATGTCCATGCAGCATATGTTCAATTATCAAGGGAAGCTTGCACTGGTGATGTCCAGGCACCATATGTTCTTTTATCAAGGGAAGCTTGCACTGGTGATGTCCAGGCAGCATATGCTCTATTATCAAGGGAAGCTTGCACTGGTGATGTCCATGCAGCATATGTTCAATTATAAAGGGAAGCTTGCACTGGTGACACTAATGTCACACCTGTTCTTTAACAGAGGGAAACAAACATTTCTGATGGACATGCTGGGCCTGCTCTCTCATGAGGTGAACACTGCAATGTTGATGCCCAAGTTGTACCTTTTTCTTATAGTGAGGGAGTCTTGCTCCGTTGATGCCCATGAGGTGCTTAGTGTGGGAGGGTGTGAAACATGGTCAGAGAGGGAGGAACGTGTGCACCGCTCATCTCCATGGTGTCCCTGTGGTTGTAGCAAGCAAAGCTTGCACTTCTGATGCCTGTGCTCCACCCTTCTGTGAAGGAGCGCAACTTGCTCTACTGGTGCTAATTCTATGCATATTCTGTGAGTGAATGAAGCTTGCATTGGTGATGTCAATGCTGTGCATGTTCCCTCATCAAAAGGAAGCTTGAAGGTGTCATGCCCATGCTGTGCTTATTCTTTGAAATGGAGAAGTTTGCACTGATGATGGCCATGCTGGACTTGCTCCTTGATGCAGTGAGGACTACACTGTAGGTATCCACACTGCGACTTATAGGATAATGAGGGAAGCTTGCACTGTTGCTTTCCTTGTGTTACCAGTTCTGTCATCCATAGATGCTTTACCCACTGATTCATTATTTGTGTGAGGAAGGCTGGCTCTGTTGATACCCATAATAGGGCCTGCTCTGTCATGTTCTATTAGGGAAGGAAGCTTGCTCTGATCCTGTTGTGCTGGACATGTTCTTTGTTTGATGCTTGATGTTGAATTGTGCCTGTTCTATGGAAGAGGTCAATGCACATTACTGATTGCCAAGCTTCATATATTCTGTGAGTGAGAGAAGCTTCCAAAAGTTATATCCATGCTGTAAATGGTTATTTCCAAAGGGTACATTGCAGTCCCACCACAGGCATTGTGCAACAGAGCATAGAGATACTCAAGTAGTGTGTGTGACTGGCAAGCATTTCTGTGAAAATGTTCAATAGCTTGTTGCCAACTTGTATGCATGGTTCGGAATTTTGGGAACGAGTCAAGCAATTTGCCAGCATCTACATGCCACATAAAACCTACATACATTCACAAAAATACAATGAATTAGTTAATTGGGCGCCAAGTAACTCTTGGACACCCGGCCATCCTTTAATTTTCTGGAATGATTGATTTACTCTCCTTCCATAAGTAAATAAAGACAGAGAGGCGCCATTATGCTACACCTTACACCTCTAACGGTTTCTTTCTGAATTACATGGTTAAAAACGAGGTGTTAGAGCAAAGGAACTATCCCCATTGGCCCAGCGTGGCACCAAGATATTTCTCAAAATACAATAATTAATATGATAATACAATTTATAATTTTAAAGGCTGTGACAAAATAATATAAATGTAATGTCGTCGCTTATAGAGTGTATATGTGGTTCTGGGTATTAGGTCCCAATGTTCAGAATGTTCATGAGAAGCCATGGCTTCAAATGTACACAGCGACCAGGGCTTGAGGCCTCGTCTGTGTGATGTCACAACTCAGTAGTTGCTATGGCCAGGGTTCTATCACATCAGAACCTTTAGTGTGCAGAGAGATCCGGACGGGAAAGGCGAAGTATCAGGGCTCTCAGAGGCAGTAAGATGGAGGGTCTCAGTGGCCTCACCCCAGCGGACTTTGCCTATGCACCCGGAACCACCCAGGACCTTCCTGATTACGAGGAAGAAGGTAAGAGTCCGGAACGGGGTCAGAATAAAAGGATGCGAACCTTGGCTGTAAAGAAGGGCTGGTATCTCCCAGGCGCAAAGCACCGCTATGACACAAACTTGGCATAAAAGCTTCTGAACTTAAGAAAAGGGGATGATGTATTTGTAGAGGGGGAGTGATGACTACACGGTTTCTTCGAGTTGAGGTTGGACCCTGAATATTCACTGAGTAATAAACTATGTTTAAGTGGACATGATCAGTCGACAAGGAACCTGCCAATGTTAAAACAAAGCCCATGCTTAAGGCTGTTTAGAACTTAACACTCGACCATATACATACAAAATAAAGGTGTGACAGAGCTACAATACTGAACCTTTTATGACAAATAATATCTGCTCAGGGCTGCCGCTAGGCATGGGCAGCAGCCCAGGGCCCCACGCTCAGTCCATCCATATGTGGGATCGCGCGGCCTCGCTCCTATGCTCCAGCGCTGCGAGGCCCAGGGGAGGGGCACCTGTCTTCTGGCCTCGCAGCAGGTCCAGATTGGCCGTAGCGGGCACCAGGCGTTTCCCTGTTGGACCGGAACATTGGGGGCCGGTTTTGGACCGGTGGGGGTCGTTTTTGTTAGTGGGGGCCGATTTTGCAGCAGTGCTGCAAAATCATCCCCTTGTAACAAAAGTGCACACAGCAGCAGTGTTCCCACCAGCAGCCTCCCCTCCCCCCGGAGGCCGGTCGAACTTAATTGGCAGGGCTGATTTGCGATCCCAGTCGGGCCCTGCCTGGCAGGTATGTGGCGCGCTGCCAGGAACAGGGGAAAGCCCTTCTGAACGACAAGGAGCTCTCACTATTTCAGCCCTTGATGAGCTGTGAAAGAGATGCTTGTCAGTGTCTGGGAGGCGGCGTTGCTGCACGCGAGGGGCCCTTCACCATGCAGGTTCAGGATCACCTTCAAATATTGGGATGCACATAGGGTTGTCACCTTTCCAGGAGAAAATTCCAGGCCATTCGTTGCTGTTTTAGGAGTCTGCAAAGGCCGGGACACAATACTAACTATCACTTTAAACAAAAGCGTATGTATTATTTGTAACAAGTCGTTTTTCTCTTTGTTTACCTGAATTATTACTCAGGGATGGGTGCAGCTTCAGAACACGTTTAAATGTGTTTTCTGTTTATATTTGAAGTTTTGATTATGTACAGATAAGGCCTACAAATAACAGCTTTAGGTGATTTTGTAGCAGCCGGGACATGAATCAGAACCGAACAGGACAGAAAACTGAGGGGGCAACCCTAGATGCAAACAGCCTTGAATGAGGGTTGAAAACCATTTTTTGCAATTTTGTATAGCACAAACGCGACCCGAAGGTATTGGAGTGCTTAACATGAGAACCAGTTACATTATACAAGGACACATTGTTTTATTTTTTTAGGCACAGGGAAACTAAGTGATTTGCCCAGAATCACAGGATCTTGAGCTGATGCCATGACTGGAAGCTGGGTCTCCAGGTATAAAGTCAGCAGCTCTAGCCAGAATGCCACATTCTGGTTAGATGGAGGGTGGCAGGCAGATGCTACATGAAAGCTCGGCTCTTTATGGACTTGTGGTTCTAACTGGACCTCAAGCTGAGCCAGAGCCAGGGAGTATGCCTTTGGTGGCTATTTCTCACATTCAGCCTGTTTCAAAGTGCTGCCGTATTGTCAAACCAGTGGATGGGGCACACGGAGAGTGTTATTTGGCCAGGATCAAACATTTTTTTAAATTAGTAGCCCCCGGACTGCAGTACACTGCTACTTGTTGCAAAGACTATATATTTACCACTGTACTGCATTTAGATGACTAGTACATATGACTGGGGACCTCCCTTCTCTCAGGATTTATTCAGTACATTTTTAGAAATCTCAGTGACTACCAGTTTTCACATTGAATCAAAGTGCTCCCAATCTTGCCAAAAAGGGAGCAGCAGAGTAATAAGCAGTGCCACTGGAATCATATGGTAGAGTAGGGTCAAATTATGCGGCAGGGATGAGTAAATTATGCACCAAAAAAGGCATATTATGCGGCGTAATTCAACACATTTTATGATATTATTATTTCAATATTTGGTCATTTTTGCACTTAGCACTGCCTGGGCATTGGTTGCACTTAATTAGTGTGTTTAAACAGAGAGAGACCCCTTGTCAGCAACCAAGGGAGTGGAGTACTAACAGTACCAAAAAACAAGTTGTCCCTTGATTCATTCAATCAACAAGAACACCCTATGAGTAGTGGAGTTCTTAATTCATATAAAGCACATAGATAAACTATAAAAACAAAATGTTTTACTCAAAATCCCTGAAACACTCAAACAATGATCCCACTATAACATACAGTGCAAAAAGGTCAATTTATTTCTTTAGTGCATGTGAATATTATTAAAACACAATTTATATAATAAAACACCTATAATAAAACACAATGCATCAGTTCAACATAATTAAAAACAATAAAATTCATCAGGTCAGGACATAACATAACATCTTATAACACTTTTACCACAGAGAACCCTAAGAAATAGAGAAAAGAACAATGATAGACAGTATACTTTGTCTTTTAGTTCAACAATTCCCTAGGAATAATTTTAGCAAGATTAGCCTGGATACATATACTCTATTTTGTATCTACAGGTCCAACTTGTCCTCGGGATAATGTACAGAAATGCGTTGACGCGTTTCGATGGATATCTGATTATTCCATCTTTATCAAGACAGTCATTATGTTCACTTTTCTTTGTGGTATATTTGATTGTTATACCCTGTATAAACAAGTATATAAAAATATATGTTTAAAACCTTAAAGTGATTCTACTATACACAAAATTTACAGTGACATTCTACTAACACAACTCATGATTCCATAATTCATTTTATATATGCTCACATGTACTACGACTCAATTTAATCTCCTTATACGATATGCTCATGCCATTTACATCAAATATATTTCTCCAATTATCTACACTGCATATCAACATTTCATAAGGTTATTTAAAGCTTATCCCTTCTATGCATCACATTACTCCTGCTTACAACCTTCAAAAGAAGAAAGAAAGGAGACAGTTTTTGCTAAAGCACTTCTGAAGCTACCCCACATTTGTGTACAGTTTCTAGGTCCAAAAACACTCCACAATAACCCGCTGTGTAAAATAAATACACCTACGGTATTACACTCTCCCTCCTACAAATAACCCACTTGTCTAGGGAGTAGAGAGCACTCCTGGCAATATGTGCCTACATTGCTGTTGGCATATTTTCGTCATCAAACTCAATTGGGAAATACCTATCTAAATCACTAAATTCATTTGTATGCCTGCACAGGGCGTTCTCTTTATTCTCACCAGAATGAAAGAGAGTTGATTTTTGCACTTATTCTTGTACTTCTTCTGCAGACTCGAAAAATGGTCTATTAATAGACCCGCTAGTAAATAAGAGTATTTTGTATATTACTATTGCTATACCGGAGAATGTCTACCATATAATCTAACTCAAAACACTGCAGTGCCTCTCCTCCTATGTATTTTTTGTCGTACCTTCTTAAATGGACTTGAATAATCCCCGTTTCCCAACTGCCGTATATTCTTGAACGGTTCAATCCGCAACCCCAGATTTCTAGTACTGTGTCTTTTTTTTTTCGTATATGAAGTCCACGGTAGAGGGGCTTTAGTACATACACCTCCTCACCTACTGATGCGCTTACGTCGCACTATAAAATAAAGAAACAACCCCATTGTATTACACCCATGAATGTAAGAGAGGGAAATTCATTTGGATAGGCTGTTCGTATGTCTATCCCATCTACTTTATAGGATTCCTTTCTCACCTTATTGGCTCATGGATTCCCCGTCCTACTTGGTCCTTTTGGAAAATGTGAATGGGAGACCACTGCATTGTCCTCGTTTAAATACTGTCTCGCGATCTCTCATTGGTTCCTACAAACCACGTGGCCCGCATGCACTACTTGTGCTGATCTGCCACTCCTAACCCGGAAGCTAACTCCATGGTTTTCATGGGTTTTAGCAACAGCTTTGTTTGTTTGTATAAATACAACTTTATTGGTTTCGTATACGTACACCTAATCAGAAAAGGGTCTCAAAGGATCCCATACATTTTCGTGACTAATAATACCAACTTTGTTTATTTGTACAGACACAATTTTGTTTGTTTGTATAGATACATCTAATTCAAGCATGGTTTCAAGGGTTGAACTAAAAGACAAAGTATACTGTCTATCATTGTTCTTTTCTCTATTTTTAGGGTTCTCTGTGGTAAAAGTGTTATAAGATGTTATGTTATGTCCTGACCTGATGAATTTTATTGTTTTTAATTATGTTGAACTGATGCATTGTGTTTTATTATAGGTGTTTTATTATATAAATTGTGTTTTAATAATATTCACATGCACTAAAGAAATAAATTGACGTTTTTGCACTGTATGTTATAGTGGGATCATTGTTTGAGTGTTTCAGGGATTTTGAGTAAATAATTTTGTTTTTATAGTTTATCTATGTGTTTTATATGAATTAAGAACTCCACTACTCATAGGGTGTTCTTGTTGATTGAATGAATCAAGGGACAACTTGTTTTTTGCACTTAATTAGTACCAGTTTAACATTCAATTTGAGCAATAAGCAACAGAAAGGGTAACCAGTCCAGCTTTTCAAAGGATCTTCTGCTGCAAGGCAACACGTGTTGTTGTGTTAATAGGAACTTTTGAACCATTTGAGCTAGAAACAAAAATTGTTTTTTTTAAAACCTGCAGATTATGCAGCAGATGATAGATTAGGTGATAAATCTATGTCCTGTGGAGACTCACCGTCGCAGCCACAGGGTTCTAAAATCTGTCCTCTACTACTCCCCCGTGGCAGTGCCAACTGGAGGTGAAATAGATCCAATCGGAACCTGGTCAATAAAAAACGTTCATAGGTGCTAAAAGGTCCCAGGAGATATGGCTCAGTCATAGGTGTTATTTTCAAAATTAGAAATTTACGGACACTGGGTTTCCTCAATTCCAGCTATTCCATCTCATTTTTTAATATTTTGTAACCATTATACAACCCCCCGGAAAACCTTTATTATTCCTATTTTAAGGAGGTTGAAATTCAAGCAGGTGCGCCCAGCATTTATTCACCTACAATTGCTGTATGGAGACTCAATTTTCTTTGTCCTCAATTTCCTAAAATCTGCAGTGAAGCTTAGAGCATGCCTCGATTAAATGATTGTGGTTTTAAGGTATGTTTCTTTTACTTTAGCTATCCTGACAATATATATAGTCTAGAGGAGGCCCTTGGAATCATCCTTTTAACTGTCTTTTCATTTGTATGATTTAGGATATATGCACTTTATAATGTATTACTTGTACCGTATGAGATTTCTAGGGTAGTTCTGTCCCCTATGTGACATATGTATAAATATTTTAGCCTTTTTTATACCATGTATGGTTTTGTAGAGTACTTTTATGGTTTCATGTGTGAAAACCGAATAAAGTGTGTTTGATTGATTTATAAATCTATAATTATGAAAGAAATGTAGTAGCCACTCAATGGCATAATCCCAGTGGCTCTGGCAATAAATTCAGAAACGTTATTGCCCAAGAGCACACAGTTTGGCCAAATGGGAGGCAAGGATTGAAAAACGCGTCTCCTGGTTCCATTTCTCCAACTAGTCCACTAGACTACAACTGGGATCTCAGTGAGTCTGATGGAAAGGCTAAGGGGATGCCTCTCCAAGGAAATTGCCACTCTGTTTCCGGCAATGCTCAGCTTTAGAACAGGGTGATTAGATGCCAAATATCCTAGTTCTGTGGTTAAAACGTACTAGTTAGACCAGGTCCTGTGCAGTGGGTACTTACTAGACATTATGCGTGGTAGATACTGATTTACTACTGTTACTTTTCTAAAATCGTTGCTCAAAATTTGCAATTGTGAGCAGTCAAGTATTACTCCAATAGGTGGTAGAGGGATTAGAACTCAAACATAGCATGAAGAGTAATCACACTCTAGAAACTCAATCTCCAGCTGAGTTATCTTTAACATGACCTGTTTTAGAGGGGGGATTTAGAATGAAACCCCCAAAATCTGCTAGGTGACACTTAGTTCCTCTGCTCCCCAATAAACATCTTCTGAAGTCTCTGCACACAAAATGTGTCTCCACACGTGCAGTGTTCCTTCAAAGGCATACATTCTCCTGTGAGGTCACTACTTGGCTCTTGCAGCGATGACTGGGGACCATGGCTGTGAGGCCCAGGGAAGGGGACTCTCCTTCCCTAGGTCTTGCAGCACCAGACCATGGATGTGAAGTCTAGGGCAGTGGGGCCACATCCCAGAGGCTTTGCAGCACTACATGAGAGCTGTGAGGCCGGAGAATGGGAAAACACTCTCATGAGTCTCACAGTTGTGGGTCATGGTGAGGTGGTCCATGGAAGGGAACACCCCTCCCTGGTCTTGCAGTGCTACACTATTGTTGTGAGTCCAATGGTAGAGGGTTTCCCTATCCTGGGTCCCTTTTCTGGGCATCACAGCACTAGATTATGGTTGCAAGGCCTAGAGGAGTGGAGGTCCCTATCCCTCGTAGCCATGTTATAGCATTGCCAGGCCATGGAGAGGGCACCTCTCCCCTGTGCCTTGCTGTCATGCTTATGTTACTGCGAGGCTCATGGGTTAGTGGGCTCTCTCCCCTAATCCTCTCAGTGCTACACCATATCTGAGAAGCCCAGGAGGTGGGGAAGGGCACCTCGTGTGGGCCCCTCCCCTAGGCCCCATTGAAACTGTCTCACAGCTCTGTACCATGGCTCTGTGCATAGGTCGATGTCAAGGTCCATGTCCTGTGATGCCATTTCCTGTGATTTCACATTGCATGCAATTAGAGGGGCTAGCACATTCCCTTTCTGCCCTGGCATAGCCATCGGCTAGCGGCATCACCATCAGTAGTGTAGCGGGTGCAGTGGTACTGGGCCCAGGGGTATTAAGTACCCAATGTTCCCAAATGATGGATTTATTTTACTGTGCAGCCAGTGGGCAAGAGTGAGGGGGTGCTTTTACTTTGCAATGCCCATATAAGAGAGACAAGTAGCACAACAATGGTGCTCTGGGTGATGGTGCAGCCATGTTCCAGATCTGTGAGGCATGGGAGAGGTCCTCCCTCTAATGGGCATTAGAGTCAGCCGTGGTTGGGCACTCAGGGGAGGAGGCACCAGTCCATGAGCTTTGCAGAGCAGGACTATGGCTGTGAGGCTCATTGGGGGCCCTCTCTCAGGGGTGTAGCTATCAGTAGTGCAGCAGGTGCAGTGGCACCAGGGATCATGGATGTTCTGGAACCAATGCACCCAGATTATGGCTGCGCTTTACTGACAGCATCATTTTCTTGGATCAGGGCCCATGGCTACATTACTATGGCACTGGTCCCTTCTCCCATGCACCGCACAGCCATGATCCAGAGCTGTGAAGGTCAGGAAAGGTCCATCCTCCCCTAGGCCTACCAGCCATGGTTCAGTGCCGAGAGGCATAAGGGAGGAAGCCAGCAGCTTTGGGCCTTGCCCTGGGCTTTGCAGCCATAGACCAGTGCTGCAAGAGGCCCCTCTGAAGGGCATAGATATCATTATTGCAGCAAGTGAGTGGGAGTGTGGCCTCGTGGGGTTATGGGTCCAATGAGCCCAAATTATGGCTGTATTTTACTCTCCACAAAAAAGTCTACAAAAAGTGATTGATGGAATACCTGAATTAATCACAATCAATGAGGGGTTTATAGAGCGCAGCTACTCACCCGAAGGGGTCTCAAGGTGCTATGGGGAGGTGGGGGTGCGCATCAACTGGTAATTACGCCGGCTGCATCCCGCTCCATTATTTTTCACACCCTGCTACCTCAGTTTGGACCCAGCCATATGCAAATCAGTCTTGTCCCTGCTCCAATGGGATCAGACCAGACCAAACTACCAGGCCAGGTCCTCCCTGAACCGGAACACAAGCAACCCAGGACAGGTGCTGCCATAGATAGGGATCATCAGCCAGGTATAGCTTGGTTCCAGTAACATAGTGAATAGTGAATCTATCTATCTATCTATCTATCTATCTATCTATCTATCTATCTATCTATCTATCTATCTTTATACACACACATATATATATTATTTTTATTATATTTTTATTTTATAACTTACTTGCAATATACAAACTGCAGGGTTACATCCAGAATGCTGCATTAAGCCATGCCAAACGTGTGCTTTACAACAGCAAGCTCTGCTCTTATGGGGGCTTTAGCTCACATTCTATATGTTTAAATGTCTTACCACTCTTCACTCCAAATCCTACTAGCTATGTTAGAAACAGGAACAGCAATCTCTATAAATAAAACACATGATAATGGAAAGAAGAGATTAAAATAAATGCTTACATCCACTGTGCAAAATATTTTGATGATGTTCCAAAAATAACATGATGGATTGGCAGCAAACGTATCTAGGTTTCGGCATAGTGGTGCTAGACTGAATCTATTGCAACATATTTGTTGAGAAATGGTGAAAAGTAGACTGTGGATTCTTTACAAATTCATAACAGTCCGGCACATATTAGTGCACTGCAAAAGACTGCTTTCATTTCATTGCCTGGATGGTAAATCTTCCATTATTTGTAGTACCTATTAATGGAAACTGCTGTTTTAACCTTCTTGCAATGGTAGTCGAACCATCAGAAAGCCATAAAAAGATGGTTGGCTGTACCGGAAGTAATACTGTTATCACCCCTGGCATCACACATGGACCCTGGATCAGTGCAGATACTGTACCTCTTCAGAGAATGAGGGAAGCTTGCACTGCTGACATTCATTCTCTAAACTTTTTGATACCAAAAAAGCTTCTACTGCTGATAAACATGAGGTATCAGCTCTGGTTGTGAGTGAAGCTTTCTTTGCTGGTGCCCTGGCTTCACACATGAACCCTGCAACAGTGCAGATACTGTGCATGTTCAGAGAGAGAGGGAAGCTTGCATTGCTGATGTCCATGCTGTACATGTTTGGTTAACCAAGAAAGCTTCTACTGCTGATACACATAAGGTATAAGTTCTGCGGGTGAGTGAAGCTTTCTTTGCTGTGCCTATGCTATGTCTGTTGGATGGAGGGATGATTGCACTACAGATTCCCATTCGGTGTCTCTTGTGCTAGTGAGGGAAGCTTGCACTGCTGGATTCCATTCTGTACCTTTTCTAAGAAAGATAAAAGCCAAAACTGCTGTTGCACAAGGGGCCCAGAGAGAGAGGGAAGTGATCACTGCTAATGTCCATGGTGTACCTGTTTTGGTAATGGAGGAAACTTACATTTCTAATGTCAATGCTGCACCTGTTCTGTGAGGGAATGTCGCTGCCACTCCTGCTGCTATGCTGTATTTGTCTGAGCAGGAGAAAATGTGCATGTCTGATGTCTATAAGAATCCTGTTCTGTGAGAAAAGGAAGCTTGCAATGCAGATGTCCATTCTAGTTCTATGAGGGAGGGAATTCTACCCTGTTAATGTTTGTGATCTACCTTTTGCGTTGGTGTGGGAAGCTTGTGCTATTGGTGTCCATGCATTACCTGTTACATCAGGGAGTAAAGCTTGCACTTCTGATGTCCAAGAAGAATCTGTTCTTTGTGTTAGGGAAGCTTGCATTACTGATGCCCATATTGCATCTGCTCTGTGGGGGGTAAAGCATGCACTTTTACTCATTTGTTGTGTTTGTTCTCTGTGGGAGGACAACTCGCACTTTTGAAGACCATGCTGTACATAAGGGAAGCTTGCACTGGTGATGTCCAGGCAGCATATGTTTAATTATCAAGGGAAGCTTGCACTGGTGATGTCCATGCAACATATGTTCAATTATCAAGGGAAGCTTGCACTGGTAATGTCCAGGCAGCATATGTGCAATTATCAAGGGAAGCTTGCACTGGTGATGTCTAGGCAGCATATGTTCAATTATCAAGGGAAGCTTGCACTGGTGATGTCCAGGCAGCATATGTTCAATTATCAAGGGAAACTTGCACTGGTGATGTCCATGCAGCATATGTTCTATTATCAGAGTAAGTTTGCACTGGTGACGCTAATGTCACATCTGTTCTTTAACAGAGTGAAAAGCACATTTCTGATGGACATGCTGGGCCTGCTCTCTCATGAGGTGAACACTGAAATGTTGATTCCCAAGGTGTACCTCTTGTTATAGTGAGGGAGTCTTGCTCTGTTGATGCCCATGAGGTGCTTAGTGTGGGAAGGTGTGATACACGGTTAGAGAGGGAGGAACGTGTGCACCGCTTATCTCCATGGTGTCCCTGTGGTTGTAGCAAGCAAAGCTTGCACTGCTGACGCCTGTGCTCCACCCTTCTGTGAAGGAGGGTAACTTGCTCTACTAGTGCTAATGCTCTGCATATTCTGCGAGTGAATGAAGCTTGCATTGGTGATGTCAATGCTGTGCATGTTCCCTCATCAAAGGAAGCTTGAAGGTGTCATGCCCGTGCTGTGCTTATTCTTTGAAAGGGAGAAGTTTACACTGATGATGGCCATGCTGGACTTGCTCCTTGATGCATTGAGGACTACACTGTAGGTATCCACACTGCGACTTATATGATAATGAGGGAAGCTTGCACTGTTGCTTTCCTTGTGTTACCAGTTCTGTCATCCATAGATGCTTGACCCACTGATCCATTCTTTATGTGAGGAAGGCTTGCTCTGTTGAAACCCATAATAGAGCCTCTTCTGTCATGTTCTATAAGGGAAGGAAGCTTGCTCTGATCCTATTGTGCTGGACATGTTCTCTGTTTTATGCTTGATGTTGAATTGTGCCTGTTCTGTGGAAGGGATCAATACACATTACTGATGCCCAAGCTACATATATTCTGTGAGTGAGAGAAGCTTGCAATGGTTATATCCATGCTGTAAATGGTTATTTCCAAAAGTCACTTGCACTGATGATGTCTATTTCGTACCTGCTCATGACAGAAAAATGTACATTGCAGTCCCACCACAGGCATTGTGCAACAGAGCATAGAGATACTCAAGTAATGTGTGTGACTGTCAAGCATTTCTGTGAAAATGTTCAATAGCTTGTTGCCAACTTGTATGCATGGTTCGGAATTTTGCGAATGAGTCAAGCAATTTGCCAGCCTCTACATGGCACAGATACTACATACATTCACAAAATACAAAGAATTAGTTAATCGGGAGCCAAGTAACTCTTGGAAACACGGCCATTCTTTAATTTTCTGGAATGATTGATTTGCTCTCCTTTTTATAAGTAAATAAAGACAGAGAGGCGCCATTATGCTACACCTTACACCTCTAACTGGTACAGCCTGAATTACATGGTTAAAAACGAGGTGTGAGAGCAAAGGAACTATCCCCATTGGCCCAGCAAGGCACCCAGATATTTCTCAAAATGAAATAATTAATATGATAATACAATTTATAATTTTAAAGGCTGTGACAAAATAATATAAATGTAATGTCGCCGCTTATAGAGTGGATATGTGGTTCTGGGTATTAGGTCCCAATGTTCAGAATGTTCATGAGAAGCCATGGCTTCAAATGTACACAGCGACCAGGGCTTGAGGCCTCGTCTGTGTGATGTCACAACTCAGAACCCTGGCCATAGCAACTACTAACACATCAGAACCTTCAGTGGGCTGAGAGATCTGGACAGGAAAGGCGAAGTACCATGGCTCTCAGAGGCAGTAAGATGGAGGGTCCCAGTGGCCTCACCCCAGCGGACTTTGCCGATGCAGCCGGAACCACCCAGGACCTTCCTAATTGCAAGGAAGAAGGTAAGAGTCCGAAATGGGGTCAGAATAAAAGGATGTGGACCTGGGCTGTAAAGTAGGGCTGGTATCTCCCGGGCGCAAAGCACCGCAATGACACAAACGTGGCATAAAAACTTCTGAACTTAAGAAAAGAGGATGATGTATTTGTAGAGGGCGAGTGATGACTACACGGTTTGTTCGACTCGAGGTTGGACCCTGAATATTCACTGAGTAATAAAATTTAAGTGGACATGAACAGTCGACAAGGAACCTGCCAATGTTAAAACAAAGCCCATGCTTAGGGCTGTCTAGAACTTAACACTCAACCATATAAATACAAAATAAAGGTGTGACAGAGCTACAATACTGAACCTTTTATGACAAATATCATCTGCTCAGGGCTGGCGCTAGGCATAGGCAGCTGCCTTGGGCCCAGCTAATGCACTAATCTGGAAACAAATTGCTAACATTTGATTGAACTTACAAGATTTGGAGAGACCTATGCCAAACCTTTCCATCCAGTGTGACTAGTATAATGAATTCCATTTAATTGAAATCTAAAATATGTGCTTATTTTATAAGTGTTAATATTTATGTTTTTGTTTTACTGATATGCGCAACAAATAAAAATGGTTCTTGCAAAGTCGCTCAACAATAGACAATTGATGGCACTTCTTATGATGTTGTTTTCTGTGATTTCATAATGAATGCAAATTGGGAGGGGCTCACACATTGCCTTTCTACCCGGGGCCCCAGAAGTCTTAGGACCGGCCCTGCTCCTGTCTTGCAGAAGTCGACGGTGTCAAGAGGGGCTCACAGCCAGCACAGGTACCAAAGTTGGCTCAAAGCATTTGCACCTACATATCAAAGGATGCACAAACATCATCTCCATTATTTCTAATTCCTCTCTGTAATTACTGTGGAGCCATTGGCCAGCAATAAAATGTAATGCTTGTATGTTACACACGCCACATTGTCTTCATTTTCCCTACAGAGTTTATGTGAATATATGTATATAATTTTTTTTTATTCCTATTTTATTTAATAATTTACTAGCAGTTTCCAAACTGCAGGGTTACATCCAGAATGAGGAGCAAACTGCATTAAGCCATGCCAAACGTGTGCTTTACAACAGCAAGCTCTGCTCTTATGGGGCTTTAGCTCACATTCTATATGTTTAAATGTCTTACCACTCTTCACACCAAATTCTACTAGCTAGGTTAGAGACAGGAACAGCAATCTCTATAAATAAAAACACATGATAATGGAAAGAAGAGATTAAAATAAATGCTTAAATCGACTGTGCAAAATATTTTGATGATTTTCCAAATACAACATGATGGATTGGCAGCAAACTTATCTAGGTTTCGGCATAGTGGTGCTAGACGGAATTCATTGGAACATATTTGTTGAGAAATGGTGGAAAGTAGACTGTGGATTCTTTACAAATTCATAACAGTCCAGCACCTATTAGTACTCTGCAAAAGACTGCTTTAATTTCATTGCCTGGATGGTAAATCGTCCATTATTTGTAGTACCTCGTTATGGAAACTGTTGATTTAAACTTCTTGCAATGGTAGTTGAACCATCAGAATGCCATAAAACATGGTTGGCTTTGACCGGAAGTAATACTGTTATCACCTCTGGAATAACACATGGACACTGAAACAGTGCAGATACTAGTCCCTCTTCAGAGTGTGAGGGAAGCTTGCATTGCTGAAATTCATGCTGTAAACGTTTTGATTACCAAGAAAGTCTCTACTGCTGATCCACGAGGTATCAGTTTTGCGGGTGAGTGAAGTTTGCTTTGCTGGTGCCCCTGGTATCACATATTGACCCTGGAACAGTGCCGATACTGTGCAAGCTCAGAGAGTGGGGGAAGCTTGCACTGCTGACGTTCATTCTGTGACCTTTTTGTTAACCAAAAAAGCTTCTACTGCTGATAAACATGAGGCATCAGTTCTGGGTGTGAGTGAAGCTTTCTTTGCTGGTGCCCTGGCATCACACATGGACCCTCAAACAGTGCAGATACTGTGCATGATCAGAGAGTGAGGGAAGCTTGCATTGCTGATGTCCATGCTGTACATGTTTGTTAACCAAGAGAGCTTCTACTGCTATACACATGAGGTATGAGTTCTGCGGGTGAGTGAAGCTTTCTTTGCTGTGCCTATGCTGTGTCTGTAGAGCAATCATCCCTCCATCCAACAGACACAGCATAGGCACAGCAAAGAAAGCTTCACTCACCCGCAGAACTCATACCTCATGTGTATAGCAGTAGAAGCTTTCTTGGTTAACCAAACATGTACAGCTTGAACATCAGCAATGCAAGCTTCCCTCACTAGCACAAGAGACACCGAATGGGAATCTGTAATGCAATCATCCCTTCATCCAACAGATTCCCATTGGGTGTCTTTTGTGCTAGTGAGGGAAGCTTGCACTGCCGGCTTCCATTCTGTACCTTTTCTAAGAAAGGTAAAACCCAAAACTGCTGTTGCCCTAGTGGTCCGGGGATAGAGGGAAGTGCTCACTGTTAATGTCCTGTTTTGGTAATGGAGGAACCCTACATTTCTAATGTCAATGCTGCACCTGTTCTGTGACGGATGGTCGCCGCCACTCCTGCTGTCAAGCTGTACTTCTCTGAGCAGGAGAAAATGTGCACTTCTGATGTCTATAAGAATCCTGTTCTTTGAGAAAAGGAAGCTTGCAATGCAGATGTCCATTCTAGTTCTCTGAGGGAGTGAATCTTACCCTGTTGATGTTTGTGATATACCTTTTGCGTTGGTGTGGGAAGCTTGCACTATTGGTGTCCATGCATTACCTGTTATGACACATAGAGTAAAGCTTGCACGGCTGATGTCCAAGAAGAACCTGTTCTTTGTGTTAATGAAGCTTGCATTACTGATGCCCATATTGCATCTGCTCTGTGGGGGGTAAAGCATGCACTTTTACTCATTTGTTGTGCCTGTTCTCTGCGGGAGGACAAGTCACACTTTTGAAGACCATGCTGTACATAGTCTGTGAGGGAGGAAAGCTTGCATGGGTGATGCCCATGCTGCATATGTTTTATTAACAGAGGAAGCTTGCACTGATGACGCTAATGTCACACCTGTTCTTTAACAGAGTGAAACACACATTTCTGATGGACATGCTGGGCCTACACTATCATGAGGTGAACACTGCAATGTTGATGCCCAAGGTGTACCTTTTTCTACAGTGAGGGAGTCTTGCTCAGTTGATGCCCATGAGGTGCTTAGTGTGGGAGGGTGTGAAACATGGTCAGAGAGGGAGGAAAGTGTGCACCGCTTATCTCCATGGTGTCCCTGTGGTTGTAGCAAGCAAAGCTTGCACTGCTGACGCCTGTGCTCCACCCTTCTGTGAAGGAGGACAACTTGCTCTCCTGGTGCTAATTCTATGCATATTCTGTGATTGAATGAAGCTTGCATTGGTTATGTCAATGCTGTGCATGTTCCCTCATCAAAGGAAGCTTGAAGGTGTCATGACCGTGCTGTGCTTATTCTTTGAAAGGGAGACGTTTGCACTGATGATGGCCATGCTGGACTTGCTCCTTGATGCAGTGAGGACTACAATGTAGGTATTCACACTGCGACTTATATGATAATGAGGGAAGCTTGCACTGTTGTTTTCCTTGTGTTACCAGTTCTGTCATCCATAGATGCTTGACCCACTGATCCATTCTTTGTGTGAGGAAGGCTGGGTCTGTTGGTACCCATAATAGGGCCTGTTCTGTCATGTTCTATTAGGGAAGGAAGCTTGGTCTGATCCTATTGTGCTGGACTTGTTCTTTGTTTGATGCTTGATGTTGAATTGTGCCTGTTCTGTGGAAGATGTCAATACACATTACTGATGCCCAATATACATATATTCTGTGAGTGAGAGAAGCTTCCAATGGTTATATCCATGCTGTAAATGGTTATTTCCAAAGGGCACTTGCACTGATTATGTCTATTTCGTACCTGCTCTTTGACTGAGAAAAATTTACATTGCAGTCCCACCACAGGCATTGTGCAACAGACCATAGAGATACTCAAGTAGTGTGTGTGACTGTCAAGCATTTCTGTGAAAATGTTCAATAGCTTGTTGCCAGCTTGTATGCATGGTTCGGAATTTTGGGAACGAGTCAAGCAATTTGCCAGCCTCTACATGCCACATAAATACTACATACATTCACAAAAGTACAATGAATTAGTTAATCGGGCGCCAAGTAACTCTTGGAAGACATGTTGGTTTGCTGTCCCCTGCAGGCCACCATCTCTGTGTTTTTAGCGATTCGCAATGGGTCGCAAATTGTGACCTGCCTCATGAATATTGATGAGGCAGGTCCATTTCCGACCCAGTCGGAACCGCAAACGTTGTCAAACACTGTTGTACATCGCATTTTGTGACTTCCTAATTGTGAGTGGCAAAAAGTCACAATTAGGAACTCGCAAAATGTAGCGGTCGTACCTGTGGCCCAAAATCATAAAAACATAGCAAGGGCTTCTTGATGAGGCTGGATCTCCATAAATATCCAGTTCTTCCTTTTTTGAGTCTAGTATATTTTTCAAAAACAATAGGCTTAATAATTGTTTCACTTATGCAAACAGTTGACACAAAAAGAAATATAAAATATTTAATGTCCTAAAACTCTTCCCCACCTTGTTAAGCTCTATAGATGGTCTCCTGTATTTACTAGTCATCGAGAACTGCTTGAATGTTTGCCCATCTCTGTGTAGGAAGTTTGACCATAAGTGGGAGTGATCCCTCTGTATGTTTGTAGCATGCTGAAAATCTCATATTTTTCTCAATATTTTTATCATTTTCTGAAAATGTTTCCCTTACAGACGTTGGGGTATGTGTCGGCTTCTGTGAACGTGAGAAGATCTACTGCAGTGAGTATGCAGAGGATCATGAAAAAGGTAAGACTGAAGCATATGCGTATGTGTTGTGGGTGGTAAAAAGGCAAACAAAAATCTTTTCTTTCTCCTTGCTCAAAATGAGTTACCCATTGCTACTGTAATCCAGTGGTGTAGCTAGGCCTTAGGCCGCCCATGGCTGCCCCTGCGTTTGCCACCCGCGGAGGCCGCAGGTAAGAGCGGGGTGGGCCGCCGCCGCCCCCAAAACTCGTTCCACCTGGGGCGGAATCCTCCCCTCTTGCTATGCCACTGCTGTAAACTCTGTGGATGGCCAAGATCTGACATAAAATTGGTGTAATTCCTCATGTCATCGCTTTGGTGTGGCAGACTATATTTAACATTCTCAGCATCCGACATTTTCAAAGTAGCTACATCAAAACATATCAGAAATGAGGATATGAGTAGTTTTTAAATCTTTACTGACTTCCTGGCTGATCATAATCATGAAAAATATTTTTCAATATTTAATGAAGAATTAGTCAACCACAATACAAGTGAATATTTTTTGCCTAGTGAGCCTGCCTTGGTAGTAGGGATATTTCTGTAATTGTTTCGGAACAACCTATCTCCAACGCTTTAACAAATTTTCTATTACGGACCTTTCCTGAAGGCCCTGAAATACCATCTATTTTGATACATAAGGCCTGTTAGTCTTAGATTTAGTGTAGTCCCCTTTGACCACCAATTTTATCTCCAAAATGCCTTTCGTAGAATATTACGCTATGCAGATACCCTCACTCACTGATCCAGTACTGATGGATATAATTAAGTGATGAGGCAGTGCTCTAGGTAATTAACTTTCTAGAGGGCGTTTGGCTTCTTTGCTTGCTTAAGTGCACGAAGAAGCATAACATTTGAAAAATGGGGCACTGTTTATGTATCCTCAAGACTAAGGATTATCTTTTCATTTTCAATAAAATGGATATAAATGCATTTTTGTACACCAAAAGTACATTTCGGAAGTTGGCTTAAAAAATCGAAGACTACCTTTTAAAATGCCAATGGATATAGTTGATATCCGCTTATGTTATTTCTGTGGTGCAGTCATTTAGTTTTGTTGTAAACAACTGATTGTAACTATTTAAAAACGCAAACAATAGCGGGTTCAAAAACAGGAGGGGTGAAGGCAAAAGGTTTGAGGATGACCGTGCGGAGAGAGCCAAATCCAATAGGAATTGGATCTGAAAAGGACAGAATAAAAGTCATGGTTGCCTCCTCATAACGACTTCCTTTAGTTTTTTGAGAAGGCAGCGAGATGGTTCAAAACTGAGGGGATGCAGAGGAACAATTATTATTCTCGCATTCAGCATCATAACATGTTTCAGCCAGTGGCCCTATCCAAAGTCAGCAGCTTTCGTGAGGACTGGGGATCCTTATTATCCTATGTTGTTAGCACATACACAATCAGCACAAGCTGGCATACACACGACACACAATATTCTGTTAATGTTGGATGCAAGAATGCTTCTTCAGCACATATTATATGGTCCCTAATCTTAACATGGGAAAACCTCATGGACCTCATGGAGGAGTATGACGAGGGGAGTCTTGTAGTCACAAAGGTCTCAAGGGCCTTACAGAATTTGGCTAGTCCCAGGCGTTGACCTTATCCTTTATGTTTTGTTCACTTTTTGTGATGTGGATTCTATTTTAGGAGGACGCACACCCAGCCACATTATTTATTTAATTTTACCTCATGGTCGTCTTTCAAAATCCCCCCTCACCTGGCCCCACCGCTCTTACCTGCAGCGGCCGCAGCTGCGCACACGTAGACAGCCCAGACATCTCTCTTGTTCCTTTAATCTCCTGGTAGAAGGGGTTTGTAGGTTGTGATCATTATAAATCCACCAGATCAGTGTAGACAAAAGGAAACAGAAGAAAAGCTATTTACTAACCAAGCATTCCTGTCCTACCTACTCTCAACAACTCTGAAGCAACGGAGATGAGTCTCTCAATCGTTTCCCTTTCAAGACCTCTCTCATAAAGTGTGTCATATTGCACTCCTCTAAGAGATGGGACTTCTCTGGGTGCTTCAGCCTATGACTATGGAGTTGTTTGATGATCAATGCAGTCTGAGTTTCCACACCTTGCCTTTCAAATGACCTTCTGCTGATACAATTTGTTTTACAGAATGGCCTACATCTCCTGATGTTTCTGAATGCCAGGCTTTCTCCCCAGAGAATGTGACTGATGCTGAAGAAGGTGAGAGATCTTCTTTTTCAATTTGCCGAGCAAATATTAAATGTTCTACATCACTGTATGCTCTCCCAGCTTCCGAGATGGTTGGCAACCCATGCTTCGGCAGCCTCCTGTGAATACACTCTTAACATAAGATAGACTCTTGTGAACCTCATGGTTTGTGACCCTGCTCAAGAAGCAGTGTCCCTGACTAAGAGGGTCACAGGATCACTAAGGAATGAGTGAACCTGAATCACCACAGAAGGGTTTGTTATAATGTATCCGGTATCCGCACAGATTTTGTTTTATTCTTGATTATTTTTTAGTCCCAGAGTCAGCAAAGGGTACCTGCTTTCCGTGACTCCATGGTGGGGCGTCTGTGCCACTGCTCGCTCCAGATGTGATGCGCATTTTATGCATTAACTTCAGAGTGGAGCAAGAAAAAAAGCATTGTATTTTTTATTTTTCATCATTGACCCTAGTCTTTTTCCACTGAGAGGGCCCTATTGTCCCACTAGCTCACACTGGATGTGTTCTGCAGTATCCAGAAGACTAAAAATGAATGAAGATTCCAAAACAAAAGTTAATGGTTAGAATGCCCTCCCTGAGCCCTTCTTCACTTCCTATGATTTGAAGATGGGATAATCAAGATGCCATGCCCATGCTTTCCTCTTTATCTTTATTCGTATTAGAACACAGCTACATAAAGGAGATGATATGGAACATGCCACACCCCACAGCATCATGTGCTTTTACAAAGCAGTGGCTGTCAGACGTGTTTCTCATATACTGTCTTTAGTGCATATTGTCATAACATTCTGAGCCACCTTGGGGGTCGGCAGGGTATGTGTCTTTTCAATTCAAACAATAATAGCATATTTCTTGAAAGCACTTAATGCCAAAATTCTTGCTATTTCTAAGCACTATAAATACAGGTGTTACTAATGATCACATTAAAGGTACTGAGGGGCATATTTACAAACCCCTATCGCCACCACAATGTCACTTTTCAGGACTTGTGGTGCAGATAGGGGCTTCGCCTTATTTACAAGGCAGCGTTAAGGCCCCCTTTCACGCTACACTTTGCGTGAAAGGGGTGGGCAATGGGTGTTGTGGTGGGCGTTTCACCGCAACACCCATTGACTTTGACACTGCCCCATATTTACAAGGGTAGCGTAGATATGGGGCAGCACCAAAATTAAGACTAGGGAAAACCTGGTCTTACCCTGGCGAAATGAGGAGAATTTTTAATTTCTCCTCGTTTTTGCTGTTTCCATGTGTGCTGCGTTGGGCAGCACACATGGAAACAGCAAAACGCCAATCATTGTATATGTGCAGGAAGGTGTCCCTTCCTGCACATAAACAATCATTTTTAAAAAATGACGTTTTGCAACTTTTATGTGTGCTGCATTAAGAAGCACACATAGAAGTTATAAAACTCAATTTAAAGATTGTTTATGTGCAGGAAGGGATACCTTACTACACATAAACAATCTCCCCCTGCAACGCAGACACCCTTGCAATATGGTGAAATGGTGCCCGCTTTGGCCCTAGGCAGCTAAATTTAGTGCCAGTGCAGGGGGAAACGCAGAGCTGCACCATATTGTTGTAAATATGGTGCAGCCCTGCGTTTCCAAAGTGAGGGAGTGTGTCGTTCGCCTTCTTGGCCTAACGACACGCTTCACCACTATACTAGTAAATATGCCTCTGAGTTTCTCAAGCATTGGATCTTCCATAGATTCACATGCTTGAGTCATTTCCTGTTGCCATGGGGAATGATTCAAGAATATCATTCTCTGTGGCGAAGGGGAATGATTCAAGCGTGTGAATCTATGAAAGGTACCAATGCTGGAGAACGGGAGTTACAGGTAAGTAACTTATTTCTAAATCAACTATGAAAGAAAAAGGCTGATCTAGGACTTACTGAGTTTCAAAATTGAGACCTGTTAGTCACACACAGACACCAGCAGTCACAGCTGAACTTCCTGAGCTACCTTGTCATGACATAATACTACATTGCAAAGGCCAACACCACATTACAGGTGATAACATATGATAGCATTGCATACGTCAACATGACACATCTGCTGACCTGCACTTTGCAATAAAGTAAGCTCGAAATCACAGAACCCGCTTAAGTCATATATGTCTGTAATATGCTATGTCAGTTGTACTGCTGGCAACAGGGGCTTTATAAACAGTTGTTTTTCACTCACAATTGGACATCTGAAACCTCTTATTAAAAACAACACAACTGGTGGTGTGGGCGATGCTTAATTGAAAGGTATCTTTTTGAAGCTTTACTGCTTGAAATTTACACCCCAACCAATTAAGCTCTGAGATTCCACCTCCTCGCCTTCAAGAGATACTCCTTGTGCAAATGATACACATTGTCTATTTATTGGATAAACATTTGCAAAGATTCTGCATTCTGTTGTGGAATTCATTTATAACACATTCTGATGAGATTCTAAAGGGTGTAGCAGCCCATTAGTGCTAAGGTATATGCTACCTTCAAAATCCAATTACAGCTTAAAAGCAAATGCTGGTCTTTGATTATGGTAGCCTTTCATTTGAGACTAAGTATTATATAATTTCACTAGTACAAATGTATGGGTCTGTTGGGTTTGTAGTCTCAAGACATTAGAGTAGTTTGATTCTAAAAGTGCAAAAGTGACACTTCTGGAGGCAGAACAGAAAGGCAGTGGACACTACATACATGCAGTGGTGCCATCTTTTATTCAGTTCTGCTCAGCACTCATTATCTTATTCAGGTACTGAGCTGAGAGAATCAGACGGCAGAGCTTTGCATTTTCTAGATAATTATTGAAGGGGCTGAAAGAAGTGCCTCTCCCCAATAATAATGTATATTTCACTTGCTTTCTATTTAGCGAGCCTTCGTGTTGTTTTTACCTGTCATTTTTGGCTTCATTCACTCTTTATTTGCTGGGTCTGGTGCTTAGTGGACTAATGCGTCCACAGTAGGCTCTGTGTTTGACCTTATGGTAACAGGTTCCAATCCCGGTGGGTCCACTTAGCCTTTCGTTCTTCTGACATTGATAAAATGAGTACCATTAAGTTAGGTAACAATAAACATCTGTTATTAAGCGCCAAGATACCCTTTGCGGTGAACGCGATGTGAATGTTATGTTATGTGATTTCTGATTCCTTCATTTTTGAGACACTCTTGAGGTTATGGATTCTGGTTAGTTATTACCCAACTGTGGTCCTTATGAAGGCAGCAGGCATGCACCTTGATATCACTCACGCTAAATGTTTTCCTACCATGACCCAACAGATTAAGGGAATATTCATGCAGGGTTACTGCAGTGAAGGGTGACCTTTTGTTTGCAGCCATTTGTTCAATTTGAATTGTTTTTCAATTAGCCAGAATGTGTTTGATAACTCAATGTATGTTTTAGTAAACTTAGCAAGTGCTTTGCCTCTATTTGAAAAACATGCATAACATGCCCGCTTCTTCCCCTAGTCACTACACTTGAGGAGATGCCGGCTCTGCAACTTAGCGCATCAGAAGCCTTTGAAAACCTAATCTATGCAGAAGAAACATCCCCAGAGAACACTGAATCTGAGAAGGATGTAGGAAATGAAGCGTTTGTTGCTGAGCCTGAAACCATTTCTGATGCCACTGACTGTGTTTGGCATGAAACTGAAGATCACGTTATTGTAATAGGGTCTGACACTACAGAAACAGCAGAGGAGCAAAATGAGGTTACTACTGAACCTCTCTCACTAGTCAAGCCACCCATGTGTACATGCCAAAGAGAAGACAACAACAGCCGCAGGATGACATATAGCTCAGACATTGTGTTCTTCCAGAGGTGGAAACTGATGAGAAGAAGGCTGCGCATGGTGAGCAACAGACTTGATGCTGCCATAGAAAGGCGCGACCGTCTGAAGAGAAAGCGAGAAGGTCTCATTTCTCTCCCACGTACAGTATGTTCTTGCTGTGGGAGGAGCGTCCAGGGGTACGTGAACAGCACCAGCAGCGAAAGCAACAGCAGCAGCTGCTGCAGTGGCAGCCGGAAGAGGAAGCAGCAAGATTATGTTTGTCATTGCCCACCCCCAAAAAGGCAACGTTCTAGTAGAGAGTCATTCTAGAAGACCACTAGAGCAGACCACAAGAGGCAATTGATCAGCTAATAAGCACATACTTTTAGCCAACACTTTAGAATTATTTAGGAAATGTTCACACATTTAGGTTTAGCGCATTACTAACCCATTACCAATAGGACAATATTGACACGTAAGAGGCCCTTTACTTAAGCAGCTTGTTCCCCTTGTTAAACAGAGCTCCCCTCCCTTGTCTGCTAAGAGCACATGTACAGTTCACAGAGAAGCTTTATCTGAGCCCCATGGCAAGACTGTCTGACAAAAACTGTAACTCCTTCACACTGAGCTCCCTTCATCCTGTGCTGGGCATTATGGAGGCCATAGAACATTCAAAGTTCTGCCACATTTGTAAAGCTATATGTCACTTCTACAGAGAAATGCATCTATTGGTCCAACAGAGTTCAGGGGCATATACACTCTAAAGAGCAATTAAGCTTGCCTCAAAGTGTTAGATGTCACAGAGATGGCCTTTATAGAGCAGTGAAGTCATTGCAGGTAGAGTCCCCTCACCCATCTATCCAGAGTGCTACAGAACAGCATCATTTTTACCTGAAACACTCACTTCTACTGTCTAAAACTTTGAGAGCTAAATAGGTCGAATATGATATGCCTAAAGATATATATCATTTGTGGCAGACAGGTTTACATTGACGGACTACCCAGAGAGCTGCTGTTTTTACCCCAGGGTAAATTTGGTGATTTGAAACAACTTACCTACTTTCAGTTTCAACTCTCATTTTCCTTTACAGTTCAGTTCTAAGCTTACCTTGGTTCCTTATTTTCTGAGGACTTCCTGTTTCCGGATCCTAGACTCTGTATCTCAAAGTGTCCCAACTCCCAGGTGTTACTCAACACCAAGATATATAAAACAGGCTTGAATGAGTGAGGAACAGGGACCGGACTTTACATATTAGCATTATTTCCTGGCTGAATTGGCATTGCTCCCTACCATAAAATAGGCACCAACTCCTGCTATAAAACTGGCACAACTGCCTACTACACAAATAACACTACCTCCCCCACACGGATGTACTTCCTCATAGAAAACTGCAGTTATTTACAACTGCATAAATGAGTAATTATTAATCTGCATAGACCCACAGGGTGGTAGTAAGAGGTATTTCAACTGATTACAAAAAACTCAACTTGGGCAGATATCACATAACAAATTTATAATGTTGTTTAATGTGGCATGTCTGCACTTATAGTAGTTGCTGCACCTGACCATGTCACATACCAAATCAGCCTAACCAACGGACGCATACATAGATTATCCTAATCCCACCACTTTCACTCACACCTCAACTGCCACTTGCTTTGGCCTACTGACCTCACTGCAACCACTTTGCATTGCCGATCTTCCCACATCCCCCCATCCTTTTGTACTACCCGTACTACTTCTCCGTTATTTGCCATTTCTAAACCCTCACTGCTCTTATGTTGGCCAACACCCTAGTACCATCACAATCTAATGAACCCCAGCATCAGAGCCATGTTTACTCTTGAGACACGTGAATTGGAAAAAAACTTAGGTAAAACAGAAAAGCATCCTACCCAACCACCACAATACGTGGTGGCTGGCCCTTCTACAGAAAGGAACAAATCAGGGCTGTGACTTCTCTAAACCAAGTATTGGGGATCGGGAATGGGAAATTCTGCAACACATATAAGAAACATGGAAGGACCGTCATTTTAAATAAGGCCACCTTGTCCATCACATTAAGTGGGAGCTTGGTCCACTTGTGAAGGTCTTTTTAAGTCTTTTTTCAGCAGAGGTGTGAGGTTAAGATTGTGGGTAAATTCATCACCACAGATATATGTACACTCAAGTATTTAAAACTTAAGCAGCGTATTGGAATGTTTGTTTGCCAACCAAAAGCAGCGTTATTCCCCTTCAGGGAAACCAAAAGGGATTTGCTCTAATTTGTATAGAGACCGGACAGCTCCTCATTGATTTTCAGGATTTCAAATGCTTGTGGTCCTGAAACCTGGGTATTTGAGAGGAAGAGGAGTGTATCAGCTGCGTATAGTGCGTTTTTATCTTCCATTTTTCTTCCCCAGTGCCAGCCCTGTACTCAAGCGCCACAGCAGATTATTCGAGCAAGAGGTTCGATGTCGAGAACAAACAGGAGAGGGGACAGCGGAAACCCCTGCCTGGTGCCCTATCAAATTTGGAACGTTTACGACTGTACCCCAGTTATGAGGACTTGCTGATATAAAAGAGTCACATACATTCAGTATTTGGGACTGAAGCCCATACCCATGAGGACCTGATATAAAAGGTACCAGTCGACCGTATCAAAAGCTTTCTCAAAGTCCACAAGTAGGAGTGCCAATGGGCCTGGGATGTCATGTAGTCTAACTTGAGCTGTATTGACATGGCAAATGTAGTGATGGGTGCTACGGTTTGACATAAAGCCGGACTGATCAGAGTGGTCAGAACCCGGTGCAGCCTGGTTGCTAGTATCTCAGCAAATACTTTTATATCCGCATTAATTAAGGAAATGGGACATTAAGAGGCACCGTCATCTCCAGGATGTCTGGACTTGAGAGCACTACTATAGTGGCAATCTGAATCAGGTGGGAAGTGACCTTTCTGCACCGCTTCTGTATAGAGTTTAAGTGGATGCGGGATAATTGTATCCCGAAACTTACTGTAGTACTCAATAGGGAAACCATCAGGGCCAGGAGTCTTGTCCGTTTGCATGTCGTCTATTGCTGTCTCAATTTCCTCCTCCGTGAGGGGAGCATTGAGGTCATCCCTTTGAGCGCTTGTTAGTTCTGGAAGAAGTATCTCATTGATCAGGAGTCTAGGCGGACTGTCCTTGGGTAGTATAAATATAGTGTTCGATAGTAGTCTGCAACCATCTCTGCTATTTCAATGGATGTATGCAGCTGGCACCTCTCCCAATCAGTGATATGGAGGGATTACTTTAGAGCCCATTTTTCTAGTGGCCAACCAGTAATGAAGTTTCCCACTCTTGTCCCCATGTTCATATACCAGCCAGATAGATTCCCTCCTGCATTGTTGAGCCTCGTCCAGCATGTGCTGCCGCAGCGAGATTCTATCAAGTTTGAGTTGTCGACAGAGAGTTTCAGAGGAGTCGGCTTTGTTTCTCTAGCTCTATGATTCAGACATTGTGGTCATTAAGTTGGCTATGTTTGTCTCTTTCTACCTGTTTAAGATATGCTTTGGCCAAGCCTTTAATTACGGCTTTGTTAGCTGCCCATAGAGTGCTTGTCTCAATCACCGAGCCTTAGTTTATCTCAAAGTAGGAATGAAGCTCTGTAGCTAGGTACTCAATTAACTTTTCATCCATCAGGTATCAGGCATTGAAATGCCATGTTGGCCTCCTGTGGTGTGCAGGGTCCCCATGCTGAGAGTAACAAGTGAGTGGTCTGATATCCCTCTGGGGAGGATGCCCTCTGCCGTGGCACATATCATGTCGGTGGCTCGAAGAAGCAGGAGGTCTATCTGTGAGAGGGTTTTGACAGATGCTGAGGTATGTGCATATGTGTTAGCCCCAGGATGCCAGGCTCTCCAGACGTCACATAGACCCAGCAAGTTCATCCACGCCCCAAAGGTTTTGGATTTCTCTAAGCGATGTTGCTTTGTAAGAACTTTGAATTGCCTGGAGAATTCTCGCTACCTCTGTAGATTTACATGATCCTGGGTCAGGGAGGTCTTAGTGGGCTGCCTGCGTTGTTCCAAGGAAAAGGGGGTGTATTTGTCTGGTTTTGGTTGTGTATGCATTTGGGATCCTCAATCTTTCCCCGTTATGACTACAGAGAGGGGTGACTGTATGCAGAAGTGCCACTTATCACTCGGCGACTTCTCTGTAAATGTCTCAACTCATTGAACTCAACTCATTCAGTAAACGGCATCTCACCTTATTCAGGTCCAGCATCACAGCTCATGTATACCATAAAATTCTCAATTCCACACTTAAGTCTTCGTTCCCAAAAAGGGAAGCATGTCTGATACAGAGGACAATCATAAGCTGTCTTGATGGCTACCGGGAAAACTGATCAAATGTATTCATACCATTGCAGCCATCTAGCTAGACGAGTCATGCATAAAATACATCACACTCTTTAAGGAAAAGATTACGGACTTCACTCTGGCGCTTGTGGCTGTCTGACACCCCTAGACAATGAGGTATAATTCATGATGTGCCTGCTCTTTGTTTGGGAACTGTGGCACTTCAACCCTCCTAGAAACAACCTAGGCCTAGGATTTTCTCTCAACTACCATGAGGGTACACATGTAACAAGCAGTGAAGCAGCAGCAGGGACATTTGAGCCAGTAAAAGGATCCACCTCACCTGCATCCCTGATGGGTCCACTAATGATTAGCATGCCTAGAGTCCCAGGCCAGGAAGCCTCTAGCCAGCACTTTGCTGAGGTTGGTGTCTGGGGTAGGGGACACTACCTGGACAATGGAGTAGGGCCCACTCACTGCTCTACCGCAATCACTTGCATCCGTAGCACTTATCTGCAGTGTGTTGCCAACTCACTGCCACATAGGAGTCCTCTGGTCCAAGCTTCCAACTCATCTCCTTCCAATAGACATATGCTCAGTGAGTATTGTCAGGTTCTTGCTCTTCATCAACAGTCAATGCTTGGACACCTGTCACCAAAGGCCCAAGCGGTATATGGGCATATATTGCTTTTTCTCACACATGTTGATGTTTTATGAAAGTGTTTAAAAATGTCGAGAACCTTCCCAATTACTTTCTTACAAAGAATTTATCTAAAACGACAACATGTTTATATATTACTGTCAAGCCAATGTTTTGTTCTGATTCAATTTCTACAACATTGGGTATTGTGTCCCATATCTGAAATATGAAGAGCACTGTAAGACAAAGGTGTATTTTCATTTTCCTACTGAATGGGATTTCCTCTTGTGTTAACCAACTCTATTTAAATCCAAATTATTGTCCCCTGTGAACAAAATGTTTTCTCAACTCTCTGTTTTATGACATTGTATTTCTACTCCCTGACGAAAACAATAGGATATTGTAACAATTATAGGTTTTTATTGTAAAGTATCACAAGTTGTAAATGTTAAACAAATTCTAGTAAACTGTTAAGTTGTAAACTGCTGATATACCCTAAAGAAAACACTGCACAAAACAAATTCTACAAAAATAAACTTTACAAACATGTTGGCTCCTTACTTGCGGCTGTGGTCTCTTTTTTTGTATGAATGGTGTAGGGTTACCCCTTTATCCACAGGAAACACATTGGGGCATATGTACAAGCCCCTATCGCCACCACAACGTCACCTATAGTGACGTTGTGGTGGCGATAGGGGCTGTCCTGGCTTAACGCTGCCTTGTATATAAGGCCCCCTTTCATGCTATGGTTAGGGTGTAAGGGGTGGGCAGTGGGTGTTGCGGTGGGCATTCCACCACAACAGCCACTCATTTTGGCGCTGCCCCCTATGTACAAGGGTGGCGTACATAGGAGGCAGCGCCAAAATTATGACCAGGCAAAACTTGTTCTTAAGATGGCGAAATGAGGAGAAATGCATTATTTCTCCTTGTTTTTGCTTTTTCCGTGTGTGCTGCCTTGTGCAGCACACATGGAAAAAGCAAAATGCCATTGTCTGTTTATGTACAGAAAGGTGCCCCTTCCTGTACATAAACAAACGTTTAAAAAAATGCAATTATTTCAGTTTCATGTGTGCTGCATGAAGCAGCACGCATGAAAGTGACAGAATGGCATTTCTAGGATTGTTTATGTGCAGGAAGGGACACCTTCCTAAACATAAACAATCCTCCCCTGCACGCAGACACCCTTGCGCTCTGGTGCAAGGGTGCCTGCGTTGGCGCTAAGTTGCTAAATTTAGCACCATCGCAGGGGGAAACGCAAGGCTGCACCACATTCTTGAAAATATGGTGCAGCCTTGCGTTTCAGAAGTGGAGGAGAGAGGCGTTAAGCCAGGAAGGCTATTGCCTCTCTCCTCCGCTTCCTTGTACATATCCCCCATTGTTTTGCGATATCCAGCTGGCCCTTTCCAAAGAGTTAATTTTGTTGGTGGGTATTTTTGCTTCCCAGATATTTTCTCCACATTCCAACTGCTCATAAAACCTGAAATTGTTTTTAGAAAGAGCTGACTGGGTGACTTTTAAATATATATCATTATACCAATCCTAGAGTATTTCAGAAGCGCAATCCAAAAATGGTAACTTTCATTTGGTGAGTAGGAATATCAGATGTGGATTCTAGATATCTTGAACATGGTGTTACCTCGCTTAAAATGTGAGACAGGTTGTTACATTCTGAACTCCAAGTAAGTAAGTTGAGTGAAGGTACCCACCACTGAATTTGGGAAATCATGCAACGGAAAATGGAAATTATTTGTAGAAGAACACCCCTCTCTGCTCTCATTATGCAGATGTAAGCCAGAGAGAGTATTTGCATTGCTGTGATGTCTCATAGGTCAACAGTCATCAACTAAATAAAGCACAGAAGGGCTGAGGGCTTGAAGGAGGCGGGGATTTCACTAAGTGGTCCCCGGGGCCAACATGGAATGGCTCATGTTCATAGGTTTTGCTCTTTCATCCTTTTGTCCAACTGTGCCCAGAACAATAAGTTAATTGCCATCAAAGGGAGTGATGACAGGAGAGAGTAAAAGTGTTCTAAGCAGCCTAGAAATCCAGCCAAGGTAATGTGCATTACATATGAAACTTGATGGCAGCAGGAAGATGCAAGCAGAATAGAAAATAAAAAGATAAGAGGAAGAAAACAGACAGACCAATGATTTCCAAAGAAAAAGAAACAGTAAATGGCAATAGAGCCGGGAACATGCAAAAATTGTCAGAGCTAAGGGAGGAGAAAGACTAGAGGAATATGAGGAACTAAACCTAATCATGTGCCACTCAATATACTGCGCTCCAGTCTGAAGTTGTCTATCCTCCTCCAAAAGAACCAGATCTGTGAAGGAGCTTAAGGTCCAACAGTTTCTGGAACATTAGATCTTGGTGGGTGGAGCCTCATTTCCTATCTTAGCTCCCACAATAACTGAACTAAGCTGAGGATTCGAGCGCAGGTCATCAATTTACTGGCTGTTTTGATCCCCAAAGCACGGGGCTTCATAAAATGTTGACCTTTGACCATCCTTCTACATGCAGTGCGATATATATGCAGGAGAAAGCAGGTCTATCCGCCTTTTGAATTAGGATAAACAGGACCAAAAGGTCGATCTAGGAACAACAAGAAGGGAGGGACTTGAATCTCCGTCTGTCTTTCCCTGCTTCCTTGCCATTTCTGCCTGACGGGACCAGCTCCTGGCACTGTACCTGCCCCTCTCCTCCCCGAGCCTCCTTCCGCAGGCTAAAGCCAGGTGATTCTTGACCATCAGGAACTATGGAGGGCAAGTGTGGAGGCATGGTAGCGAAGTGTAATGGGCATAAGTTGGTGTAGCAGTAGGTATTAGCGTAGACTGATGTAGGTATGTTTAAGGTGACTGTGCTTATCCCATATTATTACATGGATTTACCCTTTATGCACTATTGCAGTCATGCATGTAATATGACTTCATAATGTTACATGCTTGAAAGGTGTGGTGTCTGAGTATTTTTGGGGTGTATGGATGATCTGATACCTGGATCTGTCAGACAAAGGATATCATTCGTGGGAAGAGCGTATGGGCAATGCAAGCTTTATAGTCACAGATAAATAGATCCCATCACAATTAATAGGTAAGGCGCTGATTAGTCAATATCTCATCAGTAGCTTCTCTTGATTAGACCATGGTGTATTCAATTCAACAAAACCTGTCACAAGACACCAACCTGCAAGACACAGAAGCCCAGAAGCCCTGGCCTCAGGGAAAATGGCTGATCTGTGGCTTTTGGCTCTCACTCTGTTTGAGCCTTGTCAGTGGGCAGCCAGAAAGTTTGGCAGCTATTTCGTATGTTTGTATATGATTCTAGCGGCTCAACTTCCTTTAAGAATAAAAGTAGATTACAATAAAAATTTGCCTCACTGGATTCTATTCCTGCTATGGCTGTAGGATGGAATTTGTAATACAATAGATGCCCCTAGTCTTCCAAGATACATAGGGAATGCTCCCAGGCAGATGGTAGTTTAACATGAGCGTAGGAACAAGAAAAAGTCATGTTAATCAGAGTGATAAATAATTTACAGCCATCTGGAGCTATTGGGGCATTTGGTGTGTCCAGTTTAGCTCAAAATCTTAATCAGGCCTAGATGGTCGGTTGCAATGCCCGTTCAAATATCAGGGAGATGCCTGATAAAGCAATTGTCCCTATCCACTGCAAGAGGGGAATTTTAATAATTTATCACAAAAAATCCCAACATTTATTCTGCAAATGGTCACCTGATACCCATGTTGAGCATTTTTGGGAGGATTTCCCGAGTAGGGTCAAAACTCATGTTTTGGAGGATGCGAATAGCACCAACTATTTCCTCAGAAGGGAGACATGCTTTAATAATTGGATTCCACAACGCACAAGTCCCGGGCAGCCCAAAACGGTTGCTGTTGACCAGAGACACATTTCTGCCCTCCTGCTGCTGAGCCAAGCTCAAGCAGGGGAAGGCAGAACAATAGGTATCCTGTCTGGGAGGTGTGACCACCTCCCAGACAGGATTAAGTCTATTAGGCCTGGGTGGGTGCGCTTACCAGCGACCGAAAGTCTGCATGAGGGGCACAGTTGGTGTCCCTGTGCATAGTCCAGTTCAAACCAGTCCTGGCTCCTGCTCTGGCGCGAAACTGGACAAAGGGCATGGGAGTAGCCTCCCCACTGTCCAGACCCTCCCCTGAATCTGTCCAACTCTCTCCCGTGGGTACAAAAGGGCTTACCTGGCTGTAGGACCCTAGATTCGACGTGGATTCTGATCAAGAAACCACTGACCTGCGACCGTCTGGACACTCTGGACTTCACTGGATTTCATTTGGGCCTGACTTCGTCTCCCTCTCCGTCCAAAGCATCGTCTGTGCCCATGCACCATACAGGACCTGTGGAGCATCAAGGACAACTGAAGATATCTCCCTTGGAGTGAAGGAGTCACTCCTCTGCAACCGCAGGCACCGCATCTCTACTTACCAGTCTGCTGCTCCTGAGCTCCTACGGACTCCGAAGGCTCCAGCAACACAGGCGGTGGGTTTCCAAGTCCCTTGAGGTCAGAGCTGCCCTCTCACCAAGTTTGAGGTCAGAATCCCTCGTGGGGGCTGCATTACCCGTACCCCTGTGTACCGCGTACTTTTGCAAGTGCATATGCTTGTTTGCGTTCTCAAAACAAGTGCAGTGGGCTCTGAGTAGCCCCAACATCTGGCACCACTTCCACCAAAGAACTTTGGCCTCCTTGCACCAAGTGCTCCGTGTGCTGTTGCTTTGCGAAACTGGTCGAGGTCCCCTCGCGACCCCTGTGCCTCCGGCCTGAGGGTCCTCTTGAGGGTCAACACTGCTTTTTCTGGCTCCACTGGTTGCTCCAGGCTTGCCCTGACTCCCCTGTGTTTGGTGAGTCTCCTGGACCTTGCTGGTCTGAACCGTAACCTTTCTTGACCATCTTCATGGGTTGCCGCTGCCAAATCTTGTTGGTGCTCCAGCCGGACACCGACCCCTCAGCACTCGACATCCTTTGTGGGACAGCTCGCATCTGGCTCCTGGTTGTCCTCGACGTCTCCTGGACCCTGTGGCTGCAGAGTCAAGAACCCCTTCAATACACCTGAAGCACCCGACAGCGGTGGGCATTCGTCTACCGAGCCCCTGGTCACTCCTGAGTGACCCAGACTCTGTTCCCTCTGCTTTCAGGTACTCTTCACCTGTGGTACTGAAAATTCTGGACCTGTGTCATTAACATCATTGTAAACATGACGATTTTGGTATCAGCAGACCGGTAATGACAGGTATGCTATATCTGAGTATTTGCGTCATATTCGAGTGACGGGATCACTCTAATATTAACGATTCCCTTGTGAACCCTCGGGTTCCATTTTGTGTACGGCAGCCATTTTGTGGTTGCCCTCACATAAGGCAATGACTAAAGCCAAAACGCGCCTTAGGGGACACGTACACTTTCAGTGACCTGGGCAAGCTGACTCCACTGTCCAGAGCCAGAACCTGTTCGGCCAGTTTTAGTTCCCAGTGGCCGATCGAGATTAGGGGCCCAGGTGCAGCATGCCATAAACCCTTCATTGCACACATCTATATCTAAATCTTATCCACACCTGTCACTGCTCTTTCTTTATGACCTGCTTTACGAGGAGGAGGTGCCCGATTTTATTAGGGGTCCAGATTATATCTGTTGCAGGTGTTGGGCCTCACTGGGTATTTGGTTGTGGGCTGGACAAACTGAAAATGGGCTTGTCATCATGAATCTGTCTTTGTTTTGTTGTAAGAAATATGTGAATGACCCACTGTAAAAATAAGGAATGTTTGCCTAAAGCATAATATTCTGTATAAAAGAGATAGCTGGTTTCCATGAAAAAGGGCAGTCTCCTGAGAACATACACCGTGTTGTACTTCTAGGATACCTGTTGCTGGCTGCAGCCAATAAATTGATCTTTGAAGCCACCAAGAAGACTCTGTGTTTCTGTAGTCTGAGACAGGAAGAACTCGAGGTCATTGGGTGTGTTCCCTGGCACCGCTGGGTCCAATAAAACCCAGTACTTCAATTGGCGCCCAATGTGGGGCGATTTCAGCGGTATCGGTCCAAGCCAGAGGTCGTGAGGAGCTTCGTGTAAAATTCTGGAGGAAGGCCAACCACTTCATCGACCCCTGTATGTCGTTCGTGGTCCGAAAGTCTTTGCTGCGAGGTTCCCCGCGTCCCGACGGCTACGAAGGACTGCTGCCCTGACTATCGCCCTGTCTTGGACCCTTTTATGATTTGTAGAGCGAGACAATAGACGAGTCTTCTGGTGACGTCATCGATACCTCAGTTAAGTATAAGTGGAGCGTCTCCCAGTCCTTAGTCTTGGTTCTTAGTTTTGGGTATCCCATGGGATCTTTGATTTGTTAGGATTTTTTTTTGATTTGGAACTTGCAAGTACCAAAGCCGAAGGACTCGTGTATTCACGAGACTGTCGTATTCGATAATCCTTTGAAGTTTGAAGCTAGACTAGTGAGCGAAGATGCCTGGTCTTAGCAGACTTGGAAATTTGTTTTGTCTTGGTTGTAATAGGGATTCCCGATTGGAGGACTCGTGTCCGGTTCCTCCAATTGGAACTCCAACCTATGAGCTCTACGTGAAGCATGGAGTGGGCCCTATCACGTATAATAACGTATGGGTTAGGTACACAAGGAAAGATGGTGTCCTAAAGTGGCCCCAATATGGTAGTTTTGACACCGAAATTCTGGATAATTTAGAGGTTAGACTTTTTAAGAAGAAAGCCCGGCCGGCGATGTTTGACTCTTTCCGCCTATGGCGAAAAAAAGCCAAACAGAAAGAAATTAAATTAGTAAAGAAGAATAAAAGAGAAAAGGGTATTTCAATAATGCAAGCTGCTATGCAGTATAAGGATGATGAAGAGGAACAAGCGAGTGAACAGCTGCACAGGCAACGTAAATTGGCAATTGATAAATGTTATCCAGTTTTGCCACCTCTTCAGCAAGATACAGTGAAGGAACTTGAGAAGGATCCTTTAATGTCTCATTTGTTGAATTCACCACCTCCTTATGCGCAGAGTGCTACAGCACCTCCGCAACCTTTAGTTGTACAACCCCCAGTTGTTGTACCTCTGGTTCTTCCACAACCACCAGCTGTTTTTCAGTTGGCACCTACTACTATGGCGCAGCCCCCTCAAGGGCTGCCACCTTTACTACCTGTTCCATCTTTACTTCCTATGACTTTGCCCCCTGCATCTATTTCCCTCCACACTATCCCTTCTGACACTGCCTCTGCATTTGCTTTGTCTCCTCCTGTTTTTCCTCCTGTTCATTTGTCAACTTCTCCTTCTGTCCGACAGAGAATGACAAACACTGTTACTAGTATTTTGTCTCCTTTCTTTGGGTCACCGACTACGACCCCCGTTTTAGAGCGTAAACAATTGCGTAGCCAATTGCCCGATTCTAGAGAGAAGGGAGTATTGGATCATTTGGCGCATAAATGGGTCACTGACCCTACAAGATATGAGTTAGAGTCTGTTATGGATGTCTTCCACCAATGGCAAGCACCAAAACAGAGATATGTTTTTGACAAAATGTGCGAAGTTCTTCTTGAAAGATTAAAAGATTGTGATATGGAGGCCAATCCGCCTGAGTTGTGTCGTGTACGGTTTGAGTTTTCCAAAGGCACGATTGTGGGTTCCGATATTGAGAAAGCAGTTGCGACATTATTATCATTTAGGAGTGAGGGTATTTCTCGACTGTTGTTTGAGCCAGAACCCTCTGTTAAAAGGAAGGTCAGACAGTATCCCATGAGAGAAGTTCCCCCAGTTTGGAAAGAAGGAGACCTAAATGCTGTTCCACCTATTCAGCCTCATTTTCAACGTGTGTGGGTACATGTTCCATGGAAGCGAACTGAAGTCCTGGCTCTTAAGCAGACTCTACCCGACCCCCGTAAAAACCCTGCAGGTTATTATAAGGAATTATCACAGACTGCAGACTCCTGTGTTATGAATTTAGCTGATATAGACATGTTGTTTGGTAATGTGGTCCCACAGCCTTTATGGAGAGTGATCCGTCACACGGATCATGCGCCGGAGTTAGGGGACACATGGATTAATATCAATGCGGCAAATGACAGACAAGTAGGCGGTGCTAAACCAGAGCCTTTAGTAGCAGACCTCCCTGGTAGGATCGTTACTTACATGAAGACTTTGATGCCTGCAATGCGTGTAAATTGGGATAAATTGTCTGCATGCAAGCAGAAGAAGGAGGAAAGTGTATCTGACTTCTTCACTAGGTTTGAAGAGACATTTATCGACCACAGTGGTCAGGATATGAGTACAGAAGGTGGTCAAAGGTTGTTTGTTGACAAGTTTGTGCATAATTTGCTTCCCGAATTGTGTAAAAAATTGAAAGATTCAGAGAGTTCTTGGGCCGTTTCCTCTTCAGCACAGATATTGGCTACTGCACAATACTACGAAAATAGAGATAAAGATGAGAAAGATAGAGCAGACAAGAAAACTAAAGAGTTAAAAACAAAGGTTCTTTTACAACAAGCGTATCCGCCTCGTAGTAATCAGCGTGACTATCAGCAACCTCAACAGTATCAGAGGAATTCGCAAAGGTTTGAGTATCCTCAACAACGTGCTCTGATAGGCCCTAACCAATGTTCATATTGTAAGGAAGAAGGTCATTTTAAATATAATTGCCCTATTTTGTTGCAGCGTATGAATGGTATTTCTGGCGCAAGAGGTCGAGGTGTTCCACAAGCACCTAGAGCTAGAGGACGCGGAAATTTCACCCAGAACGCGCGCCCATTTCCTCCTCAAAATTCAATGAATAGTTTTGATCAGCAGAATAACGCGTCTGGTAGGACGACTCAGTACTATGCTGATGACTACTATGCAGAAGGTGAGAGTATGGAAGGTGATGATTGCTAGGACAGCCATAGACAAAGAGAGGGAGTTGTTTCAGTTCCAGTAGATCAGAGTGGACCTTATATTGAGGTGATTACATCAGGTGTGTCAGAGCCTTTTCTGTTGGATACTGGTGCTACAAAGAGTTCTATTATGCACTCTAAATTCCCTGGCGCACCTTTGTCTGGCGAAACTAATGTTTCAGTAGGTTTTTCTGGCGCCCTGGTTAGGAACCCGATTTCTAGCCCTATGTCTCTTTCTGTTGGACCTTGTGAAATCGAAGCACCACTTATTCTAACGACAGGTTGTGGTGAGAACTTGTTAGGATTGGATCTGCTGAAAAGATTGTATGCGACATTGTATTGTTCTCCTTCGGGAGTACAACTCACATTGGGTAAGACAGTGGTTTCACCAATATATTTGTCAAAGGACAAACTTCCAACAGAATTGTCGTTTCTCCCTGATATTCTTTGGGCTACTGGTCCCAATGATGTAGGTCTTTTGGAAATACCGCCATATGTTGTAACGTTGAAAGCCAATGTTAAAATGCCGCGCATTCCCCAATACAAGATCTCTAATGAAGGTGAAAAAGCGTTGCTAGCGATCATTTATGATTTGATTGAGAAAAATGTAATTGAAGAGACAAGAGGTAATGTTTGCAATAGTCCTGTTTTACCTGTCTTGAAGCGTACTGACTCTTCTCAGCCACCTGTTTACAGGTTTGTGATTGATCTTAGAGAGGTAAACAAGATAGTTGTGCCACAGTTTCCAGTTGTTCCCGATATCACTGCTTTACTGACAATGATTCCAGCCTCAGCCACTTGGTTCTCGGTGATTGACTTGAAGAATGCTTTCTTCAGCATCCCGATTGCCGTAGAGAGCAGGGATATTTTTGGATTCTGTTTAGGAGGCCGAAGCTTCCGATTTCAGAGAGCTCCTCAAGGTTTTTGTGAAAGTCCTTCTATCTATAGTCAGGCTCTGAAGTCTCAGCTTGACACTCTTGTGTTACCTGATGGCGCTACCCTTCTACAGTACGTCGATGATTTGTTAATTGCTGCAGATACTAAGGAGATTTGTAAAGAAGCCACTTTGTCATTGTTGCGTCATTTGTCTGATTTACACCACAAGGTGTCTCTTTCCAAGTTACAGTATTGTCGACAAGAAGTGACCTATTTAGGTCACCTCTTATCGAAAGAAGGAAGAAGATTGACCCCAGAAAGAATTCAGGCAATTGCAAAATTAAGTGTGCCAATGACACAGAGAGAAGTGCGTGCTTTCTTAGGTATTACATCCTATTGCAGACAATGGATACCGAATTTTTCATTGATGGCTAAACCTTTGGTAGCATTGACCTATAAAGACACGCCGAATCCCCTTCCTTGGTCCGAAGATTGTCAGAAAAGTTTTTCCGAATTGCGTGATGCATTGTGTTCGGCTCCTGTGTTGGGTACCCCCGACTACAGCAAGTCCTTTACGCTGTATGTCCATGAGAGAGAAGGATGTGCATTGTCAGTGTTAACACAGTCTTTTGGGGACAAGCAACGTCCATGTGCATATTTCTCGTCGATTTTGGACCCGGTAGCTAGAGCGTTGCCGAGTTGTTTGAGAGCCACAGCGGCAGCAGCTGTTTCTATTCGACAGTCTGCTGGTTTGGTGATGAATAATACGCTGGTCGTGATGGTCCCACATGCAGTGGATATTTTGTTAAACAGGACCAAGACACAGCACTTAACTAGTGCTCGATTGTCAGGTTACGAGTTGACACTTTTAGCGAGCCATGTGCACATAAGAAAATGCAACACGCTGAACCCAGCTACATTGTTGCCAATTATAACAAAGACAGATGTTCCGGAACAGCATGATTGCTTTCTTAGGACAGAAGAAGAAACGAAAGGGAGAGTAGATCTTAGGGACACTCCTCTTGTAAAGTGTGATGGTACCTTATGGGTGGATGGGTCATGCTTCAAGCTTCCGAATGGTGATACGACTGCGGCATATGCTGTCACGACTTTACATACGATTGTTGAAACTGCACGTATCCCACATAATTCAGCTCAAGCAGCAGAGTTGACTGCACTTATGAGAGCGTGTGTATTATCAAAAGGAATGAAAGTGACCATATATACCGATAGCCAGTATGCGTTTGGTGTGGCCCATAGTTTTGGACGCTTGTGGAAGGAACGTGGGTTCCTCACGTCTCACGGTACGAAAATACAGCATGGTCAATTGGTGAATGAGCTCCTGGAGTCACTTACTTTGCCATTGCAAGTCGCGATTGTGAAATGCAGTGCACATAAGAAGGTCACTAACGACGTTGGTCGCGGTAATATGTTTGCTGATGAAGTTGCGAAAGAAACAGCAAGAGATGTGATGAGTCGAATGTATGTTGCGGGCCCTGCAAGATGGATTGGTGACGTTGGAATGTGTGAAGATACGATAGAGAGTGTGAAGTCCATCCAAGCTGAAGCTACGGAGAAGGAATTAAGTACGTGGAGAGAGAGTACGGGTAAATTGGATGCAAATGGTTGTTGGGTTGAATTGTCAGAGCATCAGCGATGGTTGTTACCCGATACATATGTGCTTGCAGTGGTTACAATGGCACATGGGATGGCCCACATCAGTGTGAAAGGAATCTGTAAGTTATTGGCTCCAGTGTGGCAAAATGCTGGAATTCCCAAATGTGCAGAGAATGTGGTCAAAAATTGTATGGTTTGTTTGAAATACAATCCTGGTAAGGGAACCCCAACTCCAGCTGGTCATTTTGCGCCTCCAACGTATCCGTTCGAGGTTTTGCAGCTAGATTTCATCCACATGGAGAGGTGCAACAATTTGAAATACGTACTCGTTGTTGTTTGTGCCTTTTCAAGATGGGTAGAGGCATATCCTCTGAAAGATAATACTGCCTTGTCCACAGCGAAAGCCCTTCTCAAAGAGTTCTTCCCTAGGTTTGGTTTGCCGAGAATGGTGTGGAGTGATAATGGGGGTGAATTTGTGGGTCAAGTGATGAAACGAGTGTGTGAAGGTTTAGGAATCCGGCAGAAATTTCACGCTGCAAATCATCCCCAATCAGCTGGATTAGTTGAGTGCTATAATGGCACTCTTAAACTAAAACTGGCCAAGATACAAGCAAGCTCTGGCCTTAAATGGCCTGATGCGTTGCCATTAGCACTATTGTCAACTAGGATGACCGTACATTCCCGAGTAGGACTTAGTCCTCATGAGATAGTGTTTGGTCGCCCGGCTAACATATGGGGAGTGCCAAGGCCAACGAAATTCAGCGAGATTGAACACCCTGTACTGCTTGATTACTTGCATGATTTGACGGCTAAATTGCGTGTTTTACACCAACAGGTTCATAATACACTGCCTCAGGCTTCTAAAGATCCAGGGCATGCAATCAATCCCGGATCGTGGGTGTTAATCAAGAACTTTCAGCGGACAAAGAACGATCAGCCCCGCTGGATTGGCCCCTATTTGGTGATTTTGTCCACAAGATCTGCAGTGCGAGTACAAGGGAAGAAAAACTGGATCCACGGCGTACACTGTAAGAGGGTCCCTTTGCCTCTACCATATGACCGGTGGGTCCAGGAGGGAATTGCTGACTCGGAAACTGAAACAGTGCCTCGTTTTCTGCCTTTTAGTGACGCACGCGTCACAGGGACAAATTCTGAGCGAGAAAGTGACGATCTTCTCCAAAGAGCAATACCATCACCACTTCGATTGGACACTACTGAGCCTGAACTTTTGTTTTGCGACCAGACATTGCCTGGAAAAAGCCGTTATAACTTGCGACCGAGAGTCATGGACAAATAAAATGAAATTTTGGTCCTCCCATCCGAAAACCTGTTTTTGAACCACCATCCGGGTTCAGCTGTAGGGTCGTGGTGAAAAGACTTGAGTGTGTAGCCTGCGGACACAAGGTCTACGGGTCTGGTTTGCTCTAGGGCGTTCCCTGGGACATTCAGAAACACTCTCAAGTGAAGAAAACCAACCGCCGCGAACAGCACGTTAGAGGATGGAGCCTTTTCAGATGGAGAGACCTGTTGAAAGAATAAGTTTCAAGAGGAAAATATGTGCAACCATGAGCAGAAAATGTTTTTTAATTATGTGTCTTTGTATTTTACTTAGTCTAATGATGTCTTTAGTGGGGTATATCATATTCTCTTTTCAAGTGACATCTGCACCCACTGTACAGCCCATGCCTTCCTCTACTATCTCCTCACATTCTTTTCACCCTCTACCTGAACACGAGTCCGTTAGAAGATTAGAGTTTATGAACAACTCCTTTGTTCAGCTCTTACACCAACACCAGCTAGTAGTGAACAGAACCAACTGTTGGGTGTGTGGCCTTATGCCTCATACTACTGAGAAAGGTATTCCCTACCTAGTGCTGCCATTCAGCTACAATGGTTCTGTGTGGGCATACCGAACGATGTTCATCTATGCTCGCGAAATCCACCCCCTACGTTCCGTCAAAGACAACCCAAAGAATAGTGCTCTAGTTAAGGGGATAGTCGACATGATAAGGGGAACTAGTTCCTACGAAACTATCCCGGAAGATGAGACACTAGCGTATATTGGATGGAACGTGACTGGATATGGAGCGAGTCTGAGCGAGAACCAGCAAGCAAAAAGATCCGCTCCAATTTGGATTGTACCCCATCAGGGTCATCTATGTCTGCAAGGTAATGGCAAGAATCCAAGAGCTCAGTTAGAGAAGAGTATCTGCACTGAAACGTATATTTTTGCGTCTCAGACTTCCCCTTTGTTCTTAGCAGCTAGGGGTACCTACTTTATCTGCCATGATAGGGCCTACACGTGGTTGCCCCCTGACTTCTCGGGCACATGCTTCGTTTCATTCCTGTTGCCTCCCACCTACACAGCTGCGGCAGATTACCATAAGATAAGAAGAATTAGGGGTGTCTTCAGCAAGGAAGACACTGCAGGACAAGAAGCGGGAGACTTCTTTAGGGGTTTTCTGCCGTTCTGGGGACCTATGGCTAACAACAGGAATGTGAGGCAATTGACGCGAGTGGTTGAATCCACCATAGTCGAAACTGTCGGTGCCCTTAATAATTTGACTGCTGAGCTCCAGTCGGACCGCCTTATGACCCTGCAGAACAGGGTCGCGTTAGACATCATACTTGCAGACCGTGGTGGGGTATGTAGAGTGATCCAATCCAGTTGTTGCATTTTCATTCCAGATAACGCTCCAACAGTGTACCAGGCCATCTCCAAACTACATAGGATCTCTGAATCCATCCATGTAGATGAAGGAGACTGGTCGTTGATGGGATGGTTCCGGGAACTGTTATCCACCTGGGGATGGAAAGTTCTGATGGTCATTGGGATACTTCTAGCCATCCTTTTCCTGTTTTGTCTGTGCATACAGTGTGTTCCTGCCATATGCGGCCTATGTGTTACATCATGTGTAAGGAAACCTGTATCAAGGGACGAGCTAAGTAATAGGATGATGCTACAGCAACATCTCAATGAATTCATGAACATAGACCTAGACTCAGATGAGCATGAGTGTAAGTAAATTGCCTATGTAAGGGCAAAAGGAGGGTCTGTGGTACTGAAAATTCTGGACCTGTGTCATTAACATCATTGTAAACATGACGATTTTGGTATCAGCAGACCGGTAATGACAGGTATGCTATATCTGAGTATTTGCGTCATATTCGAGTGACGGGATCACTCTAATATTAACGATTCCCTTGTGAACCCTCGGGTTCCATTTTGTGTACGGCAGCCATTTTGTGGTTGCCCTCACATAAGGCAATGACTAAAGCCAAAACGCGCCTTAGGGGACACGTACACTTTCAGTGACCTGGGCAAGCTGACTCCACTGTCCAGAGCCAGAACCTGTTCGGCCAGTTTTAGTTCCCAGTGGCCGATCGAGATTAGGGGCCCAGGTGCAGCATGCCATAAACCCTTCATTGCACACATCTATATCTAAATCTTATCCACACCTGTCACTGCTCTTTCTTTATGACCTGCTTTACGAGGAGGAGGTGCCCGATTTTATTAGGGGTCCAGATTATATCTGTTGCAGGTGTTGGGCCTCACTGGGTATTTGGTTGTGGGCTGGACAAACTGAAAATGGGCTTGTCATCATGAATCTGTCTTTGTTTTGTTGTAAGAAATATGTGAATGACCCACTGTAAAAATAAGGAATGTTTGCCTAAAGCATAATATTCTGTATAAAAGAGATAGCTGGTTTCCATGAAAAAGGGCAGTCTCCTGAGAACATACACCGTGTTGTACTTCTAGGATACCTGTTGCTGGCTGCAGCCAATAAATTGATCTTTGAAGCCACCAAGAAGACTCTGTGTTTCTGTAGTCTGAGACAGGAAGAACTCGAGGTCATTGGGTGTGTTCCCTGGCACCGCTGGGTCCAATAAAACCCAGTACTTCACACCAAGAATACACCTTTGGATTCCGACAGACACTTTCCTTCTTCCCAGCAGTGGCTCTTCTTCGAAGTCCTCCATTGAGATCGAAGGCGGTTTCCTATGCCACTTCAGACCTATGCACCCGGCTTCCCTGGGATAGGTAACTCTGGTACTACGGTATCCATGGGTGGGGTGGCTCTCCAACCTCCTAAGTTCCACAGGGTTTCTTTGAAGTCCACTTAGAAGGGTTCTTAAACTTTAAAACTGCAACCGCGACTATCCCATTGAATTGTACGGCGCACGCGGTCGTGTTCCCACACTGCACCTGTCCTCCGTGGGGTCCCTACTCACTCACCTTGGGTGGTTCCTTGGGGTCCCAGCAATTCTACATCCTTGAGACACTGTCTTGACCCGAGTCGTGGTTCTTATACCACTATTTTAGGGGAAACATCCATTACAACGCAGTCATTACATTGCACTGCTTTTACAATGCAGCTGTTACAACGCAACTGTCTTTACATCGCATGCCACTTCAATGCATGCATTGCAACGCATGTCACTACAACGCATGCCATTACAACGCATACCATTACAATGCATGCCATTACAACGCATTATAAGGTAAGTAATAGAGATTTTTTAGTTTTAGGGTGGGTATGGGTTTTGGGGTAGATGGGAATAGTAATTTTTACCCCTACTCTATCCAACACTATCCCTACTGTTACACTCACTGGAGTGGGAATAGTAATTTTTACCCCTACACTATCCAACACTTACCCTACTGTTGCACTCACTGGAATGGGACCAGTAATTTCTACCCCTACACTATCCAACACTTACCCTACTGTTGACCTAAAAGTAGTAAGCATTGTAATGGTATGCGTTGTAATGGTATGCGTTGTAATGGAATGCGTTGTAATTGTGGTTTTTAAAAATGCGTTGTAATGGCATGCGTTGTAAAATCATGCGATGTAATAGTAGTTGAGATGTAAAAACTGCGTTGTAAAAGCATGCGTTGTAATTGTTTGCATTGTAACGTCATATATTCCTATTTTAGTGTATGGTTTGGTCTCCCCCTGGAGCCCACTGTGTATTAGTGCTATTTACTATTGTTTCTGTGCTACAGTATTGTGTGCTTTGTGAGTATCTCCGTGTAGAAGATACTGTGTCGTACTTAGAGTGTGTTATATTAATAAATACATATTTTTATAACTACTGTGTGGTTCTCCTTTTATTTAACCAATACTATAAGGTTACATTCTGGTAAAACAAGCTGCTTAACATTCCTTCAAGACTAAGCCTGAAGGCTGCTCTCCACAGCTACCACTTGGATAACTTTCTAAGGTTATCTTTGAACTCTTAAATCACCATAAGGGTGTTTGGACTGGTGCAAGATGCCCACTTTAATTAGTGGACATTATATACCAGGCCAACTTCTCACATTGGTGTGCAGCGGTTGGGATTCAAGCCTGCATTGTTTTACCGGACAAATCTTTGTATTGATTAACTGAAAACCACTAAGTACTAGGTTCATATAATACTGGGAAACAGCCTTTACATCGACTCATTGACAACGAAGGACCTGAACCACGACTCCTTAACAAAGACCTCAACCTGAATCACAAGTCTTTTAACCACTAATGCATTTACAACTACCTCTGGCCAGTAGATGGCACTCTTCGATTGTATATGACAGATGTATTACTATTGATAAAATCTTGGATGGGCGTATTTTATATGGTTTTGTAGAGTGGATGTTTTCTTTTTTTAACAAAATAAGTTTAGGAAAATAGTGTTTATTATGTGAAAACGTGTTTGAATTTTGTTGTAAATGCATTAAAGGTAAAGGCATACTTGCAGTAAAAAGATAATTACTCTAAAATGTAAGTATTTTGGTAAGTATTAAAGGTAAGTATTACGTGTAATATATATATATATATGTATATATGTATATATATATATGCAAATACTGAAGTTCACCGTCGTCGCAGCCCCACGTCCTGGGTGCCTCCTATCGCGGTGGTGAGCCGTGTTTCCCAGCACAAACAGTCAGAGACCAGAATTGTGTCAGCCGACACAAAACAGGAGCACACTCGAGTCCGTGAGTAATTTTCTTTTATTCGTGTAGAGCCCCCTCAGCGCTGACAGACGCGTTTCGCCACTCTGGCTTTGTCAATGTCAGTTTGTTTTACAAAGTACCACCATTTTAAAGTGAAAAAAGTGTAAAAAAATGGTAAACATAAAAGACAGCTCAATACATGCATAATGCTTTGTATTTGTGTCGGTCAGCTTAACATTCTTTGCAGCATTATTTTAAACAATGATAATCAAATTGCACAGCCTCAATGATTATGGAGCATGGTGTCATAATTCCAAAATCTTAGCAATACTCACATCTTTCATAAATAGAGAGAACATAAAGTATATAAGTTGTATATAATCAATTTTTAAAGAAAAGGCAAATATATTTTCTTTCGTCAATTTTTAGAAGAATGTTAATATCATATATGTAGCCCTTTAAAATACTTTTCGCGCTTTAAAGATTTTTATGGGAATTATAGCTGTTACACCAAGCAATCAGGCCCTGAATGGGCATTCATAATCCAAAACTAGAGGATATCTAGTACAAAAAAAGGGAAAGCGAGAGGAGGCTATGTAACCCTCAGTTCATGATTGAACATTCGATTCTACCTAATGGTCACATAACTCATCCAAACAGGGAAGGAAGTCATACAAGTATTTCCTCATCAAAACCAAGAATATATACTGTATAACAATCCTAAATTTAAAATTGTCAAAGACAAAAACATCCAAATCATAATATAACATAGATAATGTGTAAAAAGAGGATATAAATAATGGCAACAGACACTTGTTTTCATCCCATCTCAGCTGTAATCCATATATATAATCAAAAAATCCCCTAGCTTTGCCGGTCATATCCCAAATATCGACGTATTGTATATACAGCTCACAATATAGTTCAACATCTAATAGCCCATGATACATGGACCTCATTCTAAATAGGCCCATAGCTCCTCATCGTTATTCAGACCCTGAGGGGCCATGGTACCAAGTTCGATGATATACTTAGACTCTAGGGAACGCAATCTCTTGACCCTGTCTCCCCCTCTTTTGTTTTTCGGAATCTGATCTAAGTAGTAAAAAGTTAAAAGATCCCGATTACTTTTATGAGTGTCTTCGAAGTGGCGAGCCACAGGGTAACTACTGTCCTTTTTGGCAATCGCCCGCATGTGTTCCAACACACGCTTCTTGGCAGGGTGTATAGTGCTGCCAATGTATCTTTTCTTACAGGGGCATTCCAGGCAGTATATGGTAAAATCAGAGTTGCAGTTAAGTAGTTTATTGATGTTTCTAGTAGATTTTGGATTTTTTCCTAGGGTCTCATAGGTGTTCTTTTTGTGACTATATTTGCAAGCCTTGCATTTCATGCACGGAAAGAACCCAGTTATGGGTTCTTTCGGTCTAGTGGAGGATTGAAAATGACTTGAAACTAGGAGATCCTTGATGGGTTTAGATCTTCCGAACGTTATCAGAGGCTGAGTGGAAATTTGGTTCTTGAGAATGTTGTCTGTTTTAAGAATATGCCAATTTTTTCGGAACATTTGGACTATTTTAGAAGACTGCGTATTAAAACGTGTGATCATGTGTGTTGGTTCAGTATGTTGAGGGGTATTACTTCCGCTGACAGTTTTAGGAGCTAAAAGCTCTTCGCTAGATGCCCTTTCAACTTTTTTTGCTGCTGTACAGAGGGAATTATTTGAATAGCTCCTAGCTTTAAAACGACTGCATGTTTCATTCTTCGCTATGATAGAATATGTGATGTTACAACACGATCAAAATGATCGCGGTATGTAACATCGCAGTTTTTACAACGCAAGTCGTTACAACGACTTGCGCTGGAGGGCGCTGGACTTAGGAGTAGTAAGATTTACTATTCCAACACCAGCCTACGTACAGTAGGGAAGGTGTTGGAATAGTAAATCTTACTATTCCTTAGGTTATAGCGCCCTCCAGTGCAAGTCGATGTAACGCTTGCGTTGTAATGGCAGCGTTCTAAATGCATCGCGGTTTAATCACCGCGATGTAAAGGATGTTTCCCCAATGATATAGTCCTTTTCAGTGGAACAATTTCGCTTCATGCGCAAAAGCTCCCCATAAGGGATATTAATGATCATACTTTTTGGATGGAAGCTTTTGGCGTGAAGCAAAGCGTTACCAGCCGTAGGTTTCCTATACAATCGGGTTAGGATCTCTGCGTTAATAATATAGACTTCTAGGTCCAGATAGAAGACTTGTGTGTTGCTTATATGTCCGCTGAATACCAGGTTCAGGTCGTTAGTATTTAAAAATGATATATACTCCCCCGCTGAGGAATATGAGCCCTTCCATACGATAAATAAGTCATCGATATAGCGGGCCCAAAATATCACCTTTTCCAACCATTTTTCCGGGGTGTCCCTCCAGGCCACGTGCTTCTCCCACCAGCCCACGAAAAGGTTCGCGTAGCTGGGGGCGAAGCACGTGCCCATCGCGGTTCCCCATTGTTGTCTGTATAGCTGTCCTGCAAAAATAAAGATATTATTTTCTAAACAGAATGTCAACATTTGTAGAAGCATTTCATTGTGTTTTTTAAATTTAAGTGAACGCTTCTCTAGGAACCATTTTACAGCATTGATTCCTTGATCATGATTTATGCAGGTATACAGACTTGTAATGTCCAACGTAATCAGCAACATATCAGGTTCCCAATTGATTCCTTCAATGGACCTCAAAAAGTCCTGTGTGTCTTTAATGTAGGAGCTTACATTTTTCACCCAGGGTGCCAGAAAAGAGTCCAAATAGATCGAGCAGTTTTCAAGAAGGCTATTTATTGAAGCAACTATTGGACGTCCCGGGGGCCAATGAATGTCTTTATGTACCTTAGGGAGGTGGTAAAAAGTTGGTACCGTGGGGTACTCACAAAGTAAAAAATTAAATTCATCAACGTCCAACATCCCCTCATCTCTCCAGGTTCGCAGGAGTTGGTGAAAAGTTTCTGATTGTCTCCGCAGAAGAAAAGGGTAATCCATCGCATGATTCCGTGTCCTGAAAGCACCGCCGAGAGCAATGCCTCGCTTCGCAACGCAACCCTGGTCTCACCGACTCTGTCAACGAGCCGCTGCTTGAACCGCGTCCTGTGGGCACCGCACTCCGCAACACTTCGCTACACGCTGCAAGGACGTCACCGACTCCGTCGCTGCCCGACCTGAACATCGACCAGCTCTGTCACCGCACCGTGACCTGCCAGCACCGCAGCGAGCACCGTCTCACCCTTCAACACAAGCCCTGGTCTCACCGACTCCGTCAATGAGCCGCTGCCTGCACCGCATCAGGAGGACACCACTTTCCGCAAGGCTCCACTTCACAACACGACCTCGCCGATTGCCCCGACCGACTCGCACCGATGTGTTGGTCGCAACAAGAAAGGTACTGTGTCCGAGTCTGTCGACGCTTTAGCTGGCCCGTATCGATGCGGTCAGCTGGAATTGTTAGACTCTGTCGTATTCAGTATCGTGGTAGCCCCAGGAGGAGCTACCGAGTCGGAGGAACTGTGTTTTATTGATTTTCCTGCAATTTAAAGGTTATTCTGCACAAGTACTATTTTTCAAGAGTATTGTATGTTGGATTTTTATCGTATTTGGTCTTGTTGGTTTAGATAAAGATTTACTATTTTTCTAAACTGGTATGGTGTCCCTTTGTAGTGTTTTCACTGTATTACTGTATGTGTTCACAAATGCTTAACACACTGCCTCTCAGATAAGCCTGTCTGCTCGTGCCAAGCTACCAAGGAGGTGAGCAGGGGTTATTTTAGAAGTGTATCCCCCTTACCCTGACTAGAAGCAAGGGTCCCTATTTGGACAACAGTTCCTACCTCTGCCAACTAGAGACCCAGATTTCTAACATTGGTGGTCAGCGGTGAGGATCCTGGACTTGCATTTGTGATTTACATGCAGTGATTGGTGTACACTACTAGCACAGTGCAGACCATTACGTGACCACATACTTTTACTGAACTCTTTCCTTGGATTGTTTTTCCTGCAAAGTAAAGAACTGCCAATTTTGTCATCATGACCAAGCCAGCATCCATTGCATCCATTGATATCGAATTTGAGGAAGATAGGGTGGAAACCTACACTGTGTCTCAACTCAAAGCTATCGGCAAGTAATTTAAAGTCTCTGTGAAAAGCCTCACCAGGAAGGATGAATACCAAAAGGAGCTGAGGGCCTGGCTGGAATTCAGAAATGCCAGTGGGCAGGATGAGGAGACTCTGGTGGAGGCAGAGAATTTGGATGGGCAATTGAATCTGCCAGGAGGGAGGATACCATCCGTGGATGGCAGCAGTGTTTCTCAAAGGGGTCTGTCTCCAGAGGAGTTGGAGGACAGAGAGAGAGATAGGGTGCATGAGAGGGAGCTTGCTAAGCTCAGGCTGGGGAAGGAGGGTGACATAGAGAATAAGAAGTTGGAGTTGGAGAAGCAGAAATTGGATGCTTTTAAAGCATGAGAGAGGGTTGAGGGAGTTGGATCTGAAAGCGAAGAGCTTAGAGATCAATCCCTCTGGTGGCAGCACACCATCAGTGCCTGGAGAAGGAAAGGTATACATTCCCGAAGATGTTATTAAGGATTTCATTAAGCATGAGGACATTGGGCAGTGGTTCAAGGCCTACGAAGTACCGATGAGGTCCCACCGGGTCCCTGAGAAAGATTGGGGAGCGGGGTTGTGGGGCCGCTTTGTCAGGGAAGGAAGGGAAACCTTGCTGAACTTGCCCACTGAGGATCAGATGTCCTATGCCCCTATAAAGGAAGCCTTGATAGCCAGGTATGGGCTGACCGCAGAGCTTTATAGGCAGAAATTTAGAAACTGTAAGAAGCTGGAGTCAAGTACTTGGGTGGAGTATGTGTCCTATTTTTGCAGAGCACTGGTTGGTTGGGTGAAGGGTAGCAAGGTGAATGATTTGCAGGGGCTCTATGATTTGGTTGCATGGGAGCACTTGTCAGATAATTGTTTTCCAGAGCTACGCCAGCACCTGATTGACAGTAAGCTGACTGATCCCAGAAAGCTTGCTGTGGAGGCGGACCTCTGGGTCAGCACCAGGGTCCAAAAAGGTCGTGTGGGAGACTCCACCAAGGGTGGGCAGGGTTCCCCAGCAGAAGAGTGGGGGGACAAGGGTAAACAGAAGGAGTTCCAAAAAGGGCCCCAAAGTAATCCCCAAGGGAACCAAGGTAACGGTTCCCAGCCTCCCACTGAAAAGAAGCCATGGATCCCGACAGGTAAGCCTGTTCAGAGGGGTTCCAAGGCATGTTATGGTTGTGGTCAGGTGGGCCACTTCCAAGGGGATCCAAGGTATCCCAAAAATGTTACCACCGCACCCACTGGTGCACCGCCCCGGCAGATAGCTAGTGTAGCCTTGGGGGAGGAGTCAGGTGCCCAGGATGGGTGGGGTCCCGCAGAGATGTCCCTGGTCTATTTAGGAGATAGTGAGATGGTCCCAAGAGCTCAGCTGCCTGATAACACTAAAAAGTACAGGCAGTGGGTGACCATCAATGGCCATAGTGTGGAGGCTCTGAGAGACACCGGACCCAGTGTGATAGCTGTCAGTTGTCGGCTGGTGTCTGAAGAGCAGGTGGTCCCCAACGCATTCTACCCAGTAGTTGCCGCTGACAATTCAGAGTGACTCTGCAAAGTGGCACTGATTCCCTCTGAGTGGGGGGGGGTCTCAGGTACCTTGAAAGTAGCTGTGAGGCCAGCCATGCCTGTTGACTGTCTGCTAGGCAATGATTTGGGGAGCTCCCCTTGGGCGAAGATGGAGTGGAGGTCTCATTTAGAGATGTTGGGTCTGCCTGAGTGGGCATGCGTGACCACTCGTCAATGGCAGCCGGTAAGGGCATTCAAGAGGACCTGAAGCCTGAAAGAGTGGCCCAGGTGCCTGCCAGAAAGAGAAGAGGCAGGGGGCCCGGGAAACCAGCCCCAAAGTTCCCACGGTCCAGGAGGAGGCAAACCTTGAGGGGATGCCCTGGAGCCTACAGGGGAACAAGTGGCTGAACTGGGGGACCTGCCTGAGCTGACCCATTGGAAGCAGGAAGGAGGCCTTGTAGGAAGCTGGCTCTGTATATACTATACCAAAGTGAGGTATAGTGTGCACAGAGTCCAGTGGATCCCCAAAGGTAGGCAGAGGTAAAGTTAGATAGCACCTCACTCTCTATTTGTGGTAGTGTGGTCGAGCAGTAAGGCAGTATCAGAGGACAGTGTTAAGCATTTGTTGTACCCACTCAATCAGCAAATGATTTCACACACTCAAAGACTGAACTTCAGACCAATTGGTTTTGTATAAAAATATTCCTTTAGTTATTTTATTTCCTAGAACCAAGCAAGCCTGGCACAGGTAAGTTGATAAATACTTTGCAGTAAATATACAGTTTGAAATGCAGTTGTAAATGTACTTTGAAATGGTTACAGTTTGAATTATTGGTAATGCAATACTGTACATATGCTTTGTATCGATTTTGCAGTAAAAATTAAAGGTAAGTTACTTTTACGTTACTTTTGAGATTACTTTTTAGATTACTTCTTCTACTCAGTGTGATATGCTTAGATATCACACTGGGACATTTCCTAGAGAAAAGGTAAGTAGTCAGTTTTGCACAATTGTTATTTTTCAGGTTTCCATACAAATCAACTTCACACTTAGAAAAATTTTCTGCGAAAAACCGTCAATAGGTTCCTATGGAGAGAAATGAAGTTAACGGTTACCAGGTAAGTAATTGGTCTTTGGAGTTGAGCTTCGAGGGTTAGAACAAGGGTTCCCCCAGGATCAAGGATGCACTCTCGTTACACCCTCAGCGGCACTAGGGTGGCAGGTGCAGAGTGCTGAGGCCCAATGTTATCCAATGGGGGATAGGGGGCCTCCGGTTGGTGGCTGCTGGCTAGGAGGCCACCTGGCTGTGGGAGCAAAGCTCCTGGACTTTAGCTCAGGGCAAATGGGGAAACAAAGTAGCACCAAAGGTGCACCATCAGCGGCACTAGGGCGGCCGGGTGCAGGGTGCTGTTTCGACGTCGGGCGCCCTGCTGGTTTCAATTGGGAACCTCCGGTTTGCAAAGGTACTGCAGGCTCGGGGACGAAGGTCTTCTGGGTGCGACCACCACTTCGAGAGGTAAGTTGGGAAGTTAGGGGTTGGTTAGGCACCGTCTGTTTGGGCACACAAGGCCGTGGGGCGTCGGGTGCAGGGGTGCCTTTTGGGGTCGGATCTTCTTACCAGCTCCTGGTCGCGGTTGGGGGGACCTTCTGAATTTAGGCTGGAGGCTTGAGGCAGGTCAGGGGTCGCAGGATCTTGGGTCAGGATCGACGGGGTGCCCTCCTCGTGGTGTTTGCCCACTCGAGCTTGGGCCATGGTCGGCGGGTGCAGAGTGGGGCGGATCTGCGGTGTCCGGCCGGAGCCAGAGGTTGCAGATGAACAAATCCGGTGTTCACGGGAGACAGAGTCTTTGTAGTTGAAGGCAGGCAGGTCCGCCGGGGTTTTCAAGGTTGCTAGCTGCAGGACACACCGGGATTTCGCAGGAGCAGGTTCGAGGGGGAGACAGGCCAGTAGGGCTGGGGCCAAGTCAGTGGGCGTCTTCCTCTTGTCAGCTGCTGCACGGCTGTTCGGTCCTTCTTCTTCTTCTTCTTATTGCAGGTTCTGGTCTGAGGAAGCAAGGTTCAGGGGTGCCCGTCAATACTAGATTTAGGGGCGTTACAGGTAGGTAAAAGGCTGGGACCAATGGGTCCCTTCCCTGGGGTGGGTACACCCCCTATTATGCCACCCTCCAGTGTGAGGGGGGCATGAGCCTGTCCCTGGTTGGCTGAGTCCCCCCATCTTCAAGATGGCATGGACTGAGAGTTGTGCTTCACCTCGCCTCCCCCACCTGAGGGGTGGAGTTGGCAGAGGTGGGCACACCTCTCTACCTCACTTGTTTTTCCCACCGGTTCTCCCGCCCAAAGTGGGGGTCAGAACCAGTGGGGACCAGTTGCTGAGAGCAGCAAGTGGCCTGGGGAAGCTCACAAAGGCGGCAAGACTTTGAAGCTTCCCCTTCGTGAACCCTGCCCATCCTGGGGGAGGAGGCTTGGCACCTTGTCCCAGGATGTGCATTGTGTCAGGCCCCAGAGAGCAGCAGGCTCTCGACCCAGGGGTCCAGAAACATGTCTGGGGGTGGCAGCTGAAAGCAGCCACTCAGCCTGGACACTAGTGGTGGGTTATTTTCAGGGGTCATCTCTAAGATCCCATCTATGTGCATTTTTCATTAAATCCCACACTGGCATCAGTGTGGGTTTAATGTGCTGAGAAGTTTGATACCAAACTTCTCAGTTTTCAGTGTAGCCATTATGTTGCTGTGGAGTTTGTAATGACAAACTCCCAGCACCATATACTCCTAATGACAGATTAAGTAGTGCACACACTTGCCAGTCCCTAAACCTTCCATTTTCTACATATTAGTCACCCCTAATGTAGGCCCAAGGTACCCCTGTGGGCAGGGTGCAGTGTATGTGAAAGGTAGGACATGCCCTAGTGTGTGTGGCATGTCCTGATAGTGAATTACTGCCAATTTCGTTTTTCACTATTTCAAGGCTACCTGTTCCCATAGGACAGAATGGGGAGATTGTTTATAACATCTTATAAACATAACTGGCCCTGGGAACGAGGTAGGAAAATAAAGTTTAGTATGCCTGAACTCAGAATGCTAAAAGGCATCTTTTAGTGAGGGTGATTTTTACATTCTGTGTTTGAAAATACCACTTTTAGAAAGTAGGTATTTTCTTGCCTAACCATCCAGTGTGCCTCTGCTAGGTTTGTGTATTGCATGTCTGGCTTTTGGATGACAGGGGCTGGAGAGGGGCAGTGGCTCCATAAGTCTGATGAGTCAGGGCTGGGCTGAATAGACCTGGGCTGCATTTAGAGTAGGGGGGGAGATTTCCTTTCACCTGAATGGGCCTGGTCTGCCTTCAACAATGCTGTCTCCACCTCCTGCTTGGAAGCTGCACCAGTGAGGACAGAACTGGTTTTGGCTGGGTACAGACCCTCTCTGCCTTCAGAGGACAAAGGATTTTTGTGTATAAAAAGAGGAGCCCAGACCCCAGACTTTTAGATCACTTCTGGGAAATCAAGAGGAACCTTTGCCAAGGAAAAGAGCCGGAGAAGCTGAGGAGGAATACTGCCCCTTTGCTGTTTGCTGTTTGGGGTTGGCCTGCAGTGGCTACTTGCTGCCAAGGGAAGGAGAAAAGGACTTTGCTGCTGGCTTTGTCCCCTGCTTGAAGAAAAGATCTCCAAGGGCTTGGACTGAGCTCGCCCCCTGTTCTAGAGGTCTCAGGAATAGAAAATACCTCATCGTGTCCCTGGGCACCGTCTCTGATTGTCTCCGTAGAAGAAAAGGGTAACCGGCTCTGTCATCGAGTCCGTCGCAGGATTCCGTGTCCTGAAAGCACTGCCGAGAGCAATGCCTCGCTTCACAACGCAACCCTGGTCTCACCGACTCTGTCAACGAGCCGCTGCTTGCACCGCATCCTGTGGGCACCGCACTCCTCAACGCTTCGCTACACGCTGCAAGGACGTCACCGACTCCGTCGCTGTCCGACCTGAACATCGACCGGCCCCGTCGCCGCACCGTGACTTTCCAGCACAGCAGCGAGCACCGTCTGACCCTTCAACACAAGCCCTGGTCTCACCGACTCCGTCAACCAGCCGCTGCCTGCACCGCATCGTGAGGACACCGCCTGCCGCAATGCTCTGCTTCACAACGCCACCGCGCTGCTTGCCCCGATCGACTCGCACCGATGTATTGGTCGCAACAAGAAAGGTACTGTTTCCGAGTCTGTCGACGCTTTAGCTGGCCCGTATCGATGCGGTCGGCTGGAATTGTTAGACTCTGTCGTATTCAGTATCGTGGTAGCCCCAGGAGGAGCTACCGAGTCGGAGGAACTGTGTTTTATTTATTTTCCTGCAATTTAAAGGTTATTCTGCACAAGTTCTATTTTTTAAGACTATTGTATGTTGGATTTTTATTGTATTTGGTCTTATTGGTTTATATAAAGATTTACTATTTTTCTAAACAGGTGTGGTGTCCCTTGGTAGTGTTTTCACTCTATTACTATATGTGTTCGCAAATGCTTAACACACTGCCTTTGATATAAGCCTGTCTGCTCGTGCCAAGCTACCAAGGGGATGAGCAGGGGTTATTTTAGAAGTGTATCCCCCTTACCCTGACTAGAAGCAAGGGTCCCTATTTGGACAAAGGTACCTACCTCTGCCAACTAGAGACCCCCATTTCTAACAAAGGCTAATAGAGATGTTACTGTTAGATGACCTAAGGAAGACTCCTGGGTCAGATGAACAGGACAGAGTGGGTGGGACAGGGAATGAAGACAGGTCAGGAGGGGACACCTTTTATGACCTGGAATCTAACCCTGACCAGGGGGACCAAGATGGGTCCCACCTGGATAACTCAGATCTTCCAGAAGGCAGTGGAGAAGGCCATGATGGCCCCCTCTTCACCCCTCCTGGCAGAGTGCAGAGTTTACCAAGGAGCTCTAGATCTCCCTCTGCAGAGTCAGATCACTCAGGACAGTCTATAGGGACCTCTGTATCTAGCAAGAGGGACCACTCTTTTGATAGGGAATACCAATTTCTTGAACTTGAGAAAGCTAGGCTCAGTCAAGAGCAATTGGCCCTTGATAAAGAGTCCCTAGAGGTCCAGAGAGCTAGAAAAAAGTTGGGTCTAGAGTCCCATGGTGGCAGCAACAGTGTCCCTAGAATTAAGGAACATTCCTTTGATAATAGGAACCTGAGCAAGATTGTCCCTCCCTACCATGTTGGGGATGGATCCATAAATGGATAACTGCTTTAGAGAGGGCCTGTAAAGTTCAGAGGGTCCCTCAAGAGCAGTGGGCAGCTATCTTGTGGCTCTCATTTGCTGAGAAAGGTAGAGATAAGCTCCTCACTGTTAGAGAAGAGGATGCTGACAACTACTTAATCTTGAAGAGTGCTCTCATTGATGGGTTTGGCTTAACCACTGAACAGTATAGTATTAAGTTCAGAGACACCCAGGAACCACAGACTCAGGATTGGATAGACTTTGTAGATTGTGCTACAAAGGCACTGGAAGGTTAGATACATGGCAGCAAAGTGCATGACTATTTAGGATTGTACAATATGATTATGAGGGAGCAGATCCTTAATAATTGTCAAAACCAGCTTTTGCACCAGTACCTGGTGGATTCAGATCTGACTTCTCCCCAAGAGTTGGGAAAGAAGGCAGATAAATGGGTCAGAACCAGGGTGAAACAAAAGAACTAGGGTGCTGGTGATCAGAAGAAAGATTCTTCCAAAGCCCAAGAGAAAGGTGGGGATAAATCTAAAGACAAGTCCTCTGAAGGGCCCCAAAAGTCCTCCTCTGGGGGTGGGTCCCAAACTCCTTCCTCCCCTAACAAGAAACCTTATTGTTTTATCTGCAAGCAGCTAGGCCACAGGAAAAATTATGGCAATTGTCCTAAGGCCAACAATAAGGAAAACATTCCTCCAAACACCACTCCAACACCTCCTGGAACTACAAGAAGTAATCACACGGATGGTGGTAGTACACCCAAAAATGTAGTTGGGTTTTCATGGGGAACTGAGGTAGACCATGGCTTAGCCAGGTCCCCCACACAGGCCACCTTAGTCTGTGATGGTGGCATGGGATGTGCCACTTTTACTGTCAGTCCCAATTCCTTGGGCAAGCACAGACAAGAGCCTTGGATCAATGGTCAGAAAGCTGTAGCCTATAGGGACACAGGGGCCAGTGTCACCATGGTGACAGGCACCCTAGTGCCCCCACTTCAGCTTTTACCTGAGTTCAAGTACCAGGTGACCAACACTGATGGTGTGAGGACAGATCATCCCATGGCTATAGTCAATCTCAGCTGGGGAGGGGTCATTGGTCCAAAATGAGTAGCAGTGTCCCCAAACTTGCCTATGGGTTGCCTCTTGGGCAATGATTTAGAAACTTCAGCCTGGGCTGAAGTAGAACTGAAGGCCCATTTAGAAATGTTAGGCCTCCCTGAGAGAGTTTGCGGGACCCCTAGGGCCTCAGTCCAACCCCAGGAAACCTTTGGAGTAGTGGAGCCTGAAACAATGGCCCACTCTGCTCCACCAGAGAGCACAGGGGATAAAGAAAAGTTTGTTTCTCCCCCCAGACTATAGGTAAGGGTCAGCTTCCTCAGGGAACTGATCCTACCCCTTGTGAAGGAACTGCCCCAGATGTGGTCAGGCCTGTCGTGGCAGAACCACTGAGGGCAGGGGACCCTTCCAAGGAGGTGCCCAGCCTGGAGCAGGTATCCTGCCCCTCTCTACCCAGCCTCAGTCAGCCTAGGGCTATAGAGGTCAAGGATGTCAGTGGACCCCTACGGGCCCACTGTCCAGAGGAACCCCTTCATCATCAGATTAGGGACACCCAGTCTAGTAACACTAGCCAGGTGGATATTCCTCAACACTCTGAGGGATCCCTCTCACCCTTAGGTAGTGACATCCCCCAAATGGACTCTGTGGGGCAAAGGAAAACCTGGGACAAGGCTGTCCCAAACCTTCCCTGGTCCTCCATTGTTCCAACCAGAGGGACTCAACCCCCAGCTGTAGGCAGCCAGAGGTTGACCCTTAGGACCAGATATAACTCAGTCATGGAAAGAAAGGCCTCCATGGTGACCAGTGCTCTGAGGAAGCTGGGACCAACTCTATTAGGGCCTCTCTTCCCTACTCAGGCCCCCCACCAGCCTCTTTCTTTACCAAAACAAACACCAGGTAGTCATCCCAAATTTTGGAGAGGATCCAAGACCCTTCAGGGTAGGGGCTCCTCAGTGGTCCATAAGATAGGGGTATCCATGCTAGTGCAGGACCTTCCTTAAATGGCCACTTAGGAAATAAAGTCTCAATTGGGCAAGGTTAGCCTTATCTCCTTTCGTTTGGGGGGGTTATGTAGGAAGGTAGGATCTTGCTGCATAGTTACCCCCACTTTTTGCCTGGTGCTGTGCTGGTTTTTGACTAGCCTGACTGGGATCCTGCTAATCAGGACCCCAGTCAATCTGCTCTCTCCCTAAACTTTTATGCTATGTACTTAGGTACACTCCAGATTGGACATTGGGGTACCCTTGTCAGTCCCTAGTATATGGTACCCATGTACCCAGGGCATAGGTTCCCCAGAGGCCTCCCATGGGCTGAAGCATGTATTATGCCACCCATGAGAGGGCATGCAAAATGGAACCACAGGTCTGCCATTGCAGCCTGTGTAAGATGGTGCATGCACCACTTACTTTAGATATAGGTTTACTATATCTAAGGGTCACCACACTTAAAACCTATAAGTCACCCCTATAGCAGGCCTTGACAATCCTGAAGGCAGGGTGCTTAGTTCTAAGTGAGAGGGTGCCACTGCATGAGCAGGACACCCTTGCAGCCTACAGAGTCCATTCTCCTGGCTTGTTAGTACTGCAGCCACTTACGACATATAGAGTGGCATTATGCGACCGCGTGATGACCAACCCTAAAACGGCTGAGGGTAACCCTATCGTGTTTGGTATCAAACATTGTGGAATCATACCCCCATACTGGTAACCAATGTGGGAGGCATGATTCCACCCCTCAGAAACGAGCTTTGTGAGGTCCCTGGTGTTCCCGGTACCAGCCTTCTAGTCCCGGGCAGCCCAAAAGGGTTGCTGCCGACCAGATACACATTTCTGCTCTCCTGCTGCTGAGTCAAGCTCGAGCAGGGGAAGGCAAAACAATAGGCATCCTGTCACAAGGAGGTGTGACCACCTCCCAGACAGGATTTAGTGTATTAGGCCTGGGTGGGTGCGCTTGCCAGAGACCGAAAGTCTGCATGAGGGGCACATTTGGTGTCCCTGTGCATAGTCCAGTTCAAACCAGTCCTGGGAGCCGTTGGCTCCTTCTCTGGCACGAAACTGGACAAAGGACATGGGATTAACCTCCCCACTGTCCAGACCATCCCCTGGGAGGGTCCCCTGAATCTGTCCAACCCTCTCCTGTGGGTACAAAAGGACTTACCTGGCTGTAGGAACCTAGATTCAACGTGGACAAGATTATGATCAGAAACCACTGACCTTCGACCGTCTGGACACTCTGGACTTCGCTGGACTTCGTTTGGGCCCGACTTCATCTCCCTCTCCATCCAAAGCATCGTCTGTACCTGTGCACCATACAAGCTCCATGTAGGACCTGTGGAGCATCAAGGACAACTGAAGATATCATCCTTGGAGTGAAGGAGTCACTCCCCTGCAACCGCAGGCACCACATCTCAACTGACCGGTCTGCTGCTCCTGAGCTCCTATGGACTCCGAAGGCTCCAGCAACACAGGCCATGCATTTCTAAGTCCCACTAGGTCCGAGCTGCCCTCTCACCAAGTTTGAGGTCAGAATCCCTCGTGGGGGCTGCATTACCTGTATCCCTGTGCACTGTGTACTTTTGCAAGTGCATATGCTTGTTGGCACTCCCAAAACAAGTGCACTGGGCTCCAAGTAGCCCCAACCTCTGGCACCATTTGCACCAAAGTACTTTGAACTCCTTGCACCGAGTGCTCTGTGGGCTGTTGCTTTGCGAAACTGCTCGAGGTCCCTTTGCGACTCCTGTGCCTCCGGCCTGTGGGTCCTCTTGAGAGTCAACACTGCTTTTTCTGGGCTCTCCTGTTTGCTCCAGGCTTGCCCTGGCTTCCCTGTGTTTGGTGAGTCTCCTGGACCTTGCTGGTCCGATCTGTAACCTTTCTTGACCATATACGTGGGTTGCTGCTGCCATGGCTTGTTGGTGCTCCAGCCAGACACCGACCCCTCAGCACTCGACATCCTTCATGAGACAGCTTGCATCCGGCTCCTGGTTGTCCTCGACATCTCCTGGTCCCTGTGGCTGCAGATTTAAGAACCCTCTCAACCCACCTGAAGCACCCGACAGCGGTGGGCATTCGTCTACCGAGCCCCTGGTCACCCCTGAGTGACCCAGACTCTGTCCCCTCTGCTTTCAGGTACTCTTAACCAAGAATCCACCTTTGAATTCCGACTGACACTTTACTTCCTCCCAGCAGTGGCTCTTCTTCGAAGTCGTCCATAGAGATCGACAGCAGTTTCTGATGCCACTTCCTACCTATCCACCCGGCTTCCCTGAGATAGGTAACTCTGGTACTATGGTATCCATGGGTGGGGTGGCTCTCCAAACTCCTAAGTTCCACAGGGTTTCTTCGAAGTCCACTTAGAAAGGTCCTTAAACTTTAAAACTGCAACCACGACTCTCCCATAGCATTGTACGGCGCACATGGTCGTGTTCCCACACTGCACCCGTCCTCCATGGGGTCCCTACTTACTCACCTTGGGTGGTTCCTTGGGGTCCCTGAGATTCTACTTCCTTGAGACACTGTCTTGACCCAAGTTGTGGTTCTTATACCGCTATTTTAGTATATGGTTTGGTCTCCTGGATCCCACTGTGTATTAGTGCTATTTACTATTGTTTCTGTGCTACAGTATTGTGTGCTTTGTGAGTATCTCCGTGTAGAAGATACTGTGTCGTACTTAGAGTGTGTTATATTAATAAATACATATTTTTATAACTACTGTGTGGTTCTCTTTTCATTTAACCAATACTCTAAGGTTACATTCTGGTAAAACAAGCTGCTTAACATTCCTTCAAGACTAAGCCTGAAGGCTGCTCTCCACAGCTACCACTTGGATAACTTTCCAAGGTTGTCTTTGACCTCTTAAATCACCATAAGGGTTGTTTGGACTGGTGCAAGATGCCCACTTTAATTAGTGGATATCTTATACCAGGCCATCTTCTCACAGCCTGTTTCCTCTTATCCTCTTATCCTCTTTCAATTATTATTGCATGACACAAGTACAAATTACTTTTCTAAACCTCAAGTTTGGATACAATATTATGATTAGGGTGATTCAACCTAACTTTGGAGAATAGTTCATCCTTGCTATGTTCTTTGCTGATGATGCACTGCTTCTGATTAACAATGTGAGGGAGCTTTAATGTAGCTAGCTTCTTACTGATTTCATAGAAGCTTTAGATGTACTTCGGTGAATCACAACTAATGATCTTTGGCCTCTTTAGAAGGTTATAGCATCTGGGATACTATGCACTTCCAGCTAGTTTGTAGCTATTTCTGGCACTAGTCATGGCCCCCAGATTAAGGTACATTCCAATATTAGGTGAAGGAACCCACTGAAATTCAATAGTAAATACCTATAACCAACTTAGCACCTGCAATAATGGTCCAATACTAGTTCTCTTAATAAAAAAATATCTGGCAGTAATCTTTTGAGAACTCATGAGTCAAAAAAGGATCATGATAGATTAGAAGCTGCAGATGAGTCACTGAACTGTGAGAAACTAATTTTCTTGTTGCCGTTAGAATGGAACGTGGTATCAATTTGGAGAAAGAAGTAGCAAACTGTGCATCAAGAAATTGGCTCAACAAAATTGTAATGCAAAGGTGGGTCTGTATTTGTTATAATCAATATTTTTCTTTAAAAGACGCAGCCCGTGAATGAGTGATGGTACTACAGCTGATTCTGGATTGCCAAATTAAATATGAACAGGTTTAAAATGGGATTGGGTCAAGAGGATTGGCTCTAAAGGGTGTTTCGATAAACAAAGACGGTGAACAATTTCTAGCAGAGGTGTGCATGAGCTATTGTCTGAAGAATTCCAATTTATAAAAATGTTTGAACACTAGCATGAATCTTGGGTTCTCTAAAGGTGCTTTCAGTGAAATGAAATTGTGGAATATGATTAACAGAATTAGTATAATTTGCCCCCAGCTGTAAATTTAGGGTGAAGGGTTGGAATGTGTTTTTTCCCGGGGAAGAAACTTTGAGATTGCCATTGAGAAGGAAGCAAACCCCTCCAGTTTTTTATTTTCCCCACAGCCATAGGCTCTGCCAGTGATATTCACACATCATTTGGCAACCTGTCGTTATGTCAAAACAGCTGGGATAAGAGAGCTGATTAAATGGGAAAACACCCAAACAACCCCAACATTTCTGGGGGCTTGAGGGAGACTGTTTTGAGGCCACAAAGTTTTCTATTTGAGTCTTGTCCTAGCAGGCCTCAAAAGTAGAGGTTCAATGGCCTTTCAGCTAAGAATTCTGTCAGTTATATCCTACTTGTGAACTCAGGCATCAAAATGTCAAAATTAATTGCTCAATTAATAATTAGGCTATTCCATTGGATTGGAAGGATGAAGTTGGAAGTTCTAAGTGTCAAGGCAGAACAAGTTGTCAAACATTTGGGCAGCTGTTTATGTTTATATTGGGTAAAAATACACTATGGAGTTATTTGATAAGAAGCTTAAACAAGCATTTGCAATTCAATAGGTCTCGCATTCACGCGAGTTTGAGCTATTGCCTTTGTAAATGACAACGCCTTTTATTTATGTTTTGGATTTTAATGCATAAATAAGAGGCATTGTCATTTACAATACTAATAGTTTAAACTCTCGCAAATGCAAGACTTATTGCATAGCAATAAAGGGCCTTCTCGACCGCTTGTTAGATTGTAAATATCAGAGGAAGAGACCGGCCTGCGACATCTTCAAAGTAGTGATAAATAGTGCAGTGAAGAAGTTGTGTAAGTGTTGTAAATTACACAGACACAAAGTGTGAAGTGAGAGTTACATATGATCCGAGCTATAAACACTAACAACGCGCTCCAACACCTTTCGCACTGTGATTACACTGTCAGAGCTCAGGAGGAAGAGCGGGAGGGGGGCTATTTCCTGCCCTCTCCGTGAATTGAGTGTGCAGTGTGGCATTGCGTAATGTCATTGCTATCTTTGGCCTAATAAACACTCCAGCTGTAGTAGGGCCCTGGCTTCACCTCCTGGTGCAGGGCGGGCTGTGCTTTATGGCACGCATAGAGGGAGGGAGGGATGGTCTCGGCTGATGCTCTGGCCTTGTACAGTGCCACTGCTATTACTAGTGAGCGAGAGGCACTGATGTGGTGGTGGTATTGGTGGTGGTATTGGCGGTGGTGGTATTGGTGGTAGTATTACTGGTAGTGGTAGTGGTACTGGTAGTGGTGGTGGGGGTGGTGGTAGTACTGGTGGTGGTGGTACTAGTACTGGTACTGGCGGTACTGGCACTGGTGGTACTGGTAATGGTGGTGGTGGTACTGGTACTGGTGGTGGTGGTATTGGTGGTGGTAGCGGTGGTATTGGTAGTGGTACTGGTGGTAATGGTGGTGGTACTGGTGGTATTGGTGGTATTGGTGGTGGTACTGTTACTGGTGGTATTGATGGTGGTATTGCTTCTAATGGTATTGGTAGTGGTACTGGTGGTAATGGTGGTGTTACTGGTGATATTGGTGGTGGTACTGTTACTGGTGGTATTGATGGTGGTATTGCTACTAATGGTATTGGTGGTGGTACTGGTGGTACTGGTGGTACTGGTGGTGTTACTGGTAGTATTGGTGGTGGTGGTATTGGTGGTGGTACTGGTACTGGTGGTACTGGTACTGGTGGTATTGGTGGTACAGGTGGTGATGGTGGTGGTGGTACTGGTGGTGGTGGTACAGTTGGTAGTGGTACTGGTGGTGGTACTGGTGGTGGTGGTACTGGTGGTGGTTCTGGTAGTGGTACTGGTGGTGGTGGTACTGGTGGTGGTGGTACTGGGTGGTGGCACTGGTGGTGGTGGTACTGGTGGTAGTGGTACTGGTAGTGGTGGTGGTACTGGTAGTGGTGGTAGTACTGGTGGTACTGGTTCTGGTGGTGATGGTGATAGTGGTGGTACTGGTGGTACTGGTATTGGTGGTACTGGTACTGGTGGTACTGGTGGTGGTGGTACTGGTGGTGGTGGTACTGGTGGTGGTACTGGTTGTGGTGGTACTGGTGGTGGTGGTACTGGTGGTGGTGGTATTGGTGGTGGTAGTGGTGGTATTGGTAGTGGTACTGTTACTGGTGGTATTGATGGTGGTATTGCTACTAATGGCATTGGTGGTGGTACTGGTGGTATTGGTGGTACTGGTACTGGTGGTGTTACTGGTACTGGTGATATTGGTGGTGGTGGTATTGGTACAGGTGGTACTGGTACTGGTGGTACTGGTACTGGTGGTATTGGTGGTAGTGGTACCGGTAGTGGTGGTGGTACTGGTGGTACTGGTGGTGGTGGTACTGGTGGTAGTGGTAGGGGTGGTGGTACTGGTTGTGGTGGTACTGGTTCTGGTGGTGATGGTGGTAGTGGTGGTACTGGTACTGGTGGTACTGGTATTGGTGGTACTGGTACTGGTGGTACTGGTGGTGGTGGTGGTACTGGTGGTGGTGGTACTGGTGGTCGTGTTGGTACTGGTGGTGGTGGTTTTTCTAGCTGGTGGTGGTACTGGTGGAACTGGTGATGGTGGTACTGGTGGTGGTGGTGGTACTGGTGGTACTGGTACTGGTGGTGGTGGTACTGGTGGTGGTGGCACTTGTGGTGGTGGTACTGGTGGTACAGGTGGTGGTGGTACTGGTGATACTGGTGATGGTGGTGGTGGTAGTACTGGTGGTGGTGGTACTGGTGGTGGTGGTACTGCTACTGATGGTGGTGGTGGTGGTACTGGTGTTGGTGGTACTGGTGGTGGTGGTGGTACTGGTGGTGGTGGTACTAGTGGTGGTGGTACTGGTGGTGGTGGTACTGGTAGTGGTGGTGGTGGTGGTACTGGTAGTGATGGTGGAGGTGGTGGTGGTACTGGTAGTGGTGGTGGTGGGAATGGTAGTGGTGGTGGTGGTGGGAATGGTAGTTGTGGTGGTACTGGTACTGGTGGTGGTACTGGTGGTGGTGGTACTGGTAGTGGTGGTGGTACTGGTGGTACAGGTACTGGTGGTGTTACTGGTACTGGTGGTATTGGTGGTGGTGGTATTGGTACAGGTGGTACTGGTACTGGTGGTACTGGTATTGGTGGTAGTGGTACTGGTAGTGGTGGTGGTACTGGTGGTGGTGGTACTGGTGGTAGTGGTAGTGGTGGTGGTACTGGTTCTGGTGGTACTGGTTCTGGTGGTGATGGTGGTAGTGGTGGTACTGGTACTGGTGGTACTGGTATTGGTGGTGGTACTGGTGGTGGTGGTACTGGTGGTCGTGTTGGTACTGGTGGTGGTGGTTTTTCTAGCTGGTGGTGGTACTGGTGGAACTGGTGATGGTGGTACTGGTGGTGGTGGTGGTACTGGTGGTACTGGTACTGGTGGTGGTGGTACTGGTGGTGGTGGTACTGGTGGTGGTGGTACTTGTGGTGGTGGTACTGGTGGTACAGGTGGTGGTGGTACTGGTGATACTGGTGATGGTGGTGGTAGTAGTACTGGTGGTGGTGGTACTGGTGGTGGTGGTACTGGTACTGATGGTGGTGGTGGTGGTACTGGTGGTGGTGGTACTGGTGTTGGTGGTACTGGTGGTGGTGGTGGTACTGGTGGTGGTGGTACTAGTGGTGGTGGTACTGGTGGTGGTGGTACTGGTAGTGGTGGTGGTGGTGGTACTGGTGGTGGTGGTACTGGTACTGGTGGTGGTACTGGTGGTGGTGGTACTGGTGGTGGTGGTGGTGGTGGTGGTACTGGTGGTTGTGGTACTGGTGGTGGTGGTACTGGTGGTGGTGGTGGTGGTACTGGTGCTGGTGGTACTGGTGGTGGTACTGGTGGTGGTAGTACTGGTGGTGGTGGTAATGGTGGTACTGTTTGTGGTACTGTTTGTGGTACTGGTGGTGGTACTTCTACTGGTGGTGGTACTGGTGGTGGTACAAGTACTGGTGGTGGTACTGGTGGTACTGGTGGTGGTACTGGTGGTGGTTGTGATACTGGTGGTGGTGGTACTGGTGGTGCTGGTGGTGGTGGTACTTGTGGTGGTGGTACTGGTGGTGGTTCTGGGGTGGTGGTACTGGTGGTGGTGGTGGTACTGGTGGTGGTAGTACTGGTGAATGGTGATACTGGTGGTACTGGTGGTGGTGGTACTGGTGGTGGTGGTGGTACTGGTACTGGTGGTACTGGTGGTGGTGGTGGTACTGGTACGGGTGGTACTGGCACTGGTGGTGGTGGTACTGGTGATACTGCTGGTGGTGGTACTGGTGGTGGTTTTACAGGTGGTGGTGGTGGTACTGATGGTGGTGGTACTGATGGTGGTACTGGTGGTACTGGTACTGGTGGTGAGGTTCCTGGTGGTACTGTTGGTACTGGTGGTACTGGTGGTGTTGGTACTGGTGGTGGTGGTACTGGTGGTGGTGGTACTGGTGGTGGTTTTACTGGTGGTGGTTGTACTGGTGGTACTGGTACTGGTGGTGGTGGTGTTACTGGTGGTAGTGGTACTGGTAGTGGTGGTACTGGTGGTGGTGGTACTGGTGGTGGTGGCACTGGTGGAGGTGGTGATGGTATTGGTGGTACTGGTGGGGGTGGTACTTGTGGTGGTAGTAGTGGTGGTGGTGGTTGTAGTGGTGATGGTACTGGTAGTGGTGGTGCTGGTACTGGTAGTGGTTGTAGTGGTGGTGTTACTGGTAGTGGTGGTGATGGTACTGGTAGTGGTGGTACTGGTAGTGGTACTGGTAGTGGTGGTGGTGGTACTGGTAGTGGTGGTACTGGTAGTGGTGGTACTGGTAGTGGTGGTGGTGGTGTTACTGGTAGTGGTGGTACTGGTAGTAGTGATGGTACTGGTGCTAGTGATGGTACTGTTGGTGGTGGTACTGGTGGTAGTGGTGGTACTGGTGGTGGTGGTACTGGTGGTGGTGGTACTGGTAGTGGTGGAGGTATTGGTGGTGGTGTTGTTGTTGTTAATAAAACAGGCTTTTGAAAACAACCCGTCAGGTGTCTTTAGTACAGATGACATGTAACACAGATTTGCTGTTGTCAGCTTCAGCCCATTAGCACCCAATTATGTGCTACCTGGAATTCACATGACTTAATTTGCTAAATCCTTTCTAATTCCATTTTATTTGGGGGGGGGGTGTTGAAAAAGACACGAGATAATGCCGGGTTAAAGTGATTGAAAGCAGGCGCCCGTGTGACGGGGCGGCCGTGCTGCTTAAAAAAACACAAGCATTTGCAATGCAATAGGTCTCGCATTTACTTGAGTTTAAGCTATTGGCATTGTAAATGACAATGCCTTTTATTTATGCTTTAAAAACGAAAACAAAAATAAAAGGCATTGTTATTTGCAATGTCAATAGCTCAAACTCGCGTAAATGAGTAAATGCGAGACCTATTGCATTGCAGATGCTTGTTAGATTAGTGCGTTGAAACGCTCCCTTTCTGCCCGTGCGGCAAAATAATTAAATAAAGAGGTGCGGTCGCTAAAGTGAAAGCGGACCGCACTGCAAATAAAAAAAAATAGTGCTTACCGACTTATGGAGGAGACCGTGTAACGCCACAAGTAAAAGATCCAGTCCTCATGGGAGGTAACAAATGGCGACAGGGCGGTAACAAGGAGGGACTAACAAGCCTCATTTTTAATCGGAAACCAGCATTTACCAAGGATAATGACACCAGCCAATCAAAAATATAGGCGGAGAGAAGGCGAGGTTTCCACAGCATACTCGACTACGGCATGCCTAGCAGAGCGGGCAGCGCATGCGCGCTGCCGCTGGGCTCGACCTAAAAATTGCCTACAGCAAAACATTCAAAATATCCAAATATTGTTACAACTTTAATAAGTAATTCCAAAACTGTGTTTCTTCATTGATTAGATACAAATAATAAGGGTGCGTCTTCTTTATCCACATACACTCCACTAGGAAGCTCAAGATAACTTGTGCAAAATTCAACTTTAATTCTTCTGATAAATATCTTCATCTGTACTTGGAAACAAGGACAGCAGACACTGCAGCCAGATACTTGTCCCAGGCGGCGTGGGTCTCAGGGGTGAATTCTTCCGGGAAGTGGGAGGCCAGTACAGTCTGGATGGAATGAGACAGCAACTGCCCAAGAACAGAATGATCAATAGTTAGAGATACACAAATTAAGTCTGGACAAAATTGAAATATATTTTTTTAAAACACTGCAAGATACACTTTATAGCACCCACTCAACCCCAACCTGAAGAGCGCATTGTCCCTCAAATACAGTGTCTTCATCGCCCAATGAGATTCTAATGATAAATGTTTTTCCTTTCTGTGCTTTTCATCCTCTGTTCAGTAAAAATATTTTTTTAAGTGTCTGCAACACATTAAAAAAACCTCTCATTTGAGGTGGTGAAAATAATTTCTGTCTCTGTGCAGCCGTAGGCTGTCGAATTAAGTCTTTCTACTATCTCTAGTGATGATGCGCAGACCAATTAAGAAGCTCCAGTGTAAGCAGGTAGCAGGGGCACCAGAATTCAGAGCTGCCATGTAAGCTGGAGTGCTTTGTGAGCCGGAACCAAGTGGGATGCATGTTCAGATAGGGCAAGACAGGGATAGAGGATCTGTCTCGAGGAATAAGGCAAGTGCCATTAGTGGGAGGAAAGGATAAAGCTGAGGCTAGAAAAGTTTCAAAGGAAGTGTGAAAGATCACACAATTTACTCAGCAGATCTTGCTGGGTGCAGCAGGGTAGGGCCTTAAGAAGACATGAAAAGGAGGCCCCTTGAAATGTTAACACTGTGATTTTTTATTGTAGTCTTTTCTATTGGAACGTGTCATACCATAAAAACCCTTCAAAATGCAATTTTCAACAAACTTCGTATGTAAGTGAAGGTATTGAAAACACCCCTGTACTTTTACAATGAAAGTAAATAGCTAGAATTAGCTTACTTTTCTCCTCTCTTAATCAAACTGGTAAATGAATCCCAGTAGACCATCACTGACAGTCATAGCTCAGGCAGGAGTGGAAGAGGGATTTAAAGTGGTTGTATGTCAGAATTTGGTCTACAGAAATATGAACTCTGCTCAGCAGGACTCCTAATCACACACATCCCACACATACAGAACCAGGTCAGGAGGATGGGCTTTCTCTTACATCGCTCGTAAGTCGTGGAAGGACCTCTGACTCCACATCAGAGCCTCCTTCTCTCTTCTTAGATCCCTCAAGAAGATGAAGACCTGGCTTTTCAAATAACAACCTACCCTAGGCAGGGCTCGGCACACACACCTGCTCAGTGACAGGATACTCTTGTGGGTAATAGTGTGCTTTAGAAATAAACATAATATCATTAGACATTAAATTCATGTCCTAAATATTGTTCAGAAAAATATTGCCCCAGTTAGTGTACTATTATTAACCCCAACAGGATGATAACTTTCTAAACGATCTTTAGTACACAATATATATGTCAGGTGAAATTCTGACAAGAATATTCTGGTTACACACTTTTAAAGTAACATTGCAGTACAAAGATATTTTATGTAATTTTAGAACATGGGCCAGATATACTAAACAATTTTGCGATAGCAAAGCCAAGATTCGAAAAATCACAGGCTTTGCAAGCGCAAAATGGCTGCGTTTTTCCAATTCATAAAATGGGCTTAGCGACCCACACCAAACTGCAATTGGAAGGCAGCATGAAAGCAGTGGCGTCTGGTGACATTTGAAATTGGTGTGGCGCAAACGTCGTGGATGAGTGTTACGTCATGACTGGCTCAGATGTTTGTCCCCTTTATCAAGCTTTACTGTAAACCGATTCTTGCCGTGTGGCCAAGGAGCAGATTTCCTCCAGTTGTTAGCTTGACACAGTCACGTGCCCGCCTTTTTTCATCCCTGGAGCATTTCATTACCGTTCCATGGACGAGGAGGTGTTGGGTTGACCTATTAGCTTGTCAGTCAGAGCCCAGGGAGGTTGTGTGAATCCCAGAATGCCAGGGACCACTGGCTTGAGAAGTCAGAAATACAAGCAGTCAGTTTGGGCTTTCTACCGCCTGTTGCTCTGCAACATGTGCAGAGTGTATTAACTTCTTTGCAGCTATATGCCTTGGATGCCAACAGTCATAGATACCTAAAGGTTTTGGAATGTTTACATTCAGGGCAGGAATCAGTATTTCGCCAATTGTTAGGCCGCCCTTCTTTATTTATTTTTTGCAGATTTATATAGCGCGAACGCGACCTGGAGATATTGTAGCGCTGAACATAAGCACTCGGAGTCATAAAGGCCCCTTGTTGCTTGAATACCAATAAAATCATGGCTTTACTGAGGAAAAACAAAAGGCCACGCAGAAGGTGAGGTGCTTTGAATAGTCGGCGCCTCATTGATAAACAGTTTGCAGCCAAATCTGCCCCTGTTAATTGTCTTTCAAATGCGCTCATTAATCAATTCGAGGAGGAATTCTGATGGGAGGCCTATAGCGGCTTCCGTGCCTTCTATCCTCTCATGACCCAGTGTGAGGCCTGGCTGCCTCCCCAAACCCTGGCCTGTAAAGCTGTGCTAAGGCTGCTAGCTGCAGCGCACACCTGGCTTTGGTGGGACGGGGCCGACCAACTCAGAGGTATGATCTGTCCTCGAAGGCCAATTTAGCAGTTAATTAATGATTCATGGCTTGATGTTGGGAAGATGGAATGCTCCACACGATAGGTACATAAACAAATTAAATTAGTTTCCCCCCCTTTTTAGTTCAAGCCTAGGCAGCGCGCATGCGCTGTCTGGAAGACCTGAAGTATTCGATAAATGACTTTGCTCCGCCTGCTGCCTTCCTATTGGTTTAGCGTAGTGTTGCTCTTAATTGCAGATTCCTAACTGGTTCCCCCAGTGAGATGTCACTTCCAGTTTTTGCCGAGGAGCACCGCCTAAGTTCAGTTTTCTTCCTTTTCCATTGTGTATCCTTCTTTCGGAGAACTCTTTTTTGCACATTTTTTTTCTGCGTGTCATGCCAAGGTTTATGTTAAAGGATGACAGCCGGGTGGCAGAGCGCAAAGCATAAGAAATCGGAGCTGCTCGGTTTGATTTCTATTTCTACACCTTACGTTGTGCAAAATACTTCGGGGTATCTCGAGTGAAAATTGAACTCAAGGAAATACTTTGCATTCTAAGGTCATTTGAAATACCAGCCGGGGGCTGAATTTCGGAGAAAATGACTCTCACAACAAATTTTCTGCGGGCTGTCCCGGGTCCACAAAGGGGACCCTCCTAAGAGGGCGGCCCCCCTTAGTGCCACATGATGGCACACAAGGCAGCCGCCCAGTGTTTGCGACCCCCTAAGGGTCCGCATGCCCGCGTCACTTCCAGACAGGAGTGGGCGGAGGGCGAGGTACATATACCTCTCCCGCCCACTGGGCGCCCTCTTTTCCCGCTGCCCTGACGCCGTTTCGGTGGTGCCGGGGACTGCTGCCGAGGTCGATCTTGGGACCACGAGGTTAGTCACCATAACTCCCCCCCCTCTCCCCGGCCCCAGTTGGGGTCCCACCACGCGGGCCTTGCCCGGGAGGGACCCCGTCCCAGTTCCCAGCCCAGCCCCCGTGTGGTCCACTTTCGTCTGTACTGTGGGGGTTTGGGGCTAGGGAGCGGGACAGGGGTCTGGGCAGGAAGGGTGACGGTCCCACAGGCAGCAGCCACTCAGGCCTGCCTGGCAGCCGCCGAGGCCGCAGCCTCTATCACACGGGTTTTCCTTCCCCAGCACGGCCTCCCCCCCCACCCAACACCACAGGCTGGAGTCATGTAGCAGCCACACCCCTGCCCCCAGGTGTGCGCGGAAGCACGGCTACGAGCGAGTCTCCCAGCTCCACGTCTATGCGGGGGTGGGAGGTTTAGGGAATGCACAGCATTTCTGGGGGCGGCGTGGGAGCGAGGGCCCGACCGATAGGGGCTTCATGGGCATCCGGCCGGGAGGCCTGGCTAGCAGGTGAGTGGGATCCCTCTGTGGGATTCCTACGGAGAGGGCAGCCGACCCTCGGCTCGCCGATGGGTCCCCTGGTGGGTCAGGCTGTGTGCCCGGCCCGGGCCCTCGGTCTTGCTGGTGGCCTTAGGGCCGGGGATACTGATGCGTTGGGTGAGGGGGGGAAACAGCGAGCCCCCTGCCCCCCTCCCTCCTCGTTAATATGCGTAGTGGGCCCACCTGGAGATCATGGGGGAGTGGTGAGGCTGGTGGGAGCAGGCCTGCTATTTTGGCGCTTCCACTCGGTGACTGGGCTGCGGGTTGCTGGGGCCCGGTTGGAGAGTGGCACCGGGGTAGGGCAGCGTCGCTTGTGCGCTGGCCGATGGGGCGGAGGTTGTCCCCGTGCTCCCGCGATTCACCTTGGTTCGCCGGGGCCCGCTGTGCGTGCGGCCGGTGGCGGGCTTGCCAGCCCTGGTGGGCAGCGGGTGCTTGGGCTTGCCCTTGTCCCCGCTCTGCCCGGCGTTTTCTTCCAGCGAGTCCAGTGCCCTGCGGTGCTACATCGGAACTCGGCCCGCGTGGGCCATTGGGAGGCGGGCCAGTCCCAGGCTTCTCCCGCGTTGTTTGGTCGCGGGTGCCCCACCAGCGGGAGGGCCTGCCCCAGGGCCTCCGCTGGTGGCAGCGCACCACGCGAAGAAGTGAAGTTGGCAGGTTGCCTCCACCTACCCGTGCTGGTGCCGGTTTGGGGCATGTGCTGCCACCCATAGGGTTAAATAGGTCAAATGGCATCGCAACGGGTGTGGGGCCCTGCGTCGGCGGGGGGGGCCGCGCGAGCTTCGCGTCGATTGCCAGTTCACACGGTGCACGGGGATAGCCCTGTAATCTCCCCAGGGTGCCCGGCAGATCAGCAGCCTGCAGTATGTAACTCCGTTTCAGGCATACTGTACCAGCTGTGACGGCGCAAGCAGAACCCTTCCGGGGGCACAGCTGGAGAGGGCGGAAGGGCAGAGTGCGGTTGGAGACAATTGATCACTCAGTTTTTCTCACCCATCTTTCATTGTTGCATAAGGCATACATTGGGTTGAGGTTGCAGTGTCACTTCCCTCGAGCACCGCTTGCTGTAGCCTGGAGTGCATATTTCATGCGTCACTTGTGGCATTAGGTGAATTAGATGCTGGTTTAAGCTCAAAAGGAGAATGTATTTGTGAAAGTGTGCTAACCTAAATGTTATTATTTAATAATATGACAAAAGGTTGCTCTCGTTCCCAACAGTACGTTAGCAGAATTTAGAGTTTAACACCTCCACACTTCATCGTTCCCCTACATCTAGTATCAGCTGCAGTTACAGAACGGGTTTTATCAGCTGTTTTGCAGCTGGAGCGAAAGTTATGAGGCATTTCTGGGGTGGTGTGAGCAGGGATGAGGGGGGCTCAGAGGATGTAGGCCCCCTAGGGTGCAGAGCCCTCCACGTGAGGATAATACCCGGCTCTTGAAGCCTCCCTGCCCCCCCGGTCTCGATAATCTGCCCCTCCCCCGGCAGCTGTGGCAGGAATCCGCGCCTTTGTTCGGGCCCTATGTCTTCAAGGCACGGCTGAGTGCCAGCCCTGAGCCTCCCCTCTGGTAAATATGTCATGGAGCGGGGGCCGGCGTGGGCCTGGACTGTGTGAAAGTTTAGCATCCATGCAAGAGTGGCACAGGTACCGGAATCGGGACATGGGCAGAATGTCTCGGGAGCGAAGGGTAGTACCTGGTCATGCGCTCTCGGGACGACTCACTCGGCGTGCCCTGACTTCGCCTGCAATTAGCATGGCGTTCATTGTACTACCCCCCCCCCCCCGGGGTGCACTTCGAAGCGTGTTGCCTGGGCCTCAGTTGTGTTTTAGGGCAGGCTGGGGGGCCATCAGGCCAGGGGCAGGTAGAAGTACTTGTAATTGTTAGGGAGGGGAAGCCGAGGGACGTGCGGGTTAAACTGTCCCATCAAGTTATACGTCCCCCGACTCGCCGACAGATGGGAGTCAGTTCGGGGGCAGTGAATTGTGGGAAAGACCTCAAGCTGGTGCATTCACCTCTTTCCACCTTATTCGTCCTTCAGTAGTTTCACTACTCATGAGTCCGTTCTCCTTCCCAAGCTATCCCTCGGTGACAACTGATCAAATTTTGTATTATCAGGGTCTTACTGGTCATTCTTTTGTTCCCTTACCCAGTATTTATCATTTAGATTTAAACAGGTGCTAAGTTGGGGAAATCTCTGGCAGTATTTCCATGTGTGAAAGTGCGAAATGACGAAGTAAGAGTATCCCAAACGGTGCAACATTGTCAAGATTAATGTGCTCTGTGCATAGTTTTGGCAGCGCCATTACAACAAATACGATCCACAGCAGAGACACGCGATGACCATGGGAAAGCAAGAGGGTAGATTTCAAGTATTCTTCAACAGATATCCGACTGTTGTTCAAGTTAAGGGGTGTCATAACGCCAGAGCTCCGCAATCTCGTGGATGTCCGTACTTATGGGTGTAGTGAAAGTTGACACTAAGGACGGACTCAAATCATAGGTTTATAAGATATAAACTACTACCTCGGCGCCTGCCCCCTTTTGGATTACATTGTGAGGTACAAGGATGACTTCACATTCTTTCATCTACAGATCATTTTGTGGATACACAATTGGGAATTGAATACGGCAGAGCGAGGGGCACAAACATTTTCACCCTGCCACAAAAGGTCACAGTGATACACACCCTACATAGTAGACCCAGGCTTTAAATTTACAACCTTTTGTTTTATACCTCACCGTGAGAAAGTACCCATGGACTTTTATAAAGTGCGGCAATGGCCTACTATTGCTAGATTGCAGCAGCCAGTTACCGGTGCTAGTTCGGTCCGGGTGGTTTCTGGTGCACGGCACTTTAACTTAAGTGTCAACACCGGTGCTTGTGACAACCTGCCACTAGTCAGCGCTGTCTGTCTATTTAGAGATGACCACAACAGCAGGCATCATTTAATTCGATCATTATAATGCTGTTGCCTGCTGCCCCAGCCATTCCTATAGCCCTGGGGGCCTGGAATAGACTGAATTGCCACACTTGCTCAAGTGTCAGGGTGGGTGATGTTACTGGGTTGGGCTGCACGGCTGGAGCTTTGTGCGGTGCAGCCGGAAGTGGCCTCCTGCCGGGAGCCCTGGCATCCAGTTGCTCAAGTGTCGGGGTTAGTAGTTGGGATGTTACTTTTACCGGCAGCACGCTGGTGCTTTCCTTGCATAAGGGATACATAAGCATTAGTTCCCTGTGTTGAATGCATACGCGGGGCTCCTGGCATAGTGCCTGCCCCCGTTTCGTGCACCTATGATATCTTTCCATGAGCCTCCTGGTACATCATACCTCCCTGGTTTATGCTCAGCAGTTCTTGGAGAGACAGCTATTGTCTCTGCCGACTGGTGATGGTTCTTGTATTTGCTCAATATAAATATTAGACACACGGGTCCTAGCGTACGAAGGATGTGGATCACAGTGGCGTGTGGCCTGAAGGGCTGGTTCGCAGTTTTGGGGGTCAGGGTTGACCCGACCGGTCTGCGCAGCTTTCGTATTCGCAGGCATGCTAGAAGTGCAGAGTGCAGTGCTTATATTTGAACTGGGGGAGGGCAAGCTGTGCCCATCCGGACCCCATGGGTGGGACTAGCGGTAGTTATTCCTCTGCATACTTTGAGCCGGAGCAGGAGAAAGGATAAAACAGAGAGATAGATAGGGATGGATAGCCGTCATAGAGGAGAATCTGGCTAAAGAGCGTAAACTGGGGCAGAGTGTGTTTGGTAGTGGACTAACAGAGGTGTGAGGTATTCTGGGCAGCCTTGGGAGTTTTCCGCCACGTCTTTGTGCCAGCTTCGGGCGTGGGTGCAAAGCTTGGGGCACACCATTCTTGGTCAAGTTGACCACTGACAGACTAGTAGTGGCTGGCGGGAACTGACAATACACCGATACCACTAGGGCTTACATCACTGACTGTTGTTGGCTGCTGTTGAATGTAAGGGATACCCATTCTCGCAATAAATGTGAGCTTCCTGGGGGATGATTTGGTGTCATTTAAGTCAGCTTCTAGCAAGTTTGAAGGTCACAGATCGGTGGGCCTTTTCACATGTCCTTTTGCCTCCTATATAGATAAACACGCATGGGCAGGGCCCACTGCGGTAGTCAGCATGGGAATTAGAGGCAGGCCTAGGGAAAACAAAAACTCCATTTGGGCCTGCAAAATACAGCCCAACCTCTAGCCTTGCTGGAGGGGTAAGGCAAGGGGTGGATTATATCCATGGAGGCAATGACTGGAGGGGGTGAACTATGCAGCACCCACTTCACAGGGTGGGCTCAGCTCTGCAGGCCACCCGGTATTGGTTACTGACTTTAGGTTGGCAGGAAGCCGTCTGGCATTTTAGTACATGCAGGCCGTACAGGGGAGGCTGCACAGACAGGGGGTGGCTCGGGGCATTGGGTTCTCACCCAGCAGGAGCCGGAAGCAATGAGGGGAGACTTAGCCCATAGGTTTACACCTGCAGGTACCGTGGCTAGCCTCCCCTCCTCCTCCTAATGGTGGAAGGGCGTACGGTCCCCCATATGTTGTCTATGCCTATGAAAGAGCTGATGGGATACCCTTTCCAGGCCCCTAATTGCAATTTTCCATGTTGGGCCGGCTACTACGTTTGTCATCGAGATCTATTAGTTTGGGGCAGCTACTTCGCACCGAGCGTGTGTCGGGCGCAATTTGTTTTCATTTATTGACTCCTGGGTGTGTAGATCTCCTGCGTATTCACCCCTAGGCAAGACATAGGGACTGCATAGTGGGTACAGGATTCACACAGAGGTGCTGGCCTCCAGCCGTGCCCCGGGCAACGCTTGCAGTACACTAGCAACCAATAATTGATAGTGGTACCGTTATCAAGTAGTCAGGAACAGCACTTTTCAGGATTAGCATCTGACTGGGGAAAGCGTTTGGATGCGGTGGGGGAGGAGACCGCCCCTGCGGGGGTATGCTCCTACCACTAATTGATTCATGCTGACAGTTCGCCTCTTACCGAAGTCAGGTGGAGCAGGTAATGTAGGCATACTTTACTATGGCAGGCATTGCGAGTCATGGCAAGCGCTTATGTAGTCACTCTTCCCGGAGGGGCAGCGACTGCAGCTCTCAGGGCGGGCCTGGAGCGGAGCGCAGCGCATCATGCAGGGGGGACGATGGGTATCCCAATGTTTTAACGGTACTTCCGTGTAAGCCACCCATGGGAGTGGCCAGAGGACAGGTTGAGTGAATTATGTGCAGTGTGAATTTTGAGTTCCCGAAGGCAACCCTGTGAGACATCAGGGGTTTGGCGGGGTGCAGTGTTAGTGTGTTAGTGCACTGACAGCATGCCCCTTACCAGTTTCAGGCTGAACGGGTAATACGGGCATGATTATTATGGCAGGCAATGCGGGTCCTGACAGGCGCTTTTGCAGTCATTCCTTTTGCAGGGATGGGAGGGCTTGGGAGCGGAGCGCACCATGCAGGTGGGATGATGGGAATCCCAAGTTTTTAAAGGTACAGCCGTCCGTAGCCACCCAGGGGAGTGGCCGGAAGACAGGTTAAGTATATCATGTACAGGCGAACTTTGAGTTGTCCAAAGGCACCCTGTGAGGCACCCGAGGTGATGGGGTGCAGTGTTATTGTGCAACTAGGTGCAAGCTGGAGTAGTTGTATAATATGGTGTGCAGTGCTCATTAAAGGATGTTAGCAACTGAGCATTTCTCTATTTTGCCAGGATCTAAGGTCTGGGCTAGGGCTGTCCGTGCGTCCTGTGTGGGGCGCGACGGGCGGAATCCAATAAATTGAGGCAGGGGGTTTTCCACCACTGACTTAACTTGGTTGGGGGGCCCAGGCATGCGCTAGCACAGCTTGAGGTAGAAGCTGCAGCACACTACTGAGATAATTTGATTGGGGGTCCCAGGCAGGCGCTGGAACTGCTTGCTGTAGAAGCTGGGACACAGTCTTAGGGGGGGGTGTTCTCCCCTCCCATCATTTTGGTAATACACCGGGGAGGCAATGTTTTGACCTTCTGGGGTAGGAGGGCATTGCAGCCAGAAATGACGTCCCCCTGGTATAAGTTAAACAACCAGTTTTTGCCGGGGTGTTATGATGGGCAGAGATAACCCCACTGTGATTGTGGCGAGGGGCCTGGTCAGGGGTTGCAGGGGACTCCTCACGCAGGAAAGTTTACAGTGCCAGGCGCAGATTCACTGAACAGTGGGGGTTTGGTTTATCAGGCAGGGCCTACTGCATGCTAACTCCACTGGGATTTTTGAAGAGGATGGGGTGCACCTGTCCAGGGTGGGCATGGACTTGTTTTGCTGGACCTGGGAGAGGCCCTGGAATCAGCAGGTTGGATGTAAAGATGCCTACCTTGGTGGGGGGCCCTGGGGTGACGGTGGCCACACCCAGAGCTGTGGCGGAGTTACAGGGCGATCCAGAGGCTGTAAGGTACAGAAGGGTACCCTCTGCACGAGCACAACAAGAGTGCAAAGGCCAAATATCCCCAGGGAGGTCCTCGCGTTGGACCCTGGAGGAGCGACGGCGCCCCGTTAGTCCTACGGGCGGTTGTGGACCTGAGCAACCGGGGGTTGCCTGGAACGCTCCGCCCCCTTCTGGGGGCGTGAGTAATGGGGTGGACTGGCGGTCCACCAGTGGGAGGGGTTATCCTCTCCCCCAAATCTGGCAAACACAGATTGGCTATGGCCACGGTGTAATTTGGCTCATCAGGTGGGCAGGCGGCGAGGGGCTGCCTGCCCTGGGATCGCCCGTAAGATAACCCACCATGTTGGCATATTTGTTATGCAAATAAACCTGCAGCAATTTTCTCCACAAAGAAGGTGTCTTGTCTGCTTATTTCTCCAGGATATTGCTGTGGGGGGGATGGGGAGTGTTGCCAATATTGGCACTATGCGGGCTGCCCCGGGTCCACGAAGGGGACCCTCCTAAGAGGGCGGTCCCCCTTAGTGCCACATGATGGCACACGAGGCAGCCGCCCAGTGTTTGCGACCCCCTAAGGGTCCGCATGCCTGCGTCACTTCCGGGCAGGAGTGGGCGGAGGGCGAGGTACATATACCTCTCCCACCCACTGGGCACCCTCTTTTCCCGCTGCCCTGACGTCATTTCCCTCCCTACTGCTTACCCGGCGTACATGCAGGGGGTGGGGGGGGGTGAGTTTGTCTAACTTATTATTTTGTGTTGCAGGCGGAGTTACAGGGCGATCCAGAGGCTGTAAGGTACAGAAGGGTACCCTCTGCACGAGCACAACAAGAGTGCAAAGGCCAAATATCCCCAGGGAGGTCCTCGCGTTGGACCCTGGAGGAGCGACGGCGCCCCGTTAGTCCTACGGGCGGTTGTGGACCTGAGCAACCGGGGGTTGCCTGGAACGCTCTGCCCCCTTCTGGGGGCGTGAGTAATGGGGTGGACTGGCGGTCCACCGGTGGGAGGGGTTATCCCCTCCCCCAAATCTGGCAAACACCGATTGGCTATGGCCACAGTGTAATTTGGCTCATCAGGTGGGCAGGCGGCGAGGGGATGCCTGCCCTGGGATCGCCCGTAAGATAACCCACCATGTTGGCATATTTGTTATGCAAATAAACCTGCAGCAATTTTCTCCACAAAGAAGGTGTCTTGTCTGTTTATTTCTCCAGGATATTGCTGTGGGGGGGATGGGGAGTGTTGCCGATATTGGCACTATGCTTGAACCTGTCTCCTACAGCTCATATCTCCTCAAAATAATCCCCAGTAGCATAAATATGTGGAAAATTTTAAACTGGAGCCACTTCCATAATTTCGCACCATTTGTGTAGTGTGAAAATGCACGAATAACACAAATTATTGCGAGTGTTGTGCAAAATTATGCATGGCCTTATGTTTTATGCCCTGCTCTGCCCTCAAGGAGTAAGGTTTTGACTCCTCAAGTTTTCTAGCTCCTGAAAATCAAGGCCTGAAAAGAAGGTAGTTGGCAATTCAATGAGCTCGCGGTACCACTTGGTTCCTGTGTCCCCAAGGACAGCGGCCATTATACTTACAAGGATTGCCCAGCTGCTTTTCAGTCACACAGACTCTGGAGAACTTGCTTGACAATGGTGGCAAGCAGTGAGTGATTTAGACCATAATCCCCAAAGAGCATTGTATACTAAGCAGTGAATTGAAGGCATTTACTATAGAGAACCAGTGCTTTAATGAAGCCATTGGATTGGAGACATTTCAGGAAGTTGTTCATAACGGCTCACACAGGCATACAAAGCAGCTCTAGTTTTATGGATTTCCCATTTCAAGATGCACATACACCCAAACCGAGATTCACCATACATCATCTTGAAAGGTACTTCATAGAGAGTCCTTACCACCTCCATTCAACATCTTTCTGATGCACGAGGGCTGACCTTAGGGCGGTGCGACTGGTGCAACCGCACTGGGCGCTGACCTGGGGAGGGGGCACTGACCTCAGGTAGGGGGGGAGGGGCCGCTGTGCTTAGCAATAACTTACCATTTAAAAACACCTTCTGCAGAGTTCCTTGTGCATCCAGCTTTCAAGCAGCACTAAAAATGGCAAGATAACTCTTGCGATTAATGTTCCTGTTAGAGAGAGAGGAGAGATCAGGGTTTTATCTAGTGGCATAAAGTAGTGCAGAACGCATACCGTGCAGACCACAGATTTGTATTTTGTATGGATAGCTGAGTGGATTACTGCTTTTGTCACAGAGATCCTTTTGTTACTGCAGTACATATGCTTTATCCCTAATATAGAACAGTGACTCTTAAAAACTGTTATCAAAGAGCTGCATGCAAACTTCTTAAAATAGTTAGTAGGTTATGTTTTTTCCCCCAGTATTTCATTATCTATTCCTAATGTTGCTAAAAAAGGTTCGTTTGGGTAGATATACATTCTTATTAGTAAAGCCAATCTTTATCAGTGCTTTAAAAAAATAAAATGTAACTGAGAGAGGGGCTATGAAGAAATAAAAGTGCACTTTTCCCAGTGGTAGTCAGGTAATCTGAGGAGGAGGTCATGGGCTGGGGCGTGCCAACACTGACTGTCACACAAGGACCCTGTGATGTACAATACCAAGGCTTGGTTGGACATCAAGCAGTACGTTGTATTCAATCACACCTCACCCCATTGGTCTAAGCCCTAGGCGCATACAGATGTCAAACTTTACAGCACACGCCAGACAGACCCTTTTACCATCACTCACACCCACAACATGACCCCAAAGCCATGTAGCGGGCAAACTGGGGCTAAATCAACCGTACACCACGCCGATATACACTCAAGAAGTGTGCAGGTAAAAGCAGCATAAACGTATTGCACAGTCATGTGAACCACACACAGTCATGCAAACAACATTGCATTATAAGTAAGGCTCCCAGTTTTCCGTTTTTACTGATTTTTCCCGCTAAATGTAGACAGAAAACAACGTGTTTCCTGTCTGTATTTATTTTTAAAAACAGAAAAATACTGACAATTGTGCTTCTTGTGAGTTACTCACCATGCTGTCTTTCATGAATTCCAGGCAAAACTGATGCAGACAGTCAGAATGGGGACTTTCAAAACAGGATCAGATTTCCTTAAATACAGGCATATGTGACCATGCATTTGTAGTATAACAATAATATGCACTTATGGGTGCAGTGTTTTGTTATATGTGGCTGCTTAATTTGCTAAAACGCTACAGGCATCTATGTATGAGTGCACGTCTAAGAGTTAAATAAATGTGGAAATATACCATTTTACGACTCCATTTATTCGCATAAACACAAAATAAATATGTATAAATACCAATAAGATGGCCAAAAAATAAATATGGATAAATACCAATAAGATGGCCAAAAAATAAATATGGATAAATACAGATGGAAATGTTAAGAAAATAAATACTATAAAACTGGTAGCCCTAATTATAAGACACCAAACTGGATTATGCTGCATATATAGAAATATCAGCTGCATGCATAGAAATATCATACTCAAGCCGAGCATTAGGCAACGGTCCCCCAATCAAGAGACAAAACAGAAAATCTCTTCGACATACTCAGCCAAAGATCTTTTTAATCACATTTGGGCTCTTCTACGTGTCTTCTATGCTCAACCTATTTCAACGTTTTTTCAACTAAGGATCAACCATAGTTCTTAAAAGAACATACATCAATTGCTCTTATAGGAATAATCTGTTCTCTTTGTACCATAGGACAGGCCAGTATAACAAGGAAGACAAAAGAAATACAGATATAGAAGCAGAAATACCTGTTCAGCTTTAGTGAAAGTAAAAGAGACTCTGGGCCTTGTTTAAAGTTTCGGACATGGTGCTCTGCCATAAGTGTGACAAGGTACCCTGTCTGCCAAACTCTCGGTCTCCCTCTCTGGAGTCGGTTGAACTATCATGTGTTCGCAGGTGGAGTATCCCCTAGTTCCGATGGGGGACACCTTTGACTGACGGCACCACGGACATTCGCTGTTGGTCTAAGTGCCCAGGACTTTATATGGGCCGGGTCCTGCCGGTGCTCAGCAACGGCAGTTCTAAAAAGCAGGTGCTGAGACGGGTCTCTATCGGCCTCTCCATTCATGTTTGCCCTCACCCTCAGGGTGGAAAAAAATCTTAAATCTGCAGCAGTACCACCCTTCACTGCCTTTGATGTAACTTCAAAGAGACTCGTTATAGTCTTTTACAGTCTCATCTAGTCAGAACTGAGGCATTTTCAATGTTATATTCAACAAAGCCATAGCTGGTGCTTATTTATCATATGCAACTAACAACCATTGACAAAGCCAATAGTCCTGGCTTGTTGTAGGTGTAATGCTACTTGTTATATTATATATCTGGATGCCATAAGCAACAAAATACCAGTCGGGCAGCACGCTATGCTAAGCACAGATTTTTAGCTAATGTGTTTTTAAGCTACACCCTTAATTACATCAGCCATGCCCCTTTGAGAGACCCCCCCCCCCCAGTTTTTTCATCCCACTTAAAGCCCTGTAACTACCTGAGACCATCTGCCCTATTTAGAACAGAAGTTCTGGTGCATATGTTTCTGTTTGTGACCGCCAAGAAAAGCCTGGAGGTCTCGAATAGAAAAAAAATTAAAATGACCCCCACATATGAGGAGAAAACTCTGAGGTTTTCAGGGCCATTTTTATTTGTTTTTCAAAAACAAATTTCCTCTTTGTGAGTTTGTTTTTCAAAAAACAATCCTTCGCTGAATGGCTCAGTAATGCTACCGTGGCTCTTCTGAAGGCACAGAGATCTCCGCCAGGCAGAAGGAACTGTCTAAATATGGCATCCGCCAGGATGGGGGAAGTTATTATCTCTGCCACTCTGGCTGGATGGAGGGCCACCCAACAAACTTCAAATAAGTACATTAATTACCATCTCTCACAAGAGAGTAAAGAAATCCAGTAGTGTAATGAGTGTACCAGAGGCCCTGATGGCCAAGTAAGGAAAAGGGGATGATACATATTGATTAGTTGAAAAAAGCAAGCCATGAATGTGGCCATTGTGCACCACACACCTTTGGGCCCTAGTTCGCCTGCACCGCCGGCACTAACAAAAGCTGTGCCCTGAAGAAATGCATTATCTGCTTTTACAGGATTAAATGCGATTCTATGCCCCCCATTAGTTCTGCGCCATACATTGCTGCAGGGAAGGGTGTTTATTACCGTAAAATTACGCAAAGTCATTGTTGCCACATTTTCTATGACATCTTGCAATGCAGAATTGTACAAATGTCAGTTATCTTGTACGAGCTTCCGACTTCAATGACAATAAATAATTGAACACACCTGGTCCCCAGAAAATCATATGGTGTCTTCAGGTATTTGAAACCCATGCCCTTATGATAGTGCCTCCCCAAAAAATAATTTTGCCTTCTTTACTACTAGTCTTTCCATTTTGCAATAATTGGTGAACTCCCTCTTATCAAGATATATCGCAGTCACTGACAGCCTAGCTTAGGGGAGGGATGAAATGGCAGGGTCGCCCCACACTTGAGTATACACCAGTCTAAGGGGCATATTCTCAAGGACTCATCGCCAATTTAGCTGCACTTTTTCGCCACGAAAGTGCTGATAGATTTATCGCCCTATTCACAAGCCTGCGCTAACAGCCGACATCGTCAGTTTACCTGCGATAGCTGCAGCTAAAAACATCGCCAAGTCTGACAGCGACAACTAACGCTAATCATATGCAGAGTAGGCGTTCCCGTGCAAAAACTCACGATAACACCACTTCGCGATATTCTCAACGACCAGCCAGATCGGCGATGCGGCCCAAAAACAGGCGATAAGGCACCTTAGCAGCAGGGACTTAAGACCTGCTTTTTCTGGTCTTAAGTAGGACGAAAACCTGCAGTATAAAGGGAGCCCAGCCCAGAGCCACATCTGAAGACCAACAGATCCCATGGAGCTACTAATCATGCAGCTTGGAGACCCAAGAGGGCCATAACACCCACCGCCATCACCCCCAGGACCACCCCCACCCCCAGGACCACCCCCCCCGGACTACCACTGAGGCAGCGCAGAACAAGACAGCGGACTGGATCGAGAGTACCTCTTCTTCTTCTCCTTGCCCTTCTCCTTCCCCGAGGTCCCTGGCTTGTCCTCCGGGGGGTTTGTGGGGTTCTGGTTGGCCTCTGTAGTTGCTCCAGCTTCCTCCATGGTGCTTCTCAGTTGTTTGGGTTTTGAGTTTTTCTATTTTTTTTTGCAGCTTTTATGGTGATTTTTCCCGCCTGACGTGGGAAAAGCAAGCCTGGCGCTGCTTATCGCTGATATTTTTATCGCTGTTGGGCCCATTCGCCACTTTTTTCATGTTCGGGTTTCCTTTTTTATCGGCGTCCCGGTAATTTTAACGCGGACATTTAACGCGTTATCGGGAAACTATCGCCTGTTGCCGGCGTGTTGAGAATACGCCGTTAACACGGCATTAGTTTCCCGCGATAGACGGCGTTATGTGAAGTTGCGTTAACCTAGGTTGGCGATAATTATCGCACGTTCTTGAGAATATCCCCCTAAGTTCCTTCCATGCTGGGAGTGGAGAGGTTGTGGGCGTGGCCCCACAGGGCTCTTGGCCTTTCCCCTGTCATTCATCCTCCTAATGTATGGAGGAAGTGGCTGAGATTACTAGTACATCAGGGTTACTGACGCCATTGTGATGAGGGGAGGCATACACACCACATTGCATTCTCCCAGACCAGGCCAACCTTCACTGCACAACCAAAGGGGATGATGGACGGAGTGTTGAACATTGCAAGCACTCACCCCCAGTCAAGTGATCTGGGTTTAATCTATCATCATTCTTTAGCTCACTCCACCACCCCAGTTCAGACATGGCCATATGCAAATCAGTCTGACCCTGTGCCTCATGGGAACAGTCCAGCCCGAACTGCCAAGCCATGTCTTCCCTGGACCGGAAACAAGCATCCTGGGATGATGATGGATTAAACCCAGATCAGTTGACTGGGGGTGAGTGCTTTCAATGTTCAACACTCCGTCCATCATCCCCTTTGGTTTTGCTATGTTCGCCCTAAGTTGGCAGGGTATGCCCAGACGTGGGTCCCTTGCTCACTTTCCCACTGGATTCAAGATAGCCTGGCTGATGACGGCTGTAAGCCAGAAACCGGTCCCAGGATGCTTGTTTCCGGTCCAGGGAAGACATGGCTTGGCAGTTCGGGCTGGACTGTTCCCATGAGGCACAGGGTCAGACTGATTTGCATATGGCCATGTCTGAACTGGGGTGGCGGAGTGAGCTAAAGAATAATGATGGATTAAACCCAGATCAGTTGACTGGGGGTGAGTGCTTGCAATGTTCAACACTCCGTCCATCATCCCCTTTGGTTTTGCTATGTTCGCCCTAAGTTGGCAGGGTATGCCCAGACGTGGGTCCCTTGCTCACTTTGCCACTGGATTCAAGATAGCCTGGCTGATGACGGCTGTAAGCCAGAAACCGGTCCCAGGATGCTTGTTTCCGGTCCAGGGAAGACATGGCTTGGCAGTTTGGGCTGGACTGTTCCCATGAGGCACAGGGTCAGACTGATTTGCATATGGCCATGTCTGAACTGGGGTGGCGGAGTGAGCTAAAGAATGATGATGGATTAAACCCAGATCAGTTGACTGGGGGTGAGTGCTTGCAATGTTCAACACTCCGTCCATCATCCCCTTTGGTTTTGCTATGTTCGCACTAAGTTGGCAGGCTATGCCCAGACGTGGGTCCCTTGCTCACTTTGCCACTGGATTCAAGATAGCCTGGCTGATGACGGCTGTAAGCCAGAAACCGGTCCCAGGATGCTTGTTTCCGGTCCAGGGAAGACATGGCTTGGCAGTTCGGGCTGGACTGTTCCCATGAGGCACAGGGTCAGACTGATTTGCATATGGCCATGTCTGAACTGGGGTGGCGGAGTGAGCTAAAGAATGATGATGGATTAAACCCAGATCAGTTGACTGGGGGTGAGTGCTTGCAATGTTCAACACTCCGTCCATCATCCCCTTTGGTTTTGCTATGTTCGCCCTAAGTTGGCAGGGTATGCCCAGACGTGGGTCCCTTTCTCACTTTGCCACTGGATTCAAGTTAGCCTGGCTGATGATGGCTGTAAGCCAGAAACCGGTCCCAGGATGCTTGTTTCCGGTCCAGGGAAGACATGGCTTGGCAGTTCAGGCTGGACTGTTCCCATGAGGCACAGGGTCAGACTGATTTGCATATGGCCATGTCTGAACTGGGGTGGCGGAGTGAGCTAAAGAATGATGATGGATTAAACCCAGATCAGTTGACTGGGGGTGAGTGCTTGCAATGTTCAACACTCCGTCCATCATCCCCTTTGGTTTTGCAACCTTCACTGCACATCATCAATATGTTTTTGCTAGTGACCAAAACACCATGACGACAGCTAAAAAAATGTTTTAACCTTATTTTTGCCAAACAAGGGAATGCGGGGCATATTACCAAGGATTTGCGATAATTATCGCAAAGCGAGCTTAGCGCTGTTTTTTTTATCGCCGGCTATCGCTGGATTTCATCGTGGAGAAAACGCGTTATTATCAATGCTTATCTCCAAGGCGATAAAAAATCCAGCGATAGCGGCGAAACCCAGCAATAGCGCGAGAAATCCAGCGAGAAATTCTCTGCGCTAATGGAAAGCTCGCTAATAGGCAGGTGAGGACTTAACCTTACAATCCACCTCCCATTGACAAGATGGTTAAGTCACGTTTTTATCAGGTGTTAAATTCCAGCGATAAACTCGGTTAGCGCAACTTTTTTTATCGCTTCGCGGGCATTGATAATAGGGGGAAGTTGTGTTTGCGACTGTTTGCAGTTGCTTTTAGTTGGGAACGCCTACTTTGCATGTCATTAGCGATAATTATCGCTGACATGCAAAGCGGCACCCAAAACGGCCGCTATCGCCATTAAGCTGTCGCTAACAGCTGTTAGCGACAGCTTGCTAATAGTGCGATAAAAATATCGCCGCTTTATCGGCAAAAAGTGCCGCTAAAGTGGCGATACTGCCCTTGGTAATATGCCCCTGCGTTTGATAATATATGGACAATTGTTTTGGAAGGTTTTAATGTTTTGGTTTTGATGTTGGCTGAAGTTTCTTCAGCGTATTGCGTATCGGTGGAGCACTGCGTATGTCTAATATGTATGTTGATGGCATTTGCTTTTGCTCGCGAGTATGAACTTGGATTCATGTACTGAGATCTATCTCTTTATTAAGGAGGGAGAGTTGTTGTTCCCTGACAAGTGCAGTGTGTGTTGTGCTCTATTGGGCCCTGTGCTCTCCTTGTCTCTACCTGAGTCTGGGAAGAATTGAGTGTTCCATTATGGTGCTGTTTTTTTGTGTATTTGTGGATTTCTAGGCTGGCACTTGGATCTTGGTACGTGGGTTGAGCAGATGCCACCCATGCTCCTCATAACTGGATTAAAACCAGGTGAAGCTACAAATGTGAGTGCTGTCATCTTTGTACAACGTACATTCTTCTAAACTTCATACTAGGACTTCTAATAATTCATGCATAGCAAGAAGAAAGGATAGAATTGGTTGGGAAAGATTTTGCTAGAGGCTAATCCTTACCTCTACCACCAAGACGACAGTGCTTAATTTGTAAAAAAAAATATAAGTGCCGCGCCCTCGTCAAGAGGCCACTGCAGCTTGGACTACTCATTGCCCCTACACGTGCCGCCAGTGACAGAAATAACACAACTACTAATCAACACACCCTACAAGTATGACATATCAGACTATTCCAGACCCCAACGCTACAATAATGGCTTGGGCAGCAGATATTAGTCATTTTGAATGTTTATTGAAATAATAGACAACTGTTGTAGTGTTAGTATCAAATTTAGTTAAACAGTGAAGACTGTCATAAGTGCCGGTGTTGACAATTAAGTTCCGGTGCCGAGCACTGGAAACCACTGGCTCAAATTAAGTACCGAAAGACGGCCACCTCAAGGACCACCTAGGTGTCGGTGTCCCAGATGTCAGCCCCTTTACCAAGTTAGATACAAGCTCCAACCCCCCCCCCCACATTTTCTGTCATTCCCCACTACTGCTAGCTTGCATGTACATCCCTGTCTTTCACAGGTGCCCTGCCTATGTGACCCTCTCAGGACCTAACCAATTGATGTTGATGTAACAATGGGCTAGGTCCAGTCTAGTCAACTTGGCTGCAGAAAGCATTAGATTACTGTCAATTTTAAGGGATTGGGAGTTACAATGGTGTTTTATTGTGTACAGCTTCTCCTTTACCTGTAAAAATGTAACAGGCATTTCGCTGTGCATGCATGAAGAATAAAGTGTTACACTTCACACCAACATATATATGCAAAGACTGCCTTTCACTCACTTTCAAACAAAACACGCGCACTTACACACTCCAATACACAAGTACGTGATGAATGCTTAATAACCTGCATGCGTGCCCAAAGGGGGCGCCACTGGTGGAGAGGATACCACTCCTTCATGTACCTATGTGTGTAGTAACAGGTTCATAAGAGTATTAAGTAGTCCCCTGTCTTGAAGCCAAAACCCTCATAGCAAGTGGTGTGAAAGTGAACCAGTATTCCTGCACCCCCTTAACTATTGTTACTTGGAGTACTGATAACTTCGCAGGCAGAGAAAATCCACCCCATTACGAGTTGGTCCCTAAAGGCCCAGAAAGAATGAGCACTTACTGGCTGGATGGATAATTCCTACAAATTTTGGCCCAGACTTTCACCTGGACATTCTGAGTAGAAGTAACTTGATCCCGCAAATCTCAACATATCGGGGTCCATTAACTGCCCCTGACATTTTCCCATTGGGATTAAGTGGACACTTGTAAGGAGGGGTCTAAGCAGATATAGTCATTGGCATTTCCGGCCCTTGGCAAAGGAATGTCTTGAGACCCAAAACTATCTCCGTAGAGCAGAAACGTTGGTTACTGTACAGAGTAAGGCATACAGGCTGTTGACATTCACCTGTGCCCGTATGTGTGGGACACCTTGCACAAATGAAGGATGCATAAGGAAGATGTAAGTTTGCTTAAAGGTCGTGTGTGCGGCCATGCACACTGGACACATGCCAGTGAAGCAGAATTGTGCACAAGCAGTTGTGTAGAGCAGAGATATGATGAACAATAAGGTAACCCTCACAGGAGTTTAGACTGCTTAGGGCATTTTAAGAAGTTGGGGGCATATTATCAACAACCGGCGATAAATATCGCTAAGCGCACTTAGCGCTAGGATATTTATCGCCGGCTATCGATGAATTTTATCGCTGAGATAGCGTGCTATTAGCAACGCTTATCTCAGAATCGATAAAATTCCTGGCGCAAGCTGCCAAATGTCCGAATATCGCTGGAAATCCAGCGATAATCGCTCGACATTTGGCGATAGCTTGTTGATAGGGCTGGGCATACTTAACCATGATATCCACCTTCCATTGGATATCATGGCTAAGTCAAACTAAAAGCATGCGTAAGGAAAGTAGCGTTAACCAAGGTTAGCGCTACTTTTCTCATCGCTATGCTTGTTGGGGATTCCCTTGATAATTGGAGAAATGTCGGTTAACGACATTTCTCCAGTTATTTTGGGACGGAACGCCCACTTTGCATCTCATTAGAGATGCAAGGGTGGGCGTTATGGAAAAGGGCGATAGGGCAAGAATTCACGCGATAGCGTGACCTTGCTAATACAGCGATAAAATTATCGCCGCTTTTCGTCTGAAAACAGACGCTAAAGCGGCGATAATTTCTTATCGCCGGCTTGATAATATGCCCCTAATTTATTTAAAAAAAATGGAGGCAGAATTATTTTTGTTCACATTCAATTTGTATGTGTAGTTAGTGACTGCTCTTTGGCCTTGCATAACAGCTTTTTTTTTTTTTTTCTTCGGGTTTTATATAGCGCGAACTAGACCCGAGACATCGGGTATCAGAGCGCTTTACATGAGCAGCAGTTTCGTTACAAATGAACACATTCATTTTTATTAGGCACGGGGAGATTGAGTGATTTGCCCAGAATCAGAGGATGTTGCGTGTAGTTGCTGAGACTCGAACTCGGTTCCCCAGGTCCGAGGTTGAGCCTCTAGCCCTAGAGGTAGAGCACACTGTGTATGTATGTCGGTGAGACACTGACCATGATGAGGCACTTTGTGAATGCACCATTTAAATTGTATTATATTGTATTACAGCATTTATAGAGCACTTACTACCGCCATATGGGGCTATTTAGCACTTGCGTACATGTTACCACGCTACACCGTGTAGAGTATGTGATTCGAAGGATGTTCTCTTGCTTTGATCCTATGGAGAAAATGTTTCCATGTCGTGTGTGATGACCACGAGGTGCGGTTATCGTGTTATGAGATGCAGCGCTTAGCCATGCGATGGATGAAAAAGTGTGAGAGACAGGCTCGCAGTCTATGGTCCTCAGTAAGCTGGCAACTTTGAGCAGTTCTGCATGTCCCTTACAGGATTTCTTATTTTCATAATCCACTGAGCTGGTTGCTGCACTGTGTTGTCCAGTCTGAGATATCCTCTTTACAGGGAGTAAGGCTCCAAATCACTCTGCCAAGTAATGTGGAAAACATCTTCTGCTGAACTTGTCTTGCTATTGGAGTGTCTAGTTTGTACGACAGATCCTTTGACACTGGATAACATTTGCTCAACAATTGTATGAGACTTTCACGTTCAGGGTCTTTAAGTGGCGGACAGTAAAGCAGACCCTTTACATTCAAGGTACCGAGTCACAGACAACCTCAGATAGTATTTAAGGTCATTTTCTTTTTTGACCTTAGCACATTATATTTTTTTGTTGTGTGACGATGTGATCTATATCCATAAATGTATTTTTGTGTTATAGGGAAAAACTCTACTAAGCAATGATCTGGAACACAATTCCAAAGACCCACATCTCTGGGTGACATCCAGAGGGCCAGAAGGATCTGCTTGGGACTATTAGCTATTTCTCAACCTGTGTGGCTCAGGCTTCTCGTCGTTTGCAAGAAATGTAAATAAAATGGCCATTTAAGCTCGTGGAGGCTAACCCATTTCTTCTGATAGAAACTGCATTGAAACAGGACTGTAGAAGTGTGAGCTGATGGAGAAAAGTCCATAAATTAGCCAATGCTGAGGTGAAGTTAGTTGACGAGGAGATTAAGGTAGATATAGAAACAAATGCAAATTCTACAAAAAAGCTTCATTTTGTCATTAGTAAAGATGGTACAAGCGTAAGGAATCTGTTTCTACACAGGGGAAGCTACAACATCAAGGTCTCCATATTCCAGCAGGAGAACTTTTTAATGGGCCAACAGATGAAACATTTTTCAGACTCAGGGGCATATTTACTAAGGGCCTTATTATGACAACAGTGGTCCATTGGACTGCCGTAGCCACGGTGGCGGTGCGGGCACCGTCGCAACGGCGGTCCAAACGTCCCATTACAACTTGGGCGGTCAACCGCATTGACATCGCTGCAATCTCCAGGGATCAGAGTTTCCTGGCAGTGTTGCGTCGATCTTCAGGCCACAATATGATTGGCGGGGCTGCTGCCGCCCGCCTAGTGCATTACGAGTTTCCTCACTGCCACACTTTTAATGGCGGTGCGACCGCCATGAAAAATGTGGCGGTGAGGCCCTTGTGCCTCTGCCCCATGGGATGCATGCAGGTGGGGCACATGTTGTGCCCCCCTGTCTGCATGCACCCTCAATTCCTGCAGGGCAAGGACTTGATGCTCCAATTGCGATGCCTCTCTTGTGGACTGCTGTGGGATCACCAAAGAACTGCTTGCCAGAGACTTTAAAAGTCGTACTCTGGCGGCGGCTGTTTCGGAGTGGGGCGACAGCGTGGCAGCCCAGCTCCAAGACTGCCAAAGTCATAATAAGACCCTAAGAATCACGCAACGCAATGCAGCAAGGGAAGCTGCTGCGCTGCGTAGCATGAAAGGGAGAGAGCTGAACTGTGGCATATTTGCATGGCATATTTCAGCTATCTCCAAGAGATTGTGCACTTGTGGCTACCAGGTACTAACTCAGGCACCTTTTCACCTTGGTACATGGGTGCCTGCATTACGAGCAAGATGTTTTTCTACAGGAGGGACACTTTCCTGCACAAAACAATCCTTAAAGGCTTACTCATCTTTATATGTGTGCATGCTGTAGAATGCAGCATACATGAAAAGAGAAAAACACAATGAGAAATAAAGATATTTCCCTTCGTTACGCCTCTCTGTAGTAGGCGCACCATTTTGGTGCAATCCCAGTATTACTGCCTTTAATACATCGAGGATTGCATCAGATTGCATGGGTGGATGCACAGTAATGCCATTGCTTCATGTATGGAATGCCTACTACAACAAAATGTAATGAAACAATGCACAATTGCTCCACTGCATTACATTTCTTTGCAAAGTCATGCAAGGTGGAGCAAATTGCCCCTTGTGCGTGGAGCAGGGTCATTTTGATCTCACCCTAAGCTACTGTAGGAGTGCATTATAATCATGTGTAGTCAGCACTCTAATATATTCTTTGTGATTAATGTTACTAAGAAAAGATGGGGTATTGTATATTTAAATACTCCACGTGAAAACGAATGGGACTTATAAATTGTGTGCATAGAAATGTGCCTAATAAAAAGTTTGCAACACTTATATATTATTATTCTACTAGACATTAAAGTTTAGATGCACCTCATTGTGAAGCTGGTGAAATAAAGTGTATGTGTAGAGTAATGTTTAGGCATTAATAAGTGTAACAAAAAAATATATTTATATTGGTGTACGTTGAAATAACATTTGTTCGTAATCATTTGTAGTTTATTAATTCGTTAAGAAACTGCATTTGCTATGTGCTTAGAAATGGACACGAATTTGTTACCCTGTGCACTATTAAGTTGACATGATGTTTAGCCCTCGACAAACAGTTTTCAGCACAAGCTCACCTTAAAGCTTAACATCTAATTTGTGTTAATCCTTCAATGTAGAATGTGTTTGCTTGCATTTTTTGTTTCCACTGCAGGTGCGGACAAAGCTTCATTAGTTAGTAAAAGAAGGGTTTGTGTTTCAGTGAGATAGCAAGGTATGTGAAGAAGGACTTGGCAAGGAGAAACGCGGTAACGAACAAGGAGGTGAGTTCCCATGGAGGAGGAGAAGAATGGCCAAGGACAAATGAAGTAGCAACTTGTCGATGTAATAAAGGTGGTACTAGTAGCCAATTTATGCTGGAATTGTGGAAAGTTGCTGGAGTTAATCATGTGATTTACCTTGAATGCAACTAACATCTTATGCTGTAAATTAGAGAGAGATCTTAGGACTTCAGACTTCTTCTGCTTGGTGTGGCTTCATGTTACATGTCCTTTAGTTGGAGTTTCTGCTCCTGAAGACTCTGACAGCTGACACCTTTCTATTATCCATTCTTATTCTATGCTTCTTAGTTTAGGGTTGTCCATTTTAAGGTAGTATAGGGAGAGATAGTGTGCTCATGCTTACTTTTGAAAATCAGCTGAAAATCAATTCAACGTTCAATTCTTTCTCCTGATCATTTGCATTGCTATAACTGAATTATTTGTATGCTTTTTGTTATATAGGGTAAATCTCTTTAGGAGATTTGGACTTTTTCTGTTTGTCCTGTACTACGATACCATGTGATAAAACTGATTTATATCAATCAGTTTCTGAATTTATGATTAAACCTTGCTAATCTCAATTTTGGTTGTCGGGTAGTTATTGTGTAGCCGAATTGGCTACACTATAATGAGATTAATGAGATTAAATTGTGATTGTTTTATTCCCTCTTAAGCAGCTAAAAAGGCCATCTGGTTGAGTGGGGATGTTTAAGTTGGCCCGAGCTTTCTAATGTGCCTCTGGAAATCCCATTTCAGGACTTGAATTGCCTTGTGATGACTTGCGGCACTCAAGGACAATGCTAGTCCTTAGTAAATTGTGTCCCCAATATCCATTATATTTTTTCAGCAATAAAGACATCTGTTTCCAAGCTATCTGGTTTACGTAAAAATGTCAGGGTTTCTAAATGAGGGAAGTTCCATTGGTGTCAACTACTATTGAAGTGCTCCTATTTATCCAGCCATGTCTTGAGTGCCCTCATATGTGGGGGAGAAGTGACCTTGCAACTAGATGTGCCCACTTTGAAACAGGCTCGAATTCTGGCCTCTGTCCAACATTCTGTGATTCTGGGCAAATCACCAAATCTCCCAGCACCTTAAAAATGTATAATATTTTGGTGCTCATGTAAAGCGCTCTAATGCACTTGGACAGGATTGCTCTATATTAAAAAGAACATATGTTCAAGCGCAACCCATTATGCCAAACACAGTTTGATTCTTCCAATATTGGCTCAAATGACCAGCTACCGACTTATATGTTCTCTTATAGCCTTTTATACACAGGTACGTCTCATAGGCCCAACTCAAGTTCATTTGATCAGATAAAGCTTCCTTGTCCAGTGCCACTCCACGCCTCCACGTGTCATGGAGTGGGTGCAGGCACAGCCTTTTCTCAGCACAATTTTCCAATACATCTGTTTCTCTCAGAATATCCTTATCTCTCCAGCTACAGCCTTGTATACTAAGAGCAGCTTTATAGGTCTAATTATGGCATCATGTGCCCAGTGAAGCGCCATGTGGCCAGATACAGCCTTATCATACTACAACAGCCTAAATTTCCCTGGCAGAGTGTACTTTCTACAATGTGCTTGCCGATATTCCCTGCCGCAGCATCTTCTGCACAGAATCTTATGTTTAGTACAGTCTGATATGTCCAGCCACATTCTGATTTGTAAAGACACAGCCTGATTTTCACCTACAACCTAATTTTCTATCCCAGACAAATTCACCTGTCTAGGCGTTGCCGTGCATGCTCAGCACAGACTTAAATGTCCAGCTTCAGCTGCATTTGTCCAGTTCATTTTCGTTATGTATTGTAAAAAATATGCCAAATGTCTAGTTACAACCTGTTTTAGCTATTTCTAATATAGCAATCCGATCCTTGTTATATTCTGTTTTGTATAAATGATCTGCACAATATCGCCCAAGGTCCATTGAGTGTCCCTGCCTCCATGTGGAGTGTTGATGCTGTGCAGTTCTACTTGGGCCAGGCAACAGGGAACGTCTTAGCTCCTGGTGGGAAGTTTGCCTTATATTGGAAATGCATGACCTGCAAGTTGATACTGCAAAAGAGCATCCTGTGATCATCATCATTAACGCTTACACTTTGCTTTCATTGCTGAGGTCAGCTTCCTATGCCTGGTACAGGGTGCAGTATTTAAGTACAGGCTCATATGTCCAGTGCAGACCTTTATATTCAGTGTTATTGGATATGTCCAGCAGCTGCCTTATATGTCCATTACAATCTCAAATATGCTCATCTGTAAGTGTTATGTTATGTTATGTGAACTTGTAGAGCGCGGGTATCCAGACACTGAGTAGGGCAGGCCTGACGGGGGAGGAGGAGATCATGCCTGTTTTGTCTAAAAGAGCCATATGGTTGGTTTTGACTCAGTAGAGTCTTACATGGCCAGTACAGTGTCATGTACCCAGCTACAGTATTCAAAGTCCACACATGTGTCCGATGAGTCTCATATGGACAGTACAGCTTTGTAGGTTCTGCTACAGCATCTTAACCACTCAACGTCTTTGTATGCCAATGCAGACAGGTGTCAATCCGCAGCCTTCTGTGCTCAGTACAGTCTATCTGTCCAGTGCAGAGTCATATGTCCATCCATAGCTTCATATACCTAGTAAAGCCTTGTGTGCTCACTAACATTGTCCTTTTCTCAGCACAGTCTCATGTGCCAATCCACACTTATATTCGAGTGTCTCAATATCTAGCTACAGTCTGCTAGATCCAATATAACCACATCTAACCAGTACAGTTACATTTTCATATGGAGGCACCTATAAAATTCCACCCTAGAATATTCCACCAATCTAGAATTTTGATATGACATTTTTAAAAGGTTAATAGCCTTCGGCATATGTTCATGTAACAGACATTGCTAAACACTGTGATATGCTTATTGAATCCCCCAACCAACAACATAAAACAACACTACCTCCACTAATGGATCAGACTGAGGATACTTGAGTTGGTTGCTTGCACCAATCAGACCACAGATGCCAACCTAAGTATCACATTCCATAGTGGGATATCTATAACATCAACATGTCACAAGAAGCAAAGACAAATAACGTAGCAGTAAGGTGGCACAATTCCTTGCAAGGAAAACTTGAAAGAAGCCAACCTAACGCCTAGAAATATTTTTTAAAAAAGCACAAAGCTGCCAGGAGCTAAGAAGGGACCAATTTCTAATCCACGTAAACCCAACCAGAAAATTTTCAAATAAACAAAACAAATACATAAACTCCTAGAATTCAAAGGAACACCTCCTTACAACCCAGGCCTTCCATATCTAGACTCAATAGCAAGAATGTACTTAAAAAAAAGCACTAAACAACAACACCATTTAACCTTGCTAAAACATGAACACTCATGCTTTAGTAACATGTATTTCTAAATATTATTAAAGAAAATTTAAAAATGCCAATCTGGATTAATAAATAATTCAAAAGATTAAAATGCAGATTGATAATTAAAATGTACTATAATAAATATTTAAAAATAAATAAATGATGCAAAATTGCCAATGTTATTTGAAATAAACAAACACTTTTCTATCACCTATCAACATATACTAACACCATAAACGCACATACATAAAAAGACAAAAAACAAACATAAAATGAAAAAAAAACATTGCCCACAATTAACATGAATAAATAAAAAAGATAGTATTTACAGTTTCACAGCTGATGTCCTAGTCAGTGTAGGGATGATAAAAAAAAATAGAATCCCAAAAAAGTTCGAGAAAAGAGCCCCTCTAAAAAGAATGCAAAAATATAGCAAATAAAAATAGAAGGCCCAATACATGTCCAATAATCTACGGAATCCATCAAAAATGTGAAAAATTGGAGAAAAAAATAAATGCTCCAGTAAAACTGAGAAATCATAAGAAAAAGTAAAAAATATTTTTTTGAAAGAATAACCAACTCTTTTTTTCTTGAAAAAAAACTAATATACATTCAGATGGAAAGTAAAGTCCGACTTCTGAAATAAAACCCTATCAAGTAAAAAAATACATAAACCTCCCAAAACCACTTACAACCTAGTATAAAGCAAAGCACAGTAAACAAGCATTGGCAAAGACAATAGGTCTTGCCTTTGGGCCCTATTGGCTTTACCAATAGTATTAGCAATATGTTACTGTATATACATTGCATATTATGCGTAAGTAAAGTCTTTGAATTTATTAATATTTGTAAACTCTCTTTGCTTTAGTGAAATTTTATATTGTATTTGAAATTACCTTTACTAAGTATCGGCAATGCCTAAAGCTCTCAATTCTAAAAGGCTGAGCTTTTGGGTTTTCCAATGTTTGTATGGTACATGTGAGCTGAGTTGCATTTTGGTGTCTGGGTGAGGTCTGCTTGTGGGAGGATGTTCATAATGCAGCTTGACTGAGAGCTCTGGATCTGATGCTGAAGGCAGTGTGAGTTTGTGAGACATAATAGTGTTTAGATTACATGCTCATTCAGTCCTTGGACTCTCTCCAAAACACACAGCGTGATGGTCACTTTTGCACCATTTGTAATTACTAATTCTAATTATTTACAACAAAATGATTTGTTTCTCATTTATAGCAAACTACTAATAAGCACTCATAAAGCCAATAGGTTTGGCTTGTTTTAGGCATATCTTAGCTTTTGTGAGAATTGTCTGGATGCAATAGCAGAAAATGCATACAGAGGCACCTACATGCTAGTGAGGCAGCATGCTGGGTAAAGCACAGAATTGTAGTTCACCTGTTTTAAGATATACCCTTCATTACTTAGGCCACACCCCTTTTAGAAACCCTCCTCCAACGTTTTCATCGCACCCAAAGCCCTTTGTTCCACAGAAGGGGTTTCCTACAGACAGCTAAAAGTTGTTTCATAGGTGAGACCTAGAATTGTGTTGTTGTAAAACTGTGGCGTCCTTGTTGTCAAATCTAAAACATGTGGAGCAGAAAGGAGTAGTGAGTGCTTTGATGCTCTGTGGCACTCACTCTGCAGTGTCTCTGGGAGGAAAGAAGTACAGCTGATGTCACTTGTCTGAGGGGGGAGTTGTGCACCTCGGTGAAAAAAAGCTGAGGGCTTGATTTGCCCCAGTTGACACCCCACAAGGTGATTGTGGGTCCTGGGGCCCTTGGTAACACTGTACCCCTCTGGAAGAGGAGGCGTAATATTTGTTCCTTGGCGAAGTTGATCCAAAAGTCATACAGGTCATTTGCTTCCTGGTGAAACAGCTACACATATCCCCCACTTCTCTGAAAGTCAAGCAGAAGGGATTGAAGTGCACATAACAGTGGAAAGCTATGTGGATAATTTGAAACCTAGAATATATATCTAGAAATGAAATATTAAGTTATCATTGTCCGAATATATCATTGTAGCCGGCAGGTCAATCTATTTATTCACAGTTCCCAATGCGGGATACATATTATATTTTCTCTTCAAAGAACATCTTGTATCACTCATCAAAACTTCCCCTGTTTGAAGACGCACTCGAAAAGCAGATAAATTCCACTGATTCTTTATTTAAAAGAAAACCGGCATTTTCATTCAGATGCATTTCCTTGCCTTACGCGTTTCAGAGCACAGCTCCTTGGTCACAGGCTTCAGGATACTGCGCAGAATAGGTAGCAAGGCATTCTCCTCTGCATGTCCTTTATTTAATTAGCCCTCAGTGGGCCTCACAGGTGAGTTCAACTTAGTGTTGCATGCTGGGATCGTAGTGCACTTTCATGAATTTCTTTACCTTTAGTAGGTTTCTGCACTGTAGCATAATGTTCATTTGATTTAAAAATCCCTCCAATGGGCCTCCGAAATGAAAATGTTCCAATTATTTTTCCTTTTCTGCTGTTCCAATAAGGAAGACTCGGAGTAGTTCCATGTCGTCGTGGCCCCCTAGCCTTGAGGGGTGGTGCAGTCTTCCCGGCTGGACTGCAGGTCATAAATCACTCATCAAAACATCCCCTATTTGAAGATGCACTTGAAAAGCAGATGAATTCCACTGATTCTTTATTTAAAAGAAAAAAGGAAGAAAGGCACTCTCCTCTGCATGTCCTTTATTTAATTAGCCCTTAGTGGGCCTCACAGGTGAGTTCAACTTAGTGTTGCATGCTGGGATCAGTAGTGCACTTTCATGAAGGAATTTTGAAAGTGCACTACTGATCGCAGCATGCAACACTTAGTTGAACTCACCTGTGAGGCCCACTGAGGGCTAATTAAATGGACATGCAGAGGGGAGTGCATTTTCACCATTTCTGTGCGGTATCATGAAGCCTGTGACCAAGGAGCTGCTGCTCTGAAACGCGTAAGGCAAGATATGCATCTGAATGAAAATGCCAGCTTCCTTTTTATTAAAGAATCAGTGGAATTCATCTGCTCTTCGAGTGCATCTTCAAACTGGGCATGTTTTGTTGAATGATTTATGACCAGCAGTCCAGCCAGGAAGACTGCACCACCCCTCAAGGTCAAGGTTAGGGGGCCACGAGGACATGGAACTGCTCCCAGTCTTCCTTAGTGTAATGGCAGATAAGAAAAAATAAACAGAACATTTTCATCTCAGAGGCCCACTGGAGGGCTTTTGAATTAAATGAACATTTTGCTACAGCACAGAAACCTACTAAAGTTAAAGGAATTTTGAAAGTGCACTACTGATCCCAGCGTGCAACACTTAGTTGAACTCACCTGTGAAGCCCACTGAGGGCTAATTAAATGGACATGCAGAGGGGAGTGCATTTTCACCATTTCTGTGCGGTATCATGAAGCCTGTGACCAAGGAGCTGTGCTCTGAAACGCGTAAGGCAAGATATGCATCTGAATGAAAATGCCAGTTTCCTTTTATTAAAGAATCAATGGAATTCATCTGCTCTTTGAGTGCGTCTTCAAACTGGGGATGTTTTTTTGAATTATATATATATATATATATATATATATATATATATATATATATATACCACACACACACACACATTGCACACCATATAAAAGTTATAGAAAAACAATTATCTTCCTTGTCCCTCATTAACTATCTTTAAATGTGTAAGTGGTTATCTAATTATTTAGTCCATAACTCACCTCTAGATAGTCCACAAATAGCAGGGAGTCATATAGGTTCATTGTTTGCTCCTTACCGTCTCAATTAATCAGTTCAATGTTCATGTTTTTCTCTGAGACTCCTCAGAAATTATGAAGGTCGATATGTTTTGGTCATTAACAGTAGGGGCCACCTCAGGACCAAAGACAGACAAGGTCACATTCCTATAGACAAATGCAAAGCACAAATTATGATAATGCCCAATAATGTCAACAACCACCTTAGTTTGAGGTATGTTCATACATAATGCTTCAATGACAAAGATACTGAGGGTCTCCTTTTCCAGATCAAAACTATTTCCTTAGATTTTGTCTTATTCAGGCCTATAGCAACCCTAATATACAATTGTGTAGCAGATACAAAAGGTTTTAAATTACATCCGCAAACTGTGCCACAGGGTTCAAAAACTGACCCGCACAATAACATTATTTGTCTGCCAGCTGAATTGTTAATATTTTTGTGCACTTTCAGCAAAATGTACATTACTGGTATGCATGGTTCCTTTTCATTCAAGAGTTCAATTTTTTTATGGATATCCATCTTCGTCAATTGCCTTCTTGGTGATTTAATGAATTTGCGCTGTTAGTCCTCTAGTGGGATCAGTTTTTAGTAGTCTGTAGTAGGATTCATTGATCAACTGGCATAGTACTTCTGAATCATAAGTCACACTGTCTAGGAAAACAATCCCTCCGCTTTTATCAGTCTTTTGCTTCACACATGCGGCAAGTGTCTCACTATAGGATGACGTCAGTAAAAGTAAGGGATCAATTACACTTGTGGATGACATGGGATATGTTTTTGTGTGCCATGTACATGGCATGTAAGTTGACGGCATTTTGAGATGTCGGATCACTGACACAATATTGTGGTAATACAGATGAGATACTGTTTTAATTTTGAATTATGTAACATGGAACAGCGGTTCCTGTGGACTATGCGTGTAATAGTATAGTAATAGTAACGCTCAACGGCATATAGTTGTGGGAATGGAATATCAGAGAAAGAGTCAAAATCATATACACGTAGGGGCCGATTCACAGAACTAATCTGAGATAAAATCCTAAACTTACTACTTTTGGTATTAACTGAAGACATTTAGTAGTAGTAAAGTTAGGACTCCTAACTTTACTGCTACTAAACTGAGACAAAAGGCATTTAGTAGTAGTAGTTAGGAACTTTACTACAACTAAATGCCTTTTGTGAATACCGAAAGTCGTAAAGTTAGGATTTTGTCTCAGTTTAGTAGTAGTAAAGTTAGGAGTCCTAACTTTACTACTACTAAATGCCTTCTGTGAATACCAAAAGTAGTAGGTTTAGGATTTTATCTCAGATTAGTTCTGTGAATCGGCCCCCATGAGTTTCCAGAGGTACTTTTACTAAGCCTTTACTCTTTACATCAATAAATCAAACAGACAGTGTGCTCAGTGTCCCAAGTGAACTTAGAACCTAAAGAAAGGGAAAGTGACAGTTGGTGACATATAAAAGGAAGGTTTCAATTTGTACACAACGAACACAGGTAAGTAAACTTGATGAGTTAACATTCCTCTAGTACAATCAAAAAGGCTGAATGAGTGGTTCGTTTGTAATACGTGTCGACGGTGTTTCGACCCCAAGGGCAATAAGTGGGTCTCATCAGGACCAAATAATGCGGAACACCTGAAATAGATTAACAGGGATAGTAACTAGAACTGCCAAAATAGAACAAATAAAGGGGAGGGGAAAAGAATTCCTTATCGGATCAACTGCCAGATGGGCGTATTACCTGGAATGAGAACAATGGACTGCCAGTGTGAAAGGTGCACACCAAAAATTGTGTAGCTCAAGACAAGTGTAGGAAAGACACATGAACAAAGGAGGCACTGGGAGATGAGCTACCACCTGCTAGATGGGTACATGTTATCAGAAACCCAAGGCCACTGCGCAGGGTCTCAGCATCTCCTAATGTGGGAGCAGAACTACACACTTGGATTGGTATGTGAGAGCAGAATGGTCTCCTCATTAGCAAGTTGGGAAACAGCCTTGGACAGAAAGAAAAAATAATAACGAAATACAGTGTTCTGCTGAGCAAGCATTACGGGCCATGAGGCCTAACTCAGGCACAGTCTAAGCAGCCTAATAAGGATTGCGAAAAACAAAATGGAGTCACATTCGCTAACTGAAGCCTGCACATTACGGGGATGACTCAGTGGATTGCATAACGTGAATACAAATGGCATCTATTTAGCCACACATTGCTAACCTAATATAACGTCACTAAAGAGTGTGTTGCAGGGATGGGAATTTGAAACCTAACAACATGGTGAACAAAACCATTATTAACCTTTCAGAAGACAATTGAGTGAGGTTGATAAGCGAACACTTTGCCTAGGCCTTTCCTTTTGCCCTACCCTTCCCTTTAATTATGCAGAAACCCGCATTGACCTTTTTAAATTCATAAGGAAGTTAAAACTAAAAAAATGCCATCTTCTTAAAGCAGGGAGCACGACTGTTACACAGGGGGCACCCATGAGGGAAAGAGAGGTAGACCTCAATATCAGTGATGTTGACACCCTTGTTATTTTACACCAACTCGAAACAGGCATGAACAATGACATAGGCAGTACTGCCACTGATAAGGTACTTGATGACCTACACATAATTCATGATGATACAGCTAAAACTCAGTTTAGACCATGGTCCACGTTTTTTCCTTCTCTTTCCCATGACAGTATCGACACCTTTCATGAGGTTGTCACGAACAAACTCATCAAATTTCGTCGTAAAAAATGGTTCAAGGAACAGGCCTCACATAACCTTACGCTCACACAGACACAAGCACTCAAAGCACTAGCAGATGATAGCAATATCATCATACGCCCTGCCGACAAGGTGGGCAACATAGTGATTCTCAGTAGGGACATGTACATCAGGGAGGCCGAACGACAGCTGACAGACGAGAGGTTCTACACGCTGGTAAATAGGGAAACATATTCTGAGGGTGTTGAGGAAATCTGGGACAAACTCAAGAATGGGAGGGAAAAAGGTATTCTGGAGTGGGCGGAATACTGTTACTTTAAGAAAGATCATCCCATAATCCCTGTACTATACCTCCTTCCCAAGGTCCACAAGAATAAGAACAACCCTCCAGGTAGGCCCATTGTATCATCCAAGGGCAGCACCACTGAGAATATTTCCAAATATGTGGATAATTTTCTGAGATAGTTTGTGAGTAACCTCCCTACTTATGTCAAAGATATAAAGGACTTCCTGGGCAAGCTGGAGGGCACACACTGGGAGAGCGACCTGCTGTTAGTAACCCTGGATGTGAACTCTCTTTATACTATTATAGACCATGAGCAGGGCGTACAGGCGTGTCTACACTATCTCAAATCTAGACACATAAGATTCAAAGCCCACACCACCATGATTCTTGAGATGATCAGGTTTTGTCTTACCAATAACATCTTTTTGTTCAATGGGACACTTTATAAACAGGTCCTCGGGACCGCGATGGGCACGTGCTTTGCCCCGAGCTTTGCCAACCTCTTCCTAGGGCAGTGGGAGGAAGAAATCTTTATGGATAATCCTGACTTCCCTGAGGTGCAGCAGGCCGTATTGTGGCTACGTTACATTGACGATATTTTCATGATATGGAAAGGCAGTGAGGATGAGGTCAACAAATTCATTATGAAATTGAATACTAACACCCGGAACATTATACTCACCAGTACTGTGAGTAAGCACTCGGTTGAATTTCTTGATATCAAAATTGAAATCAAGGATGATACCATCCACACCAAATTGTTCAGCAAGGAAACAGCGGGCAACACCTTACTTCACGCTCTCAGCAGCCATCCTGATCCCCTGAAATGGAGTATACCATACGGGGACTGCTGAGAGCAAAACGCAACTGCAGTTTCAACTCTACATTTCTGGAGGAAATGCAAACCATGATTGCCAGGTTCAGGGAAAGAGGGTACCAGCAATGGGTTCTCAACAAGGCTATCAGGAAAGTGGAGCAAGTGCAAAGGAAAGTTACTCTTTTCGACCAAGCAGACAGGACAACTGAGAATACTGACACTGAAAATAACACCAGGATCATTCTCACACACAATATGAATACCAAAGGCATAAGACAAATCCTTACCAGACACTGGGACATACTGATGAGTGATCCTACCATAGGACACGTGATCGGTGAACGACCCAGTATCACATATAGGAGGGGACATAGTCTCAGAGATAAACTTGTCCACAGTGGCGTCACACAGTACAGTGCCAGTAGGGATCAAGGTCTTTCTGGCTTCTTTCCCTGTGGACACTGTAAGGCGTGCAAAAACAGCTACATGAAGAAAGAACTTACTACCAACAAAGGGTTTAACAAAAAGATCACACAATTCTATTTGGAACTCCACCTGGTGGCCGGAAGCAGCAGGGCCCTGCCCTCAGCCTGTGAAACAAGTTAAAAATCTTGGGATCAAGATAGATGACCAGCTCACTTTATCTGACAAGGTAAATAGCATTACCTCCTCATGCTTCTTTACTTTGAAAGTTCTTCGGAAGATTTTACCTTTTATCCCTATGGCCCTCAGAAAAAACAGTCATTATTGCCTTGGTACTTTCCAAAATTGATTATTGCAATCCTCTCTATCTGGGAGCAAAGAGGAGTATAATACGCAAACTGCAGACTGTACAGAATGCGGCGGCCCGTCTACTCCTTAAAATTCCAAAGTTCAGCCCCCTAAGCCAAGCTATTCGGGACCTGCACTGGCTACCAGTCCAGGCAAGGATCCAATTTAAATCCATGTGCATTTTACATAAGACTCTGCATGGGGCTGGGTCAGCCTACCTCACTCAACATGTCAGGCGTTACATTCCACAGCGAAAGCTTAGTTCAGCATCAGCCTCTCTGCTTGTGGTTCCAAGGATAAAGACTCTAAAATGGGGTGGCAGAAGTTTTCTCCATCTGGCCCGAAACTATGGAACACGATGCCCATTAGTCTTAGAAATCAAACCAATCTGCTGGTGTTCAGGAAAACTTTGAAAACATGGCTATTCGCTCCCAAACCATAGCCGATCTCAAGGTCCTTGCATAGATTAACGACAGCTAGCGCTAAGACACCACGGCAAACACACGCTCTATAAAAACCCTCATTTCATTTCATTTCACAATTCCTGACATGCAGCACTCCATATGTCCCTGCAAACTCAAATACATTGGGAGCACCATCCAACCAGCCAAGAAACGTGTTCTAGAACATGTGAAGCAATCACGAATAATGACCATCAATATCCAGTTGCACGACATTTCCAAACACACCATTATTCCAACAGCTCGTTACTTAGCTTCTTTTGCATTGAGCATATCCCCAGACCTTACAGGGGTGGAGATAGAACACTCAAATTGAGGCAATGTGAATCTAAGTATATCATTGAATGCCAAACGAAGAGACCGGGTGGCCTTAATCTTGGCGAAGAACTAGGAATACACCTGTATGAGACTTGATTATATTAACATGTGCCCTTTCGTAACCTCTCTGTGCTTCTAGGGATTGCAGTACTTTGTACTTTGTTTTTAATCACATGTTTACAGTAATTGGATTCTGTGGTTTTAACATGCCTATTTTCTTTTGTTTCCCTTGTTTTTCACTACAGGAGGAAAGGAAGGGACCCACTCTACCTCTGTAGTTCACCCTCACGGGCACCCTACCCTTTTCTTCAGAGGCACGTAGCGACGATTAGTCACTCCAGTCAAGACTGTACACCAGTGGTTTGTGGTTATCTTTACCTTCTTTTCTTTTCACGTTTTACTCCTCTAGGAGTCATTTGTACCCAGGTACAGGACGTGGGCACTTGCCCATCATTTCACTGTGGTACTTCGCATACATTGGAGTCCTCCATCCCCTGGTACTTGCTGTGTTCCAGATTGCGTGCATACATTCGGGCACTTGCCCTTTATCCCATATTTTGTGAAGCACACGGATACACCATGTATCTAGCATTACACCACATTGCCTTACCCCTGTCCGATCCACACCTCATGCAGACGGTCATGCACTCCATGGCACTGGCCTGACATTTTCTTGGCCCGGGACCCAACCAGCGGGTTTGATTGCTTGTGATCGGGCATCCAGGGATAGACTCCCTGTGGGAGTATGTATGATTGGGTACATCAACCCCCTGATGATTCATACATGTTTTTTGTGACAGACAACCCTACTTCTGGACTTACATTAGTCTCCTCTGCAATATGATTTCTGGGGGGACCTGCGCGCTGTTGATTCCCGCGCATTCCAGTTTCTCCCTGTGACCTGTACCAGCCCTCATTACACCTCACCTTGACCAGGTGCATCACAGTAGGTTTGGTATCTCTTACATGTCTGAGGGCACTGACACTTCAAGATGGCCGATGTTTATTCTGGCGTCATGATTCTCGTACCTTAGACACACAGCCCCCTCTTTCCCGTCATTACGACTTTACAGGTCACATTACATGCATTCCTATTTCTTTACCATGTCGTGAATTTTGAATGGTACATTTTGATTGCTATTGCATACAAATGCTTTAGATGCAAAACTACCTACATTCTGTTGTTTAATTTTTGACTACTCATTTCCAGATGTTATTTTAACATGGTCGCCTTGATGCATTGTATTCCACCGTCTTTCACTCTGAATCATCAGCTGATATATGTATTTATCACTGTATTATACTTGTGACACTGCAAGATGGCGGCGAGTTACGATTAACCAGTCATGGGTGTTTGTCCGTTTTCACTGTTTTGTTTATGGTATTTCAACACTGTGTATACGGAGCTTCTCATGCGTGGCAAGGCTGTTTACAGCTGAAACGCGTAGCGGAGAAGCAGAATAAATCTTTCCTGAGCAATCATTCAGTTTGTGCCTTGAGAGTACGTTTATTCGTGGATACGGGATTTGCTGTTTGAATTTTCCGGCCGGTAGCTCTACCGGCGCACGCACCACCTCTCTTGGGTCTTTGGTCAGAGTTTTAGCGTTTTTGTTGTGGATATATATATATATATATATATGTGAAAATTCAGTGCTTCTTTTTTATATATAAAAAAAATATATATGTTCGGTTTGACATAGAATCTTCTAAACATAGCACAACTGACATATATCTATTTAAGATAATATTAATTTGCTAATAATTGCAATGAAATGTATTGTTGGTGTGTGTCTATTTAAACAAATTTAGTTTTTGAACCGAAATCAAATCAAGACTGTGAAATTCTGCATGTCTTTTGGAGCACTTGTTAAATGAAATCATGACATTCTTTTGCCTGTAGTAATGTTTTAAGATGGCCGCCATGAATTGTGCATTATGCCTTATTTGAATTGAGCCGTCTTTTATGTCACTGCTTTTAACTCACGTCATGATCTAACACTTTCAAAAGGGTGTTTCTAACTTGGTGTCATCAACATTGAAGAAGGCAGATTGCCGAAATGCGTCTGTCGGTGCAGGGGGGTTCCAGCATATTAAAACCACTTTAAAAAGAATTCCTGCAAATGCCGTCCTTTATACGCCAACGAAACAGTTTGGTAAAGTGGAGAAATGCTAAGCGGCTCACCACCGCGGAGCGAGCACCCGGAGAAGGAGGAGCGGTGACGGTGAAAGTTCTCTTGTGTAGCTGTACTTCGTACTTGGATCACCAGCCCCGACGCAGAAAAAGTTTCCTTCTGCTGCCTATTTCACAACGGAACTTGCAAAGACGAACTTGAAAGAAAATAGCCCTGAGAGACCGACTTCGCCACGTGGGTACAGTGGAACAACTGCGGATCGGAGGACCCTCAGTTCTGACGCCGAAACCAGTGGTGAGAGTTGTGTTCTTTCTTTGGCTTACGCATGTTTGCACGTAGCGTCTGCTCCGAAGGATTCTTATATTAAAAACAAAAGCGCTGGCCCCCTGACAAGTTGGTTTATACCGACGAGTTTCTTTTCCCAGGCAAGTCATGTCATCCATCACGGAACGTGAAGAAGCTGCAATGGATATCTTTAAACAAGGAACAGGACGGGTCAGAAATGTAGCGAATGAGTCTCAGGTCCCTGCAAATTCTTCCAGCAACTTGAAAGTGCTGTATCAGACCTTAGAGAAAACGCACGAGAAAGAAATTCGTAAATGGTGGGAGGCCACATCTTTAGAAAAATATCTCCAAGTGGATCGGATTCCTAGGGGTTTACGGATTTTCATTGTCCCCTCTTATGAGACACCAGATCCACAACTTCATAAAGACTGGTCTGTTGACACCACTGAATCCGCGAAAGGAATGGTCAGAATTCTGATCAAATACGCATGGAGTGATCAAGTAAAACTTTCAGAGGAAATCAAAAAACTGGAAGAAATGATTAAAAAGGATCAAGACACCAAACAGAGTGAAGACCTGAGAGCTTCTATGATGAAAAGATTAAAGGATTATGAAAGTACCATACGTAAACGAAAACAAACGAAATTCCAACGTGACGAGCAAGATTATGCCTTGGGGCGTATCTTAACATTTGCTCGCAAATATGACATTCCGAGAAAAACTTAACCAACAAAGGGTGGGGGCACCAAGCATCAGGGATACCTCTGAATCAGAGGTGGAAGTCTCTGAGGAAGAACAAACAGCCAATGAAGATGGGGACTCTAATACAGGATCTACTTATTTTCAGGAGTACAGGCTGATCAGGGAAAACCGTCAAAGACCGGCGCCCCGCACCCACCCACCTGCCCAGCAGTCAAAAAGAAATGAAAAACCAGAAGGGGCCAAAAAAGGAGAGGAAGATTTGATATCCCCAAGAGTTACCCGCAGCAAGCGACGAGGCAGATGGTAACTTCCAAAGCTGTCATTAATCTTTCGGATCGAGTTCTTACGGATGTAGAAACTCAAGTACTCCAATTAGAACTGACTTTTTGTCCCACTGCGGATTTTGACTTTGTGGAAACGAGGGTGGATTTATTTAAATACACTAGAAAATTGAAACTACAAAAAATTCATTTATTACACCCTCAGACAACTATGGGTGGAGACATTGCTATTGAAAACAACTCGGACATACTTATTGGTACTGATTTGGATACTCTTTTAACTCTACAGCTCTTGGAATCCTCTGAACCTGATAGTAACACCCACCAACAGCTAGACAATGAAATGTGCCCAGAAATAGCTGGTATCACACAAGTGAGCGGCAAGAGCGGACTGAAAAGGAAATCAAGAACAATTCCTCAAACACCCTTTGATGCGATTGACGTCTTTAATGAGGCAGTAATAGCTGACTTAAAGAACTTAAGGAAAGACAACAGCAACGGAAAGAAAGGTTATAACATTCCATATGAACAATGGCAAGCGATTCAGTCCTTAAAGAAGAATGACTCAATAATAATAAAGCCCTCTGATAAAGGGGGAAATATTGTTATTTTCTCTCAGGAGCATTATGTCTCAGAAGCTCTGAACCAGCTTGAGGATAGAGAATGCTATTTACCCACTAATAAAGTGGTCTATGCAAATTGTATTAAGACCTTTCACAAATTCTTAGTGTCTTGGAGGGAGGAGGGTATGATTGATATGGATGAATTTAAATTCTTATTCTGTGAATATCCTACGATCCCCACTTTTTACCACCTCCCAAAAATTCACAAAAATGCACTAAGACCCCCAGGGAGACCGATAGTTGCTTCCATCAATAGTCTACTTGAAAATTGCTCCGTGTATATTGATTCATTTCTGGCCCCATGGGTCAAAAATCTCAGCTCCTATATTAAGGACACAGGGGATTTTTTTAAGACTCATTGAGGGATTAAGTTGGGAGGATGACATGCTTCTCATCACCTTAGGCATTACCAGCCTCTACACCTGTATCAATCATAAAGATGGTTTGGAGGCTGAGAAATGGTTCCTCAACAAACGTCCCCTAAAATTCAAGAGACATAATGACATGCTGATTACCATGTTGACCTTTTGCCTTGAAAACAACATCTTTATTTTTAAGGGCCAACTTTACAAACAACAACGTGGGAGAGCGATGGGCACGTGCTTCGCCCCCAGTTACGCAAACCTTTTTGTGGGCTGGTGGGAGAAGCACGTGGCCTGGAGGGACGCACCTGAACAATGGATGGACAATGTAGTGTTGTGGGCCCGCTACATTGATGATCTCTTCATCATGTGGAAGGGCAGCCGCTCCGCGGCTGAGGATTATGTTGCCTTCCTTAACTGCAACAATCTGAATTTAAAATTTAGTGGTAACATCAGCAACACTAGTGTCTACTATCTTGACTTAGAAGTTTATATCGAACAATCTAAAATTCTTACCCGTCTGTATAGAAAACCAACAGCAGGTAACGCTGTCCTCCACGCCAGGAGTTTCCATCCTAGGAGTATGGTGAACAACATCCCCTATGGGGAACTCCTGCGCTTAAAAAGAAACTGTACTACAGAAACTGAATATGCCAAAGCCAGGGAGGACACCTTTCTTAGATTTAAAGAAAGGGGATATTCTTCTAATATTCTTAAACAGGCACATGGAAAAACTAATTCAATAGACAGACTCCAACTGTTGATACCCAAAGTTCACAAACCTGAAACTGAATCTAAGGTCACTCCTGCCAGAATGATAACCCGCTATAATGCAAAGTCCTCAGAGGTGGTACGAATCTTTAGGAGAAACTGGCACATTCTCCAGACTGATAATATTCTGAAAAAGGTTATACCCATGTATCCACTAATAACCTACAGGCGCAGTAAATCAATTGGCGATCATTTAGTACACAGTCATCTTAGATCAGCATCACACCAAATACAAAATGTACGGGGCTTCTTTCCATGCCTAAAATGCAAGGCATGTAAATTTAGCCATAAAGTGCTAGACTATAATACTTTAGAACATGGGATGGAAAACAAAGATCAAAACCATCAATCGGCTCCTTAACTGCAATTCAGATTTCACTGTATATATCTTAGAATCCCCATGCCCCAAAAGATATGTGGGCAGTACTATCCATCCAACCAAGAAGCGCATATTAGAGCATATGCGCGCGATTTTTAAGAAAGACCCCACCTATCCGGTTGCTCGTCACTTTGAAAGAATGCACAACAGCAACCGTGATCTTCTGAAATTTTTCTGTATTGACCAGATCCCCAAGAATGAAAGAGGTGGGGATAGAACTAGACAGTTACGAGCCCTAGAATCTAAATATATTATTGATCTGCAAACCAAGGTCCCATTAGGACTCCGTAGGCTGCAGGGGTGTCCTACTCATGCAGTGGCACCCTCTCACTTAGAACCAAGCACCCTGCCTTCAGGATTGTCAAGGCCTGCTATAGGGGTGACTTATAGGTTTTAAGTGTAGTGACCCTTAGATATAGTAAACCTATACCTTAAGTAAGTGGTGCATGCACCACCTTACACAGGCTGCAATGGCAGGCCTATAGATCCATTTTGCATGGCCTCTCATGGGTGGCATAATACATGTTTCAGCCCATGGGAGGCCTCTGGGGTACCTATACCCTGGGTACATGGGTACCATATACTAGGGACTGACAAGTGTGCCCCAGTATCCAATCTGGAGTGTACCTAAGTAGATGACATAACATTTTAGGGAGAAAGCAGATAGACTGGGGTCCCGATTAGCAGGATCCCAGTCAGACTAGTCAAAAACATTGTAACATGAAGCAAAAAGTGGGGGTAACCATAAGAAGCAGATCCCACTTTCCTACACAGGGCAACTGGAATTATGTGGTTGAGTAGGGTCAAATTGGGAAACAGCCTTTACAACGAGGTTTTTACCTTGTTTTAACTTTACCATGCATTTTTCATCATGCATGTTTTTAGAACGCATATGCTTTTACAACGTATGCCTTTACCACGCATTTAAGGGAAGTTTAGGGGTGTTGGGGGTCTCCCCCACAAGTACATTGTTTTTATATATATTAGTATATATATATATATATATAAACAATGCGTGGTAAAAGCATACATTGTGAAAGCATGTGCAATCTAAAAAAATGCGGTGTAAAAAATGAGTGGTATAGGCATGCAGAGTATTTTCCTGCATTGTTGTCCTACAACTGGTCAAATCATGCGGCAGGAATAAGAAAATTATGCACCAAGAAAAGGCATATTATGCAGCGCAATTCAGCACATTTTTTTATTGTATTAGTTCAATATGGGGACATTTTTACACTTAACACTGCCTGGGCATTGGTTGCACTTAATTAGTACCAGTTTAACAACCTAGGGGCATATTCTCAAGGAGCTATCGCCGAGTTATCGGCACTTTAACGCATCCAAAGTCGCACTAAATTTATCTCCCCATTCCCAAGCCGGTGCTAACAGACCATAACACCAGTATACCTGCGATAGCAGTCGCAAAAAACATCGCCACAGATGACCCCGGCAACTAACGCTAATGAGATGCAGAGTAGGCGTTCCCGTGCAAAAAGCCGCAACAACACCACTCCGCAACATTCTCAACGACCAGCCCGATCGGCGATAAGATCACAAAACATGCGATAAGGCGCGTTAGCAGCAGGAAATTAACACCTGCTCTTACCTGGTGAAAAGTCGGACGACAACCTGCAACAGACAAGGGAGCACAGCCCATAGCCACACATGAAGAACAACAGATGCCATGGAGCCACTCACCATGCATCCCGGAGCCCCAAGAGGGCAACAACACCCACCGCCACCACACCCAGGATCCCCCCCCCGGGGCCCTACTCCGGGCACCCCCACCCACACCCGGACAAAGATATGTCACATCAACCTCACAAAATCATGAACAAAACAATGTGCCCGATGTCGCACAATAACAACACCTAACAGACATGTGTCTTCAGAAAAATGAGAATCATACATTCATCTCAGACTCAGCAAATAATTAGTTTCATACAGAATAAACACAAAATAACTATATTGAAGAGTCATGGCGGGTCCTCTCAGGACAATCTGTAAGTCACAGCCTGCAAAACAAATTTCCAGATAAGAAGGTGTGTCATGCGCTCATCAAAGGACAGAGAGAGAGAGCGAAAGTGAGAGAGAGAGAGAGAGAGAAAGAGAGAGTGAGAGAAAGAGAGGGAGAGGGAGAGATAGAGGGAGTGAGAGAGAGAAAGAGAGACATTGTACAAGGAGCGCAAGGCCAATTGGGCTCCTGGCTCATACATGCCAACTGTTGTGTGTGTATCGCTATTGGTGCACACTAAGTCAAAGGCCTGGCATCAGTAGCAACGCGGAGGCCACATCACATTTAAAAAATGCAAGCAGTAGTCAGACCAACATCAGGAATGAAAGCTCCATTGTCTCAATACACAACGCTGAAGGACATCTGAACCCCCGACCTTGGTCCTGAATGCGGCTGGCAGTCCCTGCGAGAGATACCAAACCAGATTGTGACGACTCCCACACCACGAACTGCGTGAATGAAAGACCAACGTGTCCACACCCCACACACACTTGTCCCTGCCTGAGGCACACCTGCTTGGGATGCCCCTGACACATAAGTCAAAAACAACCCATACGCCCAAACGTCGCACACAAATATGACTCATTGCTCCGAGCAGTGGCATATCATCCACATAACTGCTGCCTGTCAGAAGAGTGCCGGTGCTACGAAACCAACAAAGGCAATGGCTGGCAATCCCGGGCGCATGCACAACCCCTGTCACGTGGAACTGTACCATGCATGAATGCTGCATCTGTTGGGATCACTGCCACTGGCAGTGTTGCGCATCAGTTACTGTCTGAGTTTCCGTCTTGCGTACGTCACCTGCGTCCAGCCCTGGTTCCACTGTCGATCATGCACATTCGAGTGGCCCATGGATGTCTGCCTATCCAACACAACGGTAGCTGAACTGGATTACGACACGCGTGTGCGCCCCCTATTGGCCCACGAACAGGAGTGTAACCGTAATACCCGTGCATGGGATGCCTTGATATTTGGCGTATGTGCAAGCAGTTGGGCATGGGAGATTGCACAACTCCTCGTGTGCAGTGACCACATCGAGGCGCTCCCCTATTGGGCTGTGTGGCGGATTGGTGTAACGGCGTGGACGGAGCACAGCTGCCCGGACCAGGTAATGGATTGGCTCGCCCTCGCGTACCTTGCCCTCGACAACGATGTACTCTTGGAACAGATTGCCCATGAAGCAGCGCTCGCATACATGGACGAGTAACTACGTTCCTGCAGCCACAACTGATTGTCACCCACAGCACAGGTCCCCACACCTTGTAGCATCTCGGAGGAATTTCCACATATCCCACCACAACAGTGGACATGTCTGCCTTCGCCTGGACTCACAATGCATGTGCGTGGACCTACGCGTGTGTACACACACCTGTGCAAGGTGATGCAGTCCCATGGGCGGAGCAGCACAGCGTCGCCTGGCAACGTTCCAAAATCGGAGAAACTGCTGGGGGGAGAGTGCACACATGGCACTGTAGCATGACATGTGACCTTGTAGGATCCTTTCACCTGCTCACTGTCAGCAGAGCACACAGTCAGCACAGTCCGGTACTACAGTACTATGCGGATCCCATGGGCTGTGAGTCGTGTCCCCTGACATGGGCCGATGAGCAGATGCTAAACATCACATGACTAGTCCAGCAAGGCAAGGTGGGCTGAGACCGTTGACATCCGTAATGAATTGTGTGCACTCTTGCCACCCCATTACTTGCACCTCGACATGTTCCTAAGGTGCCTGTAAGTGTCTTAAACATTGGTCTGCATGTTGCGGCCCTTGCCTTGCCCGTACTGACACGCACATGCTAATAAAGTCTACGCAACTCACCTGTGTACAACTGTGATGAGTGTTGATTATAATGACAGATCTTGTGCCTACATGTGCATTTGTCCATACACAGGGAGGCATTGACTGACGCTTGTGAATTGGGGGTGAGTCCCTATTGCCAGCTCCACCTCTGTGAGCCAGACATTGTGGCTGGGATAGTTGGTGGCAGACCTGTGCTCTTACGTGTCCCCAGCAATGTGCGTATGGTGTCCAACTTCTCGCCATGTAGATCAAGGTCATCCATCAAAACAGACTGTGTCCACACAGATGTGTGTGAGTAGGCATGCGAAGAGACGTTCTGTTGTCACATGTGATGGGGGGCACCACTTAAGGACTGCTACCGACTGTGACATTTCCACACACAGCCCTATTTGATACATGGACGTGGGGCTACGTTTGGGGGCAACGAGATTGTTGTTACTGTGCAATGAGGCCACAGCTAGTTCACACCTTCACAGTCATCTAAGTGGCCATGTGGGTCAGGGTTAAACATGCGCATTGATGACATTTGCCAGGGTGTACCTTTTAATGCAATAGATGTCCCTACATTCATCCAAACATTTATTTGTGAGTGAACATAGACATGACACATCTGTGTGATTTGGAATGTTTTATTCACATTCTGGGGGGTGTCGCACCTGGAGCAGTACATGGCCACTTCAAGCCCACATAACATGGTTGCCCAGTGGTGGGCCAACCAGAGTCCTTGTGGCAAGGCAAAGTTGATCTGAAGAGGAAGGGTGCAGTCCGCCGCCGGGTTGCTGTGTCATTGGTACCAGAGCAGATATGGCAGTCCATGTCGGGGTCCATGTGAAGGTCGCAGAGTGTTTTGGGGGACAGTGGGATGTGTTGTTCCAGGGCATGATGCAAAGAGCACAACCAGGCAGGGACAGGACATATGACGGGGACGGATGCTACTACCTCCTTCCTCACACAGTCATTACCCTCTGAATCTTACTCCTCTGAGACGTCTTCTGTGTCTGGTGTGTCAGGTGTGTGTGGTGGGGTTATGGCTGCATCACTGTATGCCACTGACACATCAGGGTGCGAAGGTGATAGGGCTGCATCACTGTGTGCCACTGACACATCAGGGGGTGGATATGTGTGTGTCGAGGTTCCTGCAGCAGTCACCTGGAACAGGCTCAGTGGCAGCAATGGCAAGATGAGGATCTGCAAGGCATGGAAGATCGCAGCTACATCTCGCTGGTGTTCAGCAGTGGCAGCCATACTTCCAGCCTGCATCGGCTCCATGGTCTCCATTGACCTCCGCATCTGTGCCTCCGCATCTGTGCCAACTCTGTGCTGTCATCGCTTGGGCCTGTCTGCCTAGACAGTTCTTGTAACCGAGTAATGGACCCAGCGATGTCAGCCAAGGATTGTTGGTGAGCATGGTGCGGACAGTGGGTATCCGTTAGGGACTGTAGGTTAAGTTAGTTAAGTTAACCCAACTTGTATAGCGCAACAGCTGCCTCAGCGAAGAGGCGTCCCGGCGCTGACTGCAACAAGACATATAGGTTAAAGCCTAAGCCAGAGGAAAGAGATAGGTTTTGATAGCCTGATAGTTGTCAAGACAGGTGCTCCCTGATGGGACTCAGGCACCCACGTATGGCATCGAGTTTGGCTGCCATGAGCTCGAAACCCAGCCGCAGCTGATCTGCCATCTTCTCCTGGCACCCTAACACACAGAGTTTGAAATCCATGTGTTGGTCGTGGGGGTCCTGGGAGGCAGCCGTGGTGGTGTGTGCTTCCTGCGGTGTGGTCTGTGCAGGGTGTGGGCTCACCGCGATGCAGCTGGGCTGCCCTGCTCCTGGAGGTGGGGTGCGGAGGCTGTCCACGAGCCGTTGGAGGGTGTCTGTGCAAATGTGCAGGGTGTCCTCTTCATCATCACTGAAGAGATGTGTGGTCTGCTCTGCAGGAGGTGTTGATTGTCCCTCTGCAATGTAAAGGTGAGATGCAGGTTAACAGTGTGTTCCATGTGTGTTGACGCATTGTATATGTTTACATTCAGACTGCATGACGATGTACATTGTGACTGTTTTGGTGGAGCTGGCTATTTGATGGGAGTCAGTGGACATTTTGACTACATGACGGATGTGTGGTTGTACTCGTACATTGTCATCTCACAGTGTCATGCATTGCCAGATGTGATTGGCCAGTTTCTATGCACGAGCGGCACCAGTTGTGTCCTTTGTCCTGTGGTGTAGGGGTTGCACTCTGTCCCACATTGTCGTCAATGTTGATGTACTGTGATTGCTATGTGTGTGTGCTGCATTGTTGGCGATTCGCCCCTGCAGCTCTGCATTGGCGGACTCTTATCCCTTTGAGTCGGTGTGCATTTGACTTGTGTGCTTTTCGGGTGCTGGGATGTTTGCAACTTGGGTCATTTGTGCTACTGGAGATATTTGGTACTCTTGTGCATTGTTTGTCTGCAGATGTGTTTTTGGCGTCATTGGGTCGTAGGTGCACGTGGATGTGTCAGAGTGCGACCTGCTCCTTTACCGATGTGGTCCACACTCAGCCACCTCAGTGTCGTCTCGTGCACCATGTCATGTATTGTGACTTCAGCCATGCTGTCTGTCATGCAGTGTCACTTGCATTGTCGGTGTGGCTCACAGAGCCGCTGCTTTTCAGGATTCAGCACATGTGCATGGGTAGGTTGTGGCATTGGTGATATGGAGGGGGACCCATTTGTGCAGATTGTGGACGGGGGCCTACTTGGTGTTTCTATGTGTGCTGCAGTGTGCCAAGGGTATCAGGGACATGTTCCACAGTCATTGTGGGTGTGCAGTGTGCTACACATGATTGTGAATGTGTGGCATTGTGCCCATCTGCCCCCGTCCCCCCAGTCCCTGGTCGTTACTCACCCTGTTGCTGTTGGGTCAGGTCATATCGGGCTGTGTCCAGACCCCCGACTCCTTGCACCGTCTCCACGCTGATGACTGTGGCCACCATTTCCTCCAGCTCATCTAGCTCCTCCTGTGGCGCAGGACTCCCAACTCCAGTCGCCTTTGCTGCCTTCATGTTGGCAGCGAGTTTCTGTTTGGTTTGGCTGTGCACTTCATGCCAGCACCTCTTGACCTCCTCCATTGGCCTCCTCGACACTCCGACTGCATTCACGTTGGTGACGATGGACTGCCATATTTCCGTTTGTGTTGCCAATGACGCAGTGGAGGTGACGAACAGTTGTTGGTAGTGTTCTATCACCTCCGTGACGATGATCCGGTCTTCCTGCGGACTGAACCCCGTCTTCCTCTTCCTCTTCTCCTTGCCCTTCCACGAACACGGGGTTCCTGGCTAGTCCTCCGTGGGGCTTGTGGGGTTCGGGTTGTCCTCTGCACTCGGTCCGGGTGCATTCATGCTGGTACGCAGTTTGTTTTGTTTTTGGTGTTTTTCTTTTTGCTTGCTCTTATAGTGCATTTTCACGCATGACGCATGGGATTTGCAGGCCTGTGGCTGGTTGTCGCTGATTTTTGTATCGCGGTTTGGGACATCGCAGGTTTTTTCGCGTTCGTGTTTCGCATTGTTTCTGCGTCGCGTTGATTTTTGGGCGGTCATTTGGCGCGTTATCCTGCTACTATCGCATGGTGCCGCAGGGTTGGGAATACCACGTTAACACGGTGTTATTTTCCCGCGATAGACTGCGATGTGAGGGGTTGCGTTAAGCAACGTTTGCGGTAGTTATCACACGTTCTTGAGAATATGCCCCCAAATGTAGCAATAAGCAACAGAAAGGTACCCAGTTCAGCTTATCAAATGATCTTCGGCTGCAAGGCAACACATGCCGTTGTGTTAATAGGAACTTTTGAAACATTTGAGCTTGAACCAAAAATTGTTTTTGTTAAAACCTGCAGATTATGCAGCAGATGATGGATTATGTGGAAAATCTATAATTATGTGAAAAATGCAGCGACCACTCAATCGCATAATTCCAGTGACACTGGCAATACACAATACATTCAGAAAAGCGATTGCCCAAGCGAACACAATTTGGACAAATAGGAGTCCAGGATTGAAAAACGCATCTCCTAGTTCCATATCTCCAACTGGTCCACTAGACCACAACTGGGGTGTCAATGATTCTGATGGCAAAGCGAAGGGACTTTTCTCCCAGGGAATTGCCACTCTGTTATCGGCCCTGATCAGCTTTAGAGCACCATGATTATTTCCATCATAACTGGGATTAGATGCCAAATATCCTAGTTCCGTGGTTAAAACGTACTAGTTAGACGAGGTCCTGTGGCAGTGGGTACTTACTGGACAGTATGCATGGTAGATACTGATTTACTACTGTTACGTTTCTGAACTTGTCGCTCAAAATTTGCAATTGTGAGCAGTCAAGCCTTACTCCAATAGGTGGTAAAGGGATTAGAACTCAAACATAGCATGAAGAGTAATCACACTCTAGAAACTCAATCTCCAGCTGAGTTATCTTTTAACATGACCTGTTTTAGAGGGGGGATTTAGAATGAAACCCCCAAAATCTGCTATGTGACTCTTAGCTCCTCTGCTCCCAATAAACATCTTTCGAAGTCTCTGCACACAAAATGTGTCTCCACACGTGCAGTGTTTCTCGAAAGACATACATTCTCCTGTGAAGTCCCTACTTGGCTCTTGCAACAATGACTGGGGACCATGGCTGTGAGGCCCAGGGAAGGGGACTCTCCTTCATTTCGTCTTGCAGCACCAGACCACGGATGTGAAGTCCAGGGCAGTGGGGCCACATCCCAGGGGCTTTGCAGCACTACATCATAGCTGTGTGGCTAGAGGATGGGACAACACCCCCATGGGCCTCACAGCTTGTGTCATGGTGGAGTGGTCCATGGAAGAGAACACCCTTCCTCTGGTCTTGCAGTGCTACACATTTGTTGTGAGGGCAATGTAGAGGGCTCCCCTATCCTGGGTCCCCTCTCCTGGGCCTCGCAGCACTAGACCATGGTTGCGAGGCCAAGGGGAGGGGAGGCCCCTACCCAATGCCTCGTAGCCATGGTGTAGCATTGCCAGGCCATGGTGAGGGCTCCTCTCCCCAGGGCCTAGCAACCATGCTTATGTTGCTGCAAGGCCCATGGGTTAGTGGGCTCCCCTAATTACTCTCAGTGCTACACCTTGTCTGAGAAGCCCAGGAGGTTCGGAAGGGCGCCTTGTGTGGGCCCCTCCCCAGGGCCCTATTGAAACTGTCTCACAGCTCTGTAACCATGGCTCTGTGCATAGGTCGATGTCAAGGACTATGTCCTGTGATGCCATTTCCGGTGATTTCATGTTGCATGCAGATTAGAGGGGCTAACACATTCCCTTTCTGCCCTGGCATAGCCATCGGTCAGGGGCATCGCCATCAGTAGTGCAGCAGATGCAGTGGCACGGGCCCAGGGGTATTAAGTGCCCAATGTTCTCAAATTATGGCTTTATTTTACTGTGCAGTCAGTGGACAAGAGTAGGCTGTGCTTTTACTTTGCATCAGCAACCAATGCACCATTGCTGTGATACTTGCCTCTCTTCCATGGGCATTGCAGCCATGTTCCAGATCTGTGAGGCCTGGGCGAGGCCATCCCTCCTCTGGGCATTAGAGTTGGCCGTGGTTGGACACTAAGGGTAGGATGTGCCAGTCCATGAGTTTAGCAGAGCAGGAGTATGGCTGTCAGGCTCATTGGGGGCATCTCTCGGGGTGTGCCTATCAGAAGAGCAGCAGGTGCAGTGGCACCAGGGCTCATGGATGTTCTGGATGCAATGCACCCAGATTATGGGTGTGTTTTATTGTTCAACATCATTTTCTTGCATCGGGCCCATGGCTAGATTACTATGCCACTTGTCCCTTCTCTCATGCACTACACAGTCATGATCCAGAGCTGTGAAGGTCAGGAAAGGTCCATCCTCCCTTAAGCCTACCAGCAATGGCCCAGTGCTGAGAGCCCTAATGGAGGAAGCCTGTTGTTCTGGGCCTAGCAGCACTGGACCATGGTTGCAAGGCCCAGGACAAGAGGCCCCTCTTAAGGACATAGATATCAATAGTGCAGCAAGTGCAGTGGGACCATGGCCTCGTGGGCCTATGGGTCCAATGTACCCAAATTATGGCTGTATTTTACTCTCCGCAAAAAAAGTATGCAAAAAGGTGGAATGCTTGAATTAATCACAACAACTGGCAATTACTCAGGTTGCATCCCACTCCATTATTTTGCACACCATGACATCTCAGTTTGGACCCAGCCATATGCAAATCAGTCTTGACTTTGATCCAATGGGAACAGTCCAGACCAAACTACTAGGCCAGGTCCTCCCTGAACCAGAACACAAGCAACCAAGGACAGGTGTCGCCCTAGTTAGGGATCATCAGCCAGGTATAGCTTGGTTCCAGTGGCACAGTGTGCACAGGACCCATGTCTGGGCATACCCGTCCCTCTTAGGGCGACTCACTAAAGTATCCAAAAAAGTGAAGGATGGAATGCTTGAATTCATCTCGGCCACTGCTGAGGCTGATGCTCCACTATGATAAATTGAGGTCCACCAGGGGAGCCTCGCCTCAATTTGAAGACGTCTGCTTCCACCATTTGTCTTTATATTTTGTGCGATTCCAATTTGAGAGATTTTCCTTAGCAGTTGAGGCACAGATATTTTGTTCTATATTGTTCTCTCCCTAGAAGTTCTATAGAGATTATTAGCTTTTTGCTCTGTTTTAGACATAAAAATACTATCAATGACGATAATATACTGACCGGAGACAACCCTAGAGGCCTGGCCTCTCTCCCATGGGGCTTGCAGCCAAATTCCAGCACTGTGAGACCCAAGGAAATGGACCGGTTAGTGCGTCTGGCTCGCAGCATTGTTTAATTTCATTTAAACATGTGCTTCTAGGTTTTGTTCAAAATTAGGAGAAATCAAATGAGAGAAGATGTATCTCAAATCAAATTAACTGAATCTGCATTATGGGAATTCACAAAATAAAATGCACTCTGGATCCATGTATGTGTATACTAATTATTAACATCAGAACATTTAAAGGCTTCAGAGAACATTGATAGGGGTCTTGTAGCCATTGCTCATGGCACTTGACATTATACCCACTGCGGCACCACCAAGCATATTATGAGTTTCCTTACAGTCACACTTTTTCATGGCGGTGAGCCCTCCATGAAAACTGTGGCAGCGAGGAAACTAAGGTGGCCCTATAGGGCCACTGTTGCCTCTGGCCCAGGGGATGCATGCACGGGGCACATGGTATGCCCCCCTGTCTGCATGCACCCCCAGTTCCTGCATGGCACAGACTTCACAGTCCATGCCGTGCAGGAAGGTGCTTTGGCGGTCCCATTGCGGTGACTTTCGAACAGGCACCTCCATGGGACCGCCCACCAGACCACAAATTAACTCGTAATTTGGGGGGCGGTGTTCGGACGTGTATGGTGGTGTGGGAGTGGGGCGGTGGTATGGTGGCCTGCTCCCACACCACCAAACTCATAATCAGACCCTAAATCATGATGCTGTCACGATCCACAGCTATCACATGTTGACATCTTTGACCCTATACTGTGCTTAGCAGCCTTTCAGCTTGGTTTGTGCTATATAAATACCGCATACACATATACGTATCTAATGCATTAATCTGGAGACAAATTGTTAACATTTGATTGAACTTACAAGTTTTGTAGACACCTAGGCCAAACCTTTCCATTTAGTGTCTCCAATATAATGTATTTCCATTTAATTGAAATTTAAAATATATGTGCTTATTTTATTTGTGTTAATATTTATGTTTTTGTTTTACTGATATCAGCACCAAGAAAGTTGCATCTTGCAAAGTTGCTCAACAATAGACAATTGATATCACTTCCTATGATGTCGGTTTTTGTGATTTCATGTTTTATGTAAATTCACACATTCCCATTCTGTCCAGGGCCCCAGAAGTCCTAGGAACGGCCCCGCTAACCATGATGCTGACGTGCAGGAACTTGATACAGGAGGAGTCAGTACCAAAATGAGCAATGCTTATTTTGAGCCAGTGGTTGCTGGTGGAGGGCTTCAGCACTTATTTTTGGGGACCGCCACTTATTTTTACCATGCTAGATATTTGTGAGTGTAAAAGTGGGAAAAACACACATTGTAAAAACCGAGAAAGAGAATGCTGGCAAAACCATCACAAAGAGAAAGCAGGAACCTGCATGTGCGAGAAAAAGGGACACGGAGTCTCTGGTAGTGGATTAAAGAGTACTGGCATTGATATTCGGCTTGCCGACATTTAACTGCTTCTTCACTTCTGAGCAGAGCTTTTGTTTCGTACAGAAATTAAGCACTGAGAATGAGAAATTTCTCAAACATCTTTGAGAGTGAAGAGATTGGAAAAGCATCAGTGGAAAGGTTGTGGTTGGCTGATGTTGGAGTACTGATTACTAGGTTAGGCAGTGAATAACTGCTATCTGAATTATGTATTCTGATTGGAAGACAAAAATAAGTTCTGCTACTCTGATTGTAATAGGTGTATATTGTATATATTATATATTGTTAAGCAGAGCTACAGAGCAGTCAAAGCTTTATGAACGTTTAACCTGGAGGTTGGTTGTAAGGATTTTCAAATCAGTTACCATTGAAACCGTCCTTGTGGAAAGGTTTATGGGGGAAGGGTGTAATGGAGAGTGTACATTTATATTGGAAATCAAGCAAGCTGGTCATTTTTCAAGTGCAAGGGAGAAAATAGAAACAGATAAAATTTGCCTATGTCACCCTTTCTCTTAGTGTTGTAATGTTTCTAAGGGCGTTCGGGAGATCCACTGATCCATTGCAGAATTACAAAAGGGGGGGGCGGGGGGGGGGGCGCTGTGCGCCACGATGGATCCCCAGACTTAAATAGATACGCTTTTCTATGTGAAGCTTGCAGACTGGGAATTCACCGTGGATCCGCAAATCTAGTCCAACGTGAAAAGAGAGGTTACATAAGGTGCAACCAATAGCAACAGTTCCCAGGATTTTTTTTTTAAATGCTGCTTTCTAATTGGGTGACGGCTTCAAGGTTACAGACACATATACCCCATTCATAACCTTTTCCTTTTGACTTCATCTCTGACTGGCGAAGAGGAGATGGAGGTGTACACTCTTATTCTTCTGTTTTCCAGAAGTGTAGCAATTTGAGTGTGTAACAAATGTGTTCATTTGACTATATTGAACCAACAGTTACTTTTTTTGGTATTTTTACTGAGAATACATTCTTTACCATTTTGCTATTGTGTACACAACTATTCTACTGTGTACAATAAGGTGATTGCACACTACAGTTTTTAACACACTTGATAAATGAAGGAAGGAAGCATAGAGCTAAGATATTTATATATTTAGTGTACTGTGATGCTATTGATTATAATTGCTGTTGATGACTTGAACGTTAATGACTTGTGGATATGAAATATGAGCCAATTTTGTATTTCGTATAGTATGTAGGCATGTCTGTTAAATTGCAGATTTAAGAAAAAGAATACCTAGCATGTGCTATGCAATAATGTGTGCTAATAGTACATGTACAATAGAAGGACAAAGTAGAGTAATGCAAATGTACTGTTTGAACCATAAGGAGGGTCCAGTCCCTCACTAGACACTCTAAGTGTCCCACAAAACAAATCTCTGCCTCAAGAGGCCAGCACTCCAGTACACAAACCAGTTATTACGAGCCCAAGCCCCTTCTACTTACAAATTTGTCCCTCACCAAAGCTAAGACTCAGTACTCCAGTCCCCCACCACACATACCATGTGCTGGTAGGGCAAATCCCTTCAATATACAGCTGTCTACTTAAAGAAAAGTCTGAATGAAAAGGCCAGTGTCAGTCCCACAGTACACACATCACCTAGCACTAGGTCAAGCTCCATCTGCATAGTGGTGTCACCCCTAAACAAAGTTCAGAATGAAGAGGGCAGATCTCCATTAGATACAGTAGCTTACAAGGCCAAGCCCCTTCTACATTCTAACCTTTTCCCTGAATAAAGCCCAAATTGAATTCATTACTCTTTTACCACATATGTCATGTACTAGTAGGCCAAGCCTCTTCTACATACATTTCTCACCCTGAAGAAAGCTGTGCACGAAGAGGCTAGTCCCTCAACAGGCACACTGTCTACTGCTGGGGAAAGCCTCTTCTTCATGCAACTTTCTCCCTGATGCAATCTCAGCCTCTAGACTTCCGGACTCCACCATATATACCATGTACAGGCAGGCCAAGCTTCTTCCACATGCAGTTGTCCCTCTGAATACATTTGTGCATCAAAATGATAGTCCCCCACCACAAACACTATTTATTACTAGACTAAGGCTCTTCTACATACAACCTTCTGTCTGAAAATAGCTTAGGCTGAAGAGTCCAGTTCCTCGCTACAGAGGTCACTTGTCAGTATGCCAAACCTCTCCCATGTACAACTATCCCCCTAATCAATGGTCAGCATCAAGAGGCCAGGCCATAATCACATAAATCATCTTTTAGTAAGCCAAGCTTCTTTTTCATGGAGTTGTCCCCCTAAACAAACTGAATCATGAGGCCAGTCTCCCACTAGACACATCACCCAATACTAGGCTGAGCCCTTTCTACACAGAATCTTAACCCTCACCAAGGCAGAGTCTGAACACTTATGTCCCCCACCACAGTGAGCACCCTCTGGTAAACACACATTACCTTTCTGTAGGGTGAGCCTCTCCTGCATACAAGTGTTCACCTAAAAAAAGGTGTGGATGAAGAGCCCAGTGTTTCACTAAACACATTAGCTGTTAATAGGCCGAGCCCATTCAAAATACAACTTTGTAGCTGATTGAAGCTCAGGCTGAATACTGTGTTCTCCCACCACACATAATATGTACAAGTAGGTCAAACCTCTTCTACATTTATCAGTCCCCTTAAACAAAGCTTTCAACAAGTGTTTTCTAAGAAGCTCACTGCTTTCCACATCTCTTTTGAAACAGAAGGAGGTTGTTATGATGATTGGCCAGTACAGAATCCTGCTTCAGAGTACAGATCAACTAGACTGTATTCAGAAGATCCCTGTTGTAGACAAAATGTTCCTTATCTGTTTCACCTTCTGTTTGAAAGTGAACTTTCAGTTTTGTCATCTGCTGTTGCATATGTTGTGAAAACAGGAGCACATTTTCAAAATATGTGTGCAAGAGAGTTTGTTCAGAAAGTTTGTGCAAAAATTGAGAATCTTGAGTGTAACCTCATGAATCTCATGGCATGCCAACGTGGAACCAATGAATGCTGGTTTTGTCAACATGGTGAGCTAAAGTGCACGTTGCCGAACTTAGGTTCACCTACCTGGTTTGTGGGAAATAGCCCTTTATGCAGGGTCACCGCCAAACATTTTACCTTCCTCCTCCACTTTTATGACCTCATTTTTGCTGATATTAGGACTCTGAGCACTTTACCACTACAAACCAGTACTAATCTGCAGATGCTATCTCTTCAAAAACATGGTAACTTTGACTCATGCCCAATTGGCACATTTAATTTATTTATAATTCCCTAGTAATGTGCACTACATGTGCCCAGGGTCTGTAAATTAAATGCTACTAGTGGGCCTGCAGCACTGCTTGTGCCACCCACTTAAGTAGCCCTCTAACCATGCCTTAGGCCTGCCATTACAGAGCCTGTGTGTGCAATTTACACTGCCAATTCGACCTAGCAAAATAAACCTTTTTCCATGCCCAAACCTTCCCTTTTAGACATATAAGTCACCCCTAAGATAGGCCCTGGAAAACCCAGAGAGCAGGGTACAATGTATTTAAAAGGCAGGATATTTACTTTTAAGATTTGCATGTCCTGGTAGTGAAAAACACTTAAATTAGTTTTTCACTATTGCAAGGCCTATCTCTCCCATAGGATAACATTGGGATTACCTTATTACATTGTATAAATGCAATTCCCAATTGTGAAGAGAAAGAATTTTCAAGTTTGGTGTCTCTGGAATCACAATTTAAAATCCAAACTTCTGGTGAAGTCAGATTTTAAATTTAAAATGTAATTCTGAAAAGGCCACTTATAGAAAGTTGGCATTTTCTTACTTTTGCAATTTGGTGCCTGCTGCCTATCTCTGATCACATGTCCGGGGTGGGTGACAGTTGGGCTTTGTGTATTCCCTCTAGAGAGCCACACACAATGGGAGCTTAGGTGTGACTTGATGGGCCATCCTGGCAGGATGGGAGGGAGAAACTGAGCCCAGCATCACTTACACCTGAATAGGCTGTGTCCTGTCTCCACACAAAGGGCTGCATAGCCCCTGCAGTTCGTCTGGAGCCAGGGCAGAGAAAGCAGGACATCTGTGCACTTCAAAGACATGCCTCTAAAGGCTTCTCCCCACTGCAAAGGCACAACTATGTATAAAAGAAGGGCCTCAGACATCACAACTTCAGTACACTTCTGAACCTGTGGATACTCTTCCAGGAAGAAGGACTGCTGTGCTGCTACGAGGATTGACACTCTGCTGGACTGCTGCTCTAAAGAAACTGCTGCCTTGCTGTGCTTACCTGCAGCCTGCTGCCCTCCTGCCTGGGTGAGAAGGACTGGACCTGCATTACTTGAACCCACCAACATCCTCAGCCACCTCACCCCCATGAATGAGGAACACAATCACCTGCACACCACCTGGGACCAGCTCACCATGCAAGACACCACAGCCATCATGCACTCTGTTCACTCACGGAGCCCTGCCCCACCACATCTTCAACTATGGGACGATCAGCTGTGAGCTCACTGACATCTTCAATGCATCCATCACCACGGCTACCTTCCCAGAGACGTTTTAAGGCATGGGCAAAGTGGGCTTTGGCCTAGGGTCCAGCCTTTCAGGGACCCCCTGTTAGACTTCTCAAATGTGTGCCTGAGCTGACTGTGTTTTTCAGACACACATGTGTTATGTTTCCGAGTTAGGCCCATGTGCAAGGCAGCTTATTCCCTACATTGTCCTAGAAAATAATATTTCAGCAATGACCCTTTGCACACGTTTGCATGCATGACAATGTTGGAATAGTTTCTTTGAAACTACTTTGTTTTCACATCCAGCTTCACACAACATTATCACATGCCTTGAACATCATGCACTATGCCTCTCTACACACTAGGTACAAAAGCCGTCCTATCTTCCTCCATGGGGTGACATTGCTATCCACATATTCATAACATCACTAATCTAGCTCTCACATTGTGAAGGCTGCTTTTTGTTATAAATAATAGGCATCCCAAAAGATTAGGGAGAGGAGGCACTTCTGCTGACACCGAAGGTCCCTGCATGCTGAGAAATCACCAAGCACTGGTCTGACATTCTGTGAGGGGTGTCCAACTCGAGACCAAGACGGGGTCCTTCACTCTATCCGCTCAGGTAATGGGGTTGGATCATCCCATGGGGGGATTTTTGGCTCTACACCTACACACACTCTAGGTACACTTGGAGTAGGGTTTGCATCGTAGGAGTATGTTAGATAACTATATTGCATATATGCCTGCATATATTAATTGCTTCAGCACCATGGTAGAAATGTATCTTCTGTTTACTCTTTTGGTGTTTGTAATCTCCTTCATTTGCTTCTGTCTCCTAATCATTGCAGCACAAGTATTTTATGGAAGAATAATGTTGGTTCAATAAATATATTGAAAATGTCCCACTGTGTATTCTCTGCATATTTCTCTGAGTACAAGTGAACAGAGTGACTGAGCGAAAGATTCTGTACTGTTTCCACTATTCCTGAGGAATCTGGGCAGTCATGTTCAGTGGTTGCCAGAAACTGTTCACTCCCTGGTAGGTTAGGGTGTCTTACAGTGGCACTGTGAGCTAGCTGGTCTACAGGCCAACATATCCTGTGGGGGTGTCCGGAACCAGTCTAGGCACCAACCCCATAGTTTATGTCGTCCAAACAATGCGCAGATCCTACAAATTAGTAGGAACTACATGACATGACGCCACCAATGTTGGTTAGGCACTTCATTAACGGTCAAATATGAGTAGTTCAGTCGTTCTTTCCCAGAGACCCCATCTCAAATAAACCGGAGACATCTGTAGTGGGAAAAGGGAATCTGTATATCAACACAATACCCCCAGAAATAACAAGGGGAAGGAACTAGAGGCGAAGGGGTCTCTAGGGTGAGCTGGTCTCCAAAAAAGGTAATTCGTCCCAGCTGAGTAGGTACGTCCTATTAATTGGCTGTAGGTTTTATCAAGCTTGAAGGATTAAAAAATACTCCCATATTGTGCAAACAGAATCTCAATAAATTCATTTTCATAAAAAACATTTTTCATTTTTACAATGACCGAACATGGAGACAGCACTGGAGTACATGAAGATACTCTAAAAAATTTAGAAAATTGCAGATAGGCAGTTACTATGAATAATTACAACATGGCCTCCCAGCAACGGGTGGAGATGTTACCTTCGTGGTTGAGGCACACGAAGCATTCAGCACAGAGGTATTTTATTCTTGGGTTACATTCCCAGCTGCAGATGCACACATGCATCTATTTCACACTCATATTGAAGATGAGACACCAGAGGAATACTTTCCATATGTGGACATAGAAGTCCCGTTCACTTACCAAGAGCATATACATTGGTTTAAAGAGACCCTCCCCCACACCGTAGAAAACATGAGACTCGGTCCACTCAGTAAAGAAGGCGCTACCTGGCCGGTCTTAGCTTCGTATACACCAAACGCCGACATTCACATTTTAGGAGCAGCAGAAATGCCCGGATGACCTTGAATGGTTGTTAAAGGTTGATTGTTTAAATACCATGTTCTTTTCATTTATTTTTAGAAAGGGTGATGTGTAGGAGTTCATTACAGGAGTTTAGTAGAGAAATGTTGTGCTTATGTTTTTTAAAGACATGGAACAACCATAAAACGTTTTGTTTAGATCGAAATAGTGCCTCCCTTATGAGAAATGGAATGTAGTCACGCAGATTATTTTTAAGAACATTGGTGAGTTACTGGTGCATCACAGTATTGAAAAAACACAGCACTGTACTGTCTTCTGATGCACGCATTCTGAATGTTAGATGTGAAAGCTTGTAGAACTTGCATCTCCGCTGCTGCGTGGATAGGACCCGTCACAAAGATCCGCATTGCTGCTGCAGTCCGCATCGCCTCCGAACCCGCCACTGCATGAGCCATCCTCGATGCAGACCCTGGTATATCTCGTCAACAGCGACCTCGGCGACAATGCCAGACTTCGCGTCACAGCCCCGCAGCTCTCTGGAGCCCACGCATCTCCCAGACAGCGCACCTCATCCCTGATGCCGGACTTTGCATAGCAAGCCCTGTTGATGGTATCCTTGATGCCGATGCAACAGGACCTCGCAACGGAACCTTGCCACATCTCGGAACCGATGCATCACCTCAGCTGCATGACACATCTTTGACGAGGAATCATGCAATGCTCCACAAACCAGGATTATATGTACTCTGTTCAGCGGGCCTAACTTGGCCCCAGTAGCTGGCCAGCGCTCTATCGCAGTCAGACTGAACTTGTGACTTTGTCCCGGTCCAGTGTAACCAGATATCCACAGTTGGTGCTTTACGCCTTTTGGTGCTATTTTCTCTAATAACTTTACAATTCAATATCACCGGTTCTACTAATTTGATGTTTGTCATTTTGGTCTTGTTTTATTTATTAAATTAAGACCTATTTTTCTAACCTGGTGTGGGATCCTTTTTTGTGGTGTTTTTACTGTTTTACTGTTTGAAATGTTGCACAAATTCTTTACTACACATTGACCATAAGTTAAGCCTGACTGCTCTGTGCCAAGCTACCAGGGGGTGAGCAAAGTTTAATTTGGGGTTTGCCAGTCAACCAGTAACCCAATTTCTAACACACACACTCTGGAAGAGAAACACACCAATATAATCTTGCTCAACAAAACCACACATGCACTCATACTCTGAATCACACACATACACACAGAACCCATATAGTGATGTATTCATACACACAGATGATCAAACACTGGCTTTGTCACAAACACACTGAAATATGCATGCACTCACACAACCATAGTCATGCACTCAAAGTCACTCATGAACTGCATATATGCAGTCATACCCTTACAGACTCATGCACACTCAACACACTAACTCACTCACTTACTGATATTCACACACCCAACCAGTGACTCTGGCACACCCACACAAACATGCATGTACTAAAAGAACCAAAGTTAACGATTTGCACTCTATCACGCAGATGTACAACTGCACCTAGAAATATATACCATGACACACTCAGCCAGACACATGCTCTCACACTCTGCACACACTCACCCACTCAGTTATATACACACACACATCTAACTGGTGACTGTCACACCCACACAGACACTCACGTACACAAATGACCAGAGTCATCCTTCGTACTCAGTCACACAGATGCACAACTGCACCTAGACATACATACCCTGACACACTCAGTCAGACACATGCCCTCACACTCTCTACTCACTTACTCACTCACTCACTCATTCACTCACTTCTATACATACAAAGCCAACCAGTGACTTTGTAACACCCACACAGACATGCACATACTCAAACTACCAAGGTTATCTATTTGCATTCAGTCACACAAATGCACAACTGCACTTAGTCATACATACCCTAGAACACTCAGTCAGACACATGCACTTACACTCTCTACACACTGAACAAAGGTCGGCCTGACAGACACTCTTCTGGTTCAGGTCAGGCAGCCACGAGCTGGACATGCGCAAAGTGTGCAGGGTCCTGGCTGCCTGTGCTGAACCTTGCCAGACTGAGGATTTCACAGCTCTGTGGGCGTGATCTCCTCAGCCTGCAAAAGTGCCTCGAGGCCCTCCCCCTTGTGACCAGGAGTAGTGTCACCCATTGCCTCGGACCTGGGCGCTTCAGTTTTAAGCCCTCAAGTGCCCAGGGCTGAGTGTCAATCAGTGACAGCTCGTCACAGAATGGGGCCAGCAGTCTCACTGACCCCATCCCACTCTGTGACGAGGTTGTGACTGCTGGCTTCCTGTATTAGGTCAGCCAATGAGGGAAGGCAGCAGTCCCAACCCTCCTGGGACCTCAGGGGGCTTGGGACTGCTTGCTTCCCTCATCGGCTGAGTGAAGCCAGCAGTCTCAACACTCCCGGGGTCTCAGAGGCTTTCCTCTCGGAGATTTGCATGTAAGGTAAGTTTTATGTTTTTTTAAAAATAATGTTTGGTGCGTGTATATGAATGCATGTGTATTTTCTAGTGAGTGTTGTGAATGGGTGTGTGCACATGTGTGAATGCATGGGGGTGAGTGATGTTTTTGTGTGCTTGTATGACCCCCGCCCCCTCCCCGGTAAAATTACCAGCTGCCACTGCACTCACTCATATACACACACACAGCCAACTGGTGACTCTGCCACACCCATAGAGTCACACATTTACACCCATGACCAGAGTCATAAACTTGCATTCAGTAACGCAGATGCACAACTGCACCCAGACATACATATCCTGACACAGTCTGATACATTCACTCATACTCTCTCTACACACTCACTCACTCATTTGTATACAAACATAGGAAACTGTTGACTCTCACCCCCAACACAGATATGCACATGCTAAAATGACCACATTTATCACTTCGCTCTCAGACACACATGTACTCAAATGACCACCCACACCCTCTCACACACATACATGCATAACTGGATGAAAACACAAAGTCACTAACACACTTACCTTCTCACTAAACCCACACAGAATAATTCACACATATACACAAAAAGCAATAATAATAATAATAATAAACAGTCTTACAATACATTAAAACAATATCATAATCATTAAAAAACATATTTCCTATTTACACAACTCTAAAATGACATCACAATTTACTCTCATCTTGCGAGACCACTAACTTAGACACAACTGTAAGTGCTAACTGGTTTCCCAAAAGTCCGATGTCAACATGTCGCTGTTCATAAATACACCTCTCTGTCTCAGTCATGTCTGGTTTTCCTAGATCTCATCACTGCTCTTAGAAAGTGCGTAACCAAGAATAAAGTATGTTCGTTCTGCAAAAGATGCATGTGCAAAAGTGCAATTTGAGCCTGTCTGAAACCCATTTCTTTTAGGTAGGGTTTAAGATACAGTCGCCTGGGATACGTAAAATATTTGCATAAAAAGACGAAATGTAAAATATCCTGTGGAGACCTATTGTCGCAGCCACATGGCCCTCTATCCTCGGCTCGAGCTGCAAAGCCAAGAGGAGAGGCCACTAAATGATAAAACATGTTAAATCTAAAACGGGTGATTAAAAAACGATCGTAGACGCTGGTTAAAATAGTGAGGTAATGCTCTGTTCCTGGCACTGATTTAACTAGGGCATGTGCTCTAACTGTCGGCTAAATCAGTTCCTTTCCTTCTCGCTCAGCGCTAGCTTTCTTAGAGAATAGTTCATTAGTTAGTTTTTTGTCCTCTTTCTTCACTGTTCTATATTTTGTAAAAATGTCTATTCTTCCTAGGGCACAGAGTGTTTCTTTAATGTATCTTAGCCAGGGGATTTTGAGGGCATGATCCAATGAGAGGCAATCCAAAATTACGGCCTGATTAAAGGAGGCCTCCTCATTGGCCCAAATATCCACCCAACAAAGCAGAGGTTTGACTGTGACTAAGTCAGTCACATGCCTCACCCCGAGTTCTTCATGAACTGAGTAAGCGGGGGTACCCTAAGGGACTTTTAACAGCGTCTCAGATATTTATTGTGCGTCGTCTGTAATTCCCCCACTGCCTTGTAACCTCAGATCTCGATACAAATTGATTGATATAATTTTAAAGTCACCCCAGGCGACCAAGTACCTAATCTGTGTGCAAAGTTTGCTATGGCTCCCATTTCTTTCTTCGTGTCCATCACCTTCTCTTCTTTCAGGGTATTCCAGTTTAATTTAGCGTCAAATAAAACCCCAAGATATTTAAAAGCTGGAACTTTGGATATGCTAAAAGAGCCTGCCTTGTAGGATTTTGTACTATTCCCTCGACGGCCCACTTCCATCACAAACGACTTGGCGTAGTTGGGGGACAAATCCAACCCCTTCATAAAGGAGACAAACCCGTCAATTAAGACTTGCAACGCTCTTGGGGTGCGTGCTATAAGCACAGCATCGTCTGGGTACAACAATACCGGTAGTGCTCTACTGCCTATTCTCGGGGTTCAGCCTGCAGAGATATCAGGGCAGATTCCAGCCCATTGATGTACAGCGTAAATAGAAAAGGGGCTAGAATACAGCCTTGGCACACACCTCTTGCGCATTTAAAGCTATCGGTGAGTCCCCCCTCTTGTGTAAAGCGTACTGCAGCTGAGGTATGGGCATATAAAGTCATCAGGGCATTTATTATTGATCGCTCCACTCCTAATTCGTCTAGCAGAGACCACAGTTTACTGCGGTTCACCCTATCAAACGCTGCAGTGAGATCCATAAAACCTAGATAAATGGATACCGCTTTGGCGATTGTATATTTTGCTATCAGTAAATAGAGGTTCAGGCAATGGCCCACTGTGGATTTACCTGTTCGTAAGCCATATTGGACCTCCGACACAATTTGGTTTTTATCTGCCCACTCCACTAACCCATTTATTATGACCCGCCCCATAACCTTGACGGTCGAATCTATCAGGGATATGGAACGGTAGCAATTGGGATTATCCCTATCCCTCTTCTTATAGATAGGGACGATAGTGGCAGTAGACCAAGACTGGGGCATATCAGTTGACACTGCTGCATTCAAAACCCTAGTCAAAATTAGGGCCCACACGTCAGGATTACTTCTAAACAGGTCCGGGGGGATCCAATCTGGACCCGGGGCCTTATTAAAGGTCAATCCCACTACACCTGTTTTTACCTCGTCTAGCTGGAAATTTATCTGAGAGTCACATGGGAGGAGCTCCCAGGCATTATTATAGTGAGCTCCATCCCTGTAATTATAAACCGCCTGGAAATGATTCTTCCATTGGTCCTGTGTAATATGATGACATATGGTTGGTTTGTCAGGTTCAGAAAAACAGGGTCTATTAATGACTTTCCAAAATAAGGAGCTATCTTTTAATGCGCTAGCCTGGACCAGTTCATCCCAAGCCTGTTTTTGTAATGAAGACCTCCGTTTCTTGAGTGTTTTTTTATAATTGTTGCAGCAGATGGCTACCATAGATCCATTGCGAGGAGTCTCTTTCAGAGCCGCTTTAAGTTTCATCAGTGCTTGAGAACACTCACTGTCGAACCACCTTGGGCTATCCAAATGGGAAGTGGCCATTGGGGCGGTTAGAAGAGCAGTCACTGACTTCGCTATAGCCTCAAAGGATCTGAGTACATCTTCCTCTGATGGTGAAATATCTAGGCACTTCAGAATCTCCTGTTGCCTCTCTTTAAAAAAGGATAGATTAAAAGCGTTGCTGTCCACCTGTGACCACCACAGGCACCTCCCCTGGTCAGTTGGCCTTATTGTCCCACCCATCCTGCTACCTTGTGCTAGCTTAGGACCCTGTGCTCACATCCCCAGAATCAAAGGGTTATGATCGCTGTAGGGGCTGTCTATAGTCCTGAAGAACGATATGGTGTGAGCCAACGATGATGACAAGGAAATAAAATTGATGGTGGTAGTGCAGCCCCTTCCTTTATAGGTAGGAGGGTAGAGACTATTGGGAGGCATTACTGCATTTTGTAGGGTAAACGTTAGGTCATAGGTGTTTAAAAGAGCATTTAATTCGTGGCCATCTACGGAATTCTCCATGTGCCATTCTTCTGCTGTCATGCATGTGGAGGTAGCCCTCATACTTTGTCCAATGTCTGGACATAAATGACATTTAAAATTGCCTAACAAGATAAGATTACCCTTTGGTAAATCGTCCCCCTGTAACTGATCTAGGAGACTGGCTAGCTTCTTCAAACTTGATGGACCCAGATTCCTATTTTTAGCATTATAAAAGTTAATTATTGTAAACCGTATCGTTCTACCTATCACCAGCTTTAACCCTTGTGCCACTGCAGAGTTCCAATTCAGTTGTTTTTTACGGACCCAAAAAGCTCAAGGGCAATAAATATAATTAAACCACCCTTAGCTCGCCCGTATATCGAACCTTCTGCTGGAAGGAAGAACGACTTATAGCCCTCCAAGAAAAATATATTTACACCTCCCAGGTCTCCTGCAGGCAAATGATCTTATAAGAGGTTATAAATTGGATACATCTATCATCATCAAATTTTGAGGCTAGCCCTGCCTCATTCCAGGAGATCAAATTGACATCTCTCCCTCCCTGGGTGCTGGGTAAAATGGCCAATGTTATCTTGTCCCCCTGATGGCCTATCAGGCAGTTCTGGTTAGTGTAATCTGTAGGGTGGTCTACATTCTCTCTCTGCCGATCCTCCCTAGGCATAACAACCTGCGTTTGTGGGTCAGTCGCTATTGCCTGTGCTAGGCTGTGTTCAATGCCCATCACCTGTCAATTCAGGTCATTAAGTTCTGACAGGGGGGCATAGGTATTCGATGACATCTCCATTCCGTCCCCAGTGTATGCGCACCCCTCCAGCTCAAAGGCATTATTAGTTTCTAGAGCAGTAGATCCCGGACTGCAGAAAAAGTCTAGTGGGAGTGGTTTAATTGCTGAGGCATAGAAAGGGAACTCTGCTGAGTGTCTCAAAATGTTGTGTGCCAGTTTTAGGAATCTGAAGGTGACAATCATGGCATCACCCTTGAAGGATTTCTTGGATTTTCCATTCCAAGAGACCCTTCTTGCCATCAAGATGTGAGAATGGTCCCTTACGGTATATTTCCCTAACCAATGAGACACTTTATTAATCAGATTATCTGTGGTTTCCTCAGTACCTACTCCCAAGCTATGGACCCCCACCAGAACTACTGTATAGGGACAACATGCCGGTCGCAGATCGATTACTGGCAGACCTGGTCTATAAATGTTCTTAGAGCTTTCCCCCACTTTCTCATGCTCACACGGTGGGGAGTGTTTGGTCCCTTACACCCCTGTCTCCTTTCGCCATACCATGCGCTTGAGAATTAAACCGACTACCAATCTCCTTCCCCTGGACCCTTCTGTCTCTCAGGGGCCCATTCCCCAGTGATCTATTAGTGTTTGGTGGTCGGTTTTCTGGCTCATTTTGCCCTCGCAAACTGGGGCATGCTACCTGTGACTGGGCACTACTCGGGGGCAAAACTTTAGAGATGGTTTTCAGCATATTCTCCACTTTCCCAAGTGTCTCTCTGGAATCTGATAACCCTTTGTCCAATTTATCCCAGAGCTTAGAGAACAGGTCGGTCATCAACTTCGTAATTAATCCCCTCAGAGTATTCCAAAATTCCCCCATGTCTGTCGGGCTAATCGGAGGTTTTGGCTCCTCCACTCTCCTTGTGGGCTCGTTTTTCTTCTTCGCTTTACGCAATCTTTTGGGTGCTAGTGACACCCCTGCCACCGTGCCCTTAATGTTGTTAGCTGGGGGTACCCCACAACCCTCCCCCGCAGTGCCTGGTGATGAAACACATACACATGGCTCGCCTCTCTCTGACGTCGCAGCCCCTATGCCGGCAGCCTGTGCACTATCCGTCATGCTAACCGGAGGGCTCGTGGTAGTTACTTCTTGTTAGACTTGGCATCTTTTGGCGTGTTTCCCCTTGACTTTTTGCTTTCTGACCTCCCGGTTTTGACTCTGTTTTTGCTGGTTTAGTGTCTCTGCGTGCTTTCTCACTGTTGTCCAGTGTTAAAGTGCAAGTGCTCCTGTTGTAAATTGTTATTATGAATTGGTGTTTCCATGATTGGCTGATTTGATTTACTAACCAGTCCCTAGTACAGTGCACCGTGTGTGCCCAGGACCTGTAAATAAAATACTGCTAGTGGGCTTGCAGCACTGGTTGTGCCACCCACACAAGCAGCCTGTAAATGTAATTCTGGCCTGCCATTGCAGAGCCTGTATGCAGTCTGGTACTGCCATGTCAACTTGGCAAGTGTACCCACTTGCCAGGCCCTAACCTTCCCTTTTCTTACATATCAGTCACCCCTAAGGTAGGCCCAAGGTACCCCTGTGGATAGGGTGCAGTGTATGTGAAAGCTAGGACATGCCCTGGTGTGTGTGGCATGTCCTGATAGTGAATTACTGCCAATTTCATTTTTCACTATTGCAAGGCTACCTGTTCCCATAGGACAGAATAGGGAGTTTGTTTATAGCATCTTATAAATATAACTACCCCTGGGAACAAGGTAGAAAAATAAAGTTTAGTATGCCTGGACTCAGAATCTAAAGATGCATCTTTTAGTAAAGGTGATTTTTATATTCTGTGTTTGAAAATACCACTTTTAGTAAGTAGGTATTTTCTTGCTCAGCCATCCAGTATGCCTCTGCTGGGTTTGTGGATTGACTGTCTGGTTTTGGGATGACAGGGGCTGGGGAGGAACAGTGGCTCCAGAGAGTCTATATGGGTCAGGGATGGGCTGAATAGATCTGGCTGCATTTAGAGTAGGGGAGGAGATTTCCTTTCACCTGAATGGGCCTGGTCTGCCTCTGACAATGCTGTCTCCACCTCCTGCCAGGAAACTGCACCAGAGAGGACAGAACTGGTTCTGGCTGGGTACAGACACTCTCTGCCCCCAGAGAACAAAGGATTTTGGGCTATAAAAAGAGGGGCCCAAACCTCTAAACTTTAGAACTCTTTTGGAAACAAGAAGACTGCCAAGAGGTAGAGCTGGAGAAGCTGTGAGGAGGGACTACCACTTTGCTGTGTGCTTTGCTGTTTTGGCCTGCAGTGGCTGCTTCTGTCTTGATCAGTGAAAGGACTGGACTGAACTTTCTGCAATTTATTTTTGTGAGTTTCTCCAAGGGCTTGAGGTAGAGCATTCCCCCTGTTCAAGAAGTCTCAGGAACAGCAAAGACTTCAAGTTCTTCTGTCCTCAGCACTGGAGACTGTGTGTTTTGTGCTGCAACAGAAGAAAAAGCAACCCGACGCCGTCTACGATGCCGCTGCTGACTCCGTGTCCTGAAGACACTGCAGAGGGCACCGCTGCAACGCCGTACCGCAACCCTGGTCTCACCGACGACGCCACCTGATGCCGCCATCTAGCCGCTGCTTGCACCGCGACTTGTGGGCACCGCACTTCGCACCGCCTCGCTTCACGACGCTGCCTTGGTATCCTCGACAACGCCGCTCCACGCTGACATCGACGCCGCTGCTTTTACCGTGGTTCGAGGAGCACCTACTAAATCATCTATTCAGACACTTATACACCCACTCATTCTTCAATACACCTTGGCATATATATATATATATATATATATATATATATATATATATATATATATATATATATATATATAAAACGCTCGAAGTTGTGCCCGATCGGCAAGAAACACTCTGCACACCAACACTTGCTGAAAGCCTTTAATTCGGTACGGATGCCGTCCGCGTGTCAATCCCCTTTCCAGCTCACACGCCACTACTGCCTGACGCGTTTCAAAGATATAATCTTCTTCCTCAGAAGCTCGTGGCAAAAGAGAAGCGTGCACAGTCCAGGTCACTCCCTCTCCTAAATACCCGCGATAGCACGCCCCCTGATGGGCTGCTCAAATGAGACGATGCATTGAGTTATGGGAGTTGGAGTCCCTGAAGGAAATGTGTCCCATTGGCGTGCACATAATGTCCTGTTGGTGAACTTACAAGCCCATAGATGAGCCTTGGCATGCGGGTGTATCCTCAATCCTGTGTTGGTGTCCCACGTAGTAGGGAATGGTAAATACCAACCCCTGTGGCCCCCTAGCATAACGGGGTGGTGCACTCTCGGCGGCAGGGCGGCCACCAAATATAACGCTCAAAGTTGTGCCCGATCGGCAAGAAACACTCTGCACACCAACACTTGCTGAAAGCCTTTAATTCGGTACGGATGCCGTCCGCGTGTCAATCCCCTTTCCAGCTCACACGCCACTACTGCCTGACGCGTTTCAAAGATATAATCTTCTTCCTCAGAGGCTCGTGGCGAAAGAGAAGCGTGCACAGTCCAGGTCACTCCCTCTCCTAAATACCCGCGATAGCACGCCCCCTGATGGGCTGCTCAAATGAGACGATGCATTGAGTTATGGGAGTTGGAGTCCCTGAAGGAAATGTGTCCCATTGGCGTGCACATAATGTCCTGTTGGTGAACTTACAACCCCATAGATGAGCCTTGGCATGCGGGTGTATCCTCAATCCTGTGTTGGTGTCCCACGTAGTAGGGAATGGTAAATACCAACCCCTGTGGCCCCCTAGCATAACGGGGTGGTGCACTCTCGGCGGCAGGGCGGCCGCCAAATATAACGCTCAAAGTTGTGCCCGATCGGCAAGAAACACTCTGCACACCAACACTTGCTGAAAGCCTTTAATTCGGTACGGATGCCGTCCGCGTGTCAATCCCTTTCCAGCTCACACGCCACTACTGCCTGACGCGTTTCAAAGATATAATCTTCTTCCTCAGAGGCTCGTGGCGAAAGAGAAGCGTGCACAGTCCAGGTCACTCCCTCTCCTAAATACCCGCGATAGCACGCCCCCTGATGGGCTGCTCAAATGAGACGATGCATTGAGTTATGGGAGTTGGAGTCCCTGAAGGAAATATGTCCCATTGGCGTGCACATAATGTCCTGTTGGTGAACTTACAAGCCCATAGATGAGCCTTGGCATGCGGGTGTATCCTCAATCCTGTGTTGGTGTCCCACGTAGTAGGGAATGGTAAATACCAACCCCTGTGGCCCCCTAGCATAACGGGGTGGTGCACTCTCGGCGGCAGGGCGGCCGCCAAATATAACGCTCAAAGTTGTGCCCGATCGGCAAGAAACACTCTGCACACCAACACTTGCTGAAAGCCTTTAATTCGGTACGGATGCCGTCCGCGTGTCAATCCCTTTCCAGCTCACACGCCACTACTGCCTGACGCGTTTCAAAGATATAATCTTCTTCCTCAGAGGCTCGTGGCGAAAGAGAAGCGTGCACAGTCCAGGTCACTCCCTCTCCTAAATACCCGCGATAGCACGCCCCCTGATGGGCTGCTCAAATGAGACGATGCATTGAGTTATGGGAGTTGGAGTCCCTGAAGGAAATGTGTCCCATTAGCGTGCACATAATGTCCTGTTGGTGAACTTACAAGCCCATAGATGAGCCTTGGCATGCGGGTGTATCCTCAATCCTGTGTTGGTGTCCCACGTAGTAGGGAATGGTAAATACCAACCCCTGTGGCCCCCTAGCATAACGGGGTGGTGCACTCTCGGCGGCAGGGCGGCCGCCAAATATAACGCTCAAAGTTGTGCCCGATCGGCAAGAAACACTCTGCACACCAACACTTGCTGAAAGCCTTTAATTCGGTGCGGATGCCGTCCGCGTGTCAATCCCTTTCCAGCTCACACGCCACTACTGCCTGACGCGTTTCAAAGATATAATCTTCTTCCTCAGAGGCTCGTGGCGAAAGAGAAGCGTGCACAGTCCAGGTCACTCCCTCTCCTAAATACCCGTGATAGCACGCCCCCTGATGGGCTGCTCAAATGAGACGATGCATTGAGTTATGGGAGTTGGAGTCCCTGAAGGAAATGTGTCCCATTGGCGTGCACATAATGTCCTGTTGGTGAACTTACAAGCCCATAGATGAGCCTTGGCATGCGGGTGTATCCTCAATCCTGTGTTGGTGTCCCACGTAGTAGGGAATGGTAAATACCAACCCCTGTGGCCCCCTAGCATAACGGGGTGGTGCACTCTCGGCGGCAGGGCGGCCGCCAAATATAACGCTCAAAGTTGTGCCCGATCGGCAAGAAACACTCTGCACACCAACACTTGCTGAAAGCCTTTAATTCGGTACGGATGCCGTCCGCGTGTCAATCCCCTTTCCAGCTCACACGCCACTACTGCCTGACACGTTTCAAAGATATAATCTTCTTCCTCAGAGGCTCGTGGCGAAAGAGAAGCGTGCACAGTCCAGGTCACTCCCTCTCCTAAATTCCCGCGATAGCACACCCCCTGATGGGCTGCTCAAATGAGACGGTGCATTGAGTTATGGGAGTTGGAGTCCCTGAAGGAAATGTGTCCCATTGGCGTGCACATAATGTCCTGTTGGTGAACTTACAAGCCCATAGATGAGCCTTGGCATGCGGGTGTATCCTCAATCCTGTGTTGGTGTCCCACGTAGTAGGGAATGGTAAATACCAACCCCTGTGGCCCCCTAGCATAACGGGGTGGTGCACTCTCGGCGGCAGGGCGGCCGCCAAATATAACGCTCAAAGTTGTGCCCGATCGGCAAGAAACACTCTGCACACCAACACTTGCTGAAAGCCTTTAATTCGGTACGGATGCCGTCCGCGTGTCAATCCCCTTTCCAGCTCACACGCCACTACTGCCTGACGCGTTTCAAAGATATAATCTTCTTCCTCAGAGGCTCGTGGCGAAAGAGAAGCGTGCACAGTCCAGGTCACTCCCTCTCCTAAATACCCGCGATAGCACGCCCCCTGATGGGCTGCTCAAATGCACCGAATTAAAGGCTTTCAGCAAGTGTTGGTGTGCAGAGTGTTTCTTGCCGATCGGGCACAACTTTGAGCGTTATATTTGGCGGCCGCCCTGCCGCCGAGAGTGCACCACCCCGTTATGCTAGGGGGCCACAGGGGTTGGTATTTACCATTCCCTACCATGTGGGACACCAACACAGGATTGAGGATACACCCGCATGCCAAGGCTCATCTATGGGCTTGTAAGTTAACCAACAGGACATTTTGTGCACGCCAATGGGACACATTTCCTTCAGGGACTCCAACTCCCATAACTCAATGCATCGTCTCATTTGAGCAGCCCATCAGGGGCGTGCTATCACGGGTATTTAGGAGAGGGAGTGACCTGGACTGTGCACGCTTCTCTTTCGCCACGAGCCTCTGAGGAAGAAGATTATATCTTTGAAACGCGTCAGGCAGTAGTGGCGTGTGAGCTGGAAAGGGGATTGACACGCGGACGGCATCCGTACCGAATTAAAGGCTTTCAGCAAGTGTTGGTGTGCAGAGTGTTTCTTGCCGATCGGGCACAACTTTGAGCGTTATATTTGCCGGCCGCCCTGCCGCCGAGAGTGCACCACCCCGTTATGCTAGGGGGCCACAGGGGTTGGTATTTACCATTCCCTACCATGTGGGACACCAACACAGGATTGAGGATACACCCGCATGCCAAGGCTCATCTATGGGCTTGTAAGTTCACCAACAGGACATTTTGTGCACGCCAATGGGACACATTTCCTTCAGGGACTCCAACTCCCATAACTCAATGCATCGTCTCATTTGAGCAGCCCATCAGGGGGCGTGCTATCACGGGTATTTAGGAGAGGGAGTGACCTGGACTGTGCACGCTTCTCTTTCGCCACGAGCCTCTGAGGAAGAAGATTATATCTTTGAAACGCGTCAGGCAGTAGTGGCGTGTGAGCTGGAAGAGGATTGACACGCGGACGGCATCCGTACCGAATTAAAGGCTTTCAGCAAGTGTTGGTGTGCAGAGTGTTTCTTGCCGATCGGGCACAACTTTGAGCGTTATATTTGGCGGCCGCCCTGCCGCCGAGAGTGCACCACCCCGTTATGCTAGGGGGCCACAGGGGTTGGTATTTACCATTCCCTACCATGTGGGACACCAACACAGGATTGAGGATACACCCGCATGCCAAGGCTCATCTATGGGCTTGTAAGTTCACCAACAGGACATTTTGTGCACGCCAATGGGACACATTTCCTTCAGGGACTCCAACTCCCATAACTCAATGCATCGTCTCATTTGAGCAGCCCATCAGGGGCGTGCTATCACGGGTATTTAGGAGAGGAGTGACCTGGACTGTGCACGCTTCTCTTTCGCCACGAGCCTCTGAGGAAGAAGATTATATCTTTGAAACGCGTCAGGCAGTAGTGGCGTGTGAGCTGGAAAGGGATTGACACGCGGACGGCATCCGTACCGAATTAAAGGCTTTCAGCAAGTGTTGGTGTGCAGAGTGTTTCTTGCCGATCGGGCACAACTTTGAGCGTTATATTTGGCGGCCGCCCTACCGCCGAGAGTGCACCACCCCGTTATGCTAGGGGGCCACAGGGGTTGGTATTTACCATTCCCTACCATGTGGGACACCAACACAGGATTGAGGATACACCCGCATGCCAAGGCTCATCTATGGGCTTGTAAGTTCACCAACAGGACATTTTGTGCACGCCAATGGGACACATTTCCTTCAGGGACTCCAACTCCCATAACTCAATGCATCGTCTCATTTGAGCAGCCCATCAGGGGGCGTGCTATCACGGGTATTTAGGAGAGGGAGTGACCTGGACTGTGCACGCTTCTCTTTCGCCACGAGCCTCTGAGGAAGAAGATTATATCTTTGAAACGCGTCAGGCAGTAGTGGCGTGTGAGCTGAAAAGGGGATTGACACGCGGACGGCATCCGTACCGAATTAAAGGCTTTCAGCAAGTGTTGGTGTGCAGAGTGTTTCTTGCCGATCGGGCACAACTTTGAGCGTTATATTTGGCGGCCGCCCTGCCGCTGAGAGTGCACCACCCCGTTATGCTAGGGGGCCACAGGGGTTGGTATTTACCATTCCCTACCATGTGGGACACCAACACAGGATTGAGGATACACCCGCATGCCAAGGCTCATCTATGGGCTTGTAAGTTAACCAACAGGACATTTTGTGCACGCCAATGGGACACATTTCCTTCAGGGACTCCAACTCCCATAACTCAATGCATCGTCTCATTTGAGCAGCCCATCAGGGGGCGTGCTATCACGGGTATTTAGGAGAGGGAGTGACCTGGACTGTGCACGCTTCTCTTTCGCCACGAGCCTCTGAGGAAGAAGATTATATCTTTGAAACGCGTCAGGCAGTAGTGGCGTGTGAGCTGGAAAGGGATTGACACGCGGACGGCATCCGTACCGAATTAAAGGCTTTCAGCAAGTGTTGGTGTGCAGAGTGTTTCTTGCCGATCGGGCACAACTTTGAGCGTTATATTTGGCGGCCGCCCTGCCGCCGAGAGTGCACCACCCCGTTATGCTAGGGGGCCACAGGGGTTGGTATTTACCATTCCCTACCATGTGGGACACCAACACAGGATTGAGGATACACCCGCATGCCAAGGCTCATCTATGGGCTTGTAAGTTCACCAACAGGACATTTTGTGCACGACAATGGGACACATTTCCTTCAGGGACTCCAACTCCCATAACTCAATGCATCGTCTCATTTGAGCAGCCCATCAGGGGCGTGCTATCACGGGTATTTAGGAGAGGGAGTGACCTGGACTGTGCACGCTTCTCTTTCGCCACGAGCCTCTGAGGAAGAAGATTATATCTTTGAAACGCGTCAGGCAGTAGTGGCGTGTGAGCTGGAAAGGGGATTGACACGCGGACGGCATCCGTACCGAATTAAAGGCTTTCAGCAAGTGTTGGTGTGCAGAGTGTTTCTTGCCGATCGGACACAACTTTGAGCGTTATATTTGGCGGCCGCCCTGCCGCCGAGAGTGCACCACCCCGTTATGCTAGGGCACCACAGGGGTTGGTATTTACCATTCCCTACCATGTGGGACACCAACACAGGATTGAGGATACACCCGCATGCCAAGGCTCATCTATGGGCTTGTAAGTTCACCAACAGGACATTTTGTGCACGCCAATGGGACACATTTCCTTCAGGGACTCCAACTCCCATAACTCAATGCATCGTCTCATTTGAGCAGCCCATCAGGGGGCGTGCTATCACGGGTATTTAGGAGAGGGAGTGACCTGGACTGTGCACGCTTCTCTTTCGCCACGAGCCTCTGAGGAAGAAGATTATATCTTTGAAACGCGTCAGGCAGTAGTGGCGTGTGAGCTGGAAAGGGGATTGACACGCGGACGGCATCCATACCGAATTAAAGGCTTTCAGCAAGTGTTGGTGTGCAGAGTGTTTCTTGCCGATCGGGCACAACTTTGAGCGTTATATATATATATATATATAAAACATATTTTAACTTTACAGAAACACATAGTCACTGGATGATGTCATCAGTGATGTCATTTGAGATGTCATCAGTGATGTCATCAGTGATGTCACTGACCATGTCATGAATGATGTAATATGTGATGTCATCAGCAGTGCATTGCGGGGGGGGTGAGTTATAGCTAGCTCAACTAATTATAACGGGCACATTTCTCTGGTTTTGTACTAGTGAAATGTCCAACTAACTATAACGTCCCTGAAACCTATGGTTTTTTCAGTGAATATATATATATATATATGGTGTGTCCGGAGTACCTTTTCTTTGGAGTAAGAAAGGGTTTGTTTTATATATATATATATGGAGAGCCTTTGGGACAACATTGAACATGAACATGAACATGACCAGCTAACTCCTTTTAAACAACCCTCTACTTTTAACCCCATTACTCCTCGAGACTCCATAGATGTCTTCCATGAGACGGTAACAACACAATTAAAAAAACTTAATAAAGCAGTAGGGATGACAAAAATCAAGTATACCAATCAACAGCGACAATATTACAACTTGGTTTCTAAATTGAAAAAAGAGAAAAATATCATTATAAGGAACAGTGACAAGGGAGGCAATGTAGTTATTTGGCCACAAGTGGATTACCTAAAGGAAGCATTCAAGCAGCTTAATGACAGAGAATGCTACACAAGAAACAATGCGGCAAATCTGAAAACTATATACGCCTTATACTACAACAAACTCTCATTATGGAAATCTAAAGAACTCATTACTATCAATGAATACAAATTCCTCAAAATAGACAACCCAACAACACCAACGATTTATTTCATTCCCAAAATACATAAAGATCCAGTAACACCACCTGGGCGTCCAATAATATCGGCTAGGGGTGGTCTTTTGGAACATACATCTATGTATGTGGACTTCTTTTTACAGGATTTTGTCAAGAAATTACCATCATATGTACGTGACACTGCAGATTTCTTGAGACAAATCAATGAGGTAGAATGGAAGGATGACTATTTATTAATGACAATGGATGTAACGTCCTTGTATACCAGTATAAAACATGAGGATGGCATCAAAGCCATAAAACATTATTTGGCACAAAGAGCAACATACCACAATGAGCACAACAACATGCTATTGGAAATGATAGAGTTCTGTTTAACTAATAACAATTTTATGTTTAACAATCTTTTGTTTCAGCAAACTCGAGGAGTAGCCATGGGGGCCAGCTTTTCTCCCAGTTATGCCTGTCTTCATATAGGCTACTGGGAGGAAGTGGTCCACAGGAGAAAGTACAGCCATCAAATTGACAACCATGTACAAATTTTGCTCCGTTATATAGATGATTTATTTGTGATATGGCATGGCACTCAGCAGGAGGCTCTTTCCTTTGTTGAAACCTTGAACAACAACCAATTGAACCTACATTTCACAACCAATATAAGTGCCAATATAGTCAACTTCCTTGACACCCAGATATACATTTATGAGGGTAAAATAGAGAGTAGGCTGTACCGTAAAGAAACGGCGGGAAACACTACTCTCCACGCAAGCAGTGCTCATCCAAGACATCTCATTAACAGTATACCATATGGTGAGATGTTACGGCTACGCCGTATATGCAGTAATGATCAAGATTTAAAAACAGCACAAGCAGACAGCCTCAGGAGACTCAGGGAAAGAGGATATAGCAAACATATTATCACTAGAGCTATATCAAAATCTATGTTACCTAGTAGAGATTACTTACTTAATGAGAAGCCTAGGAGCACACACATATTAAATATAGGTCTTGAAAAAACAAAAAAAGAAACAGACAACACATTTAGAATGATCATCAGATATAGCAACCAGCATATTAAAATACAAAAAATTATACAAAAAAACTGGCCACTAGTATTAAATGATGCTGTGATTGGACCCCTGCTGCCGCAGAGGGTGTCCATCACATATAGCAAATCACCCTCCATTAGAGATGTTCTTGTCAACACTAGTCCAGAGATAATTGAAAAGACAAGCTGGTTACAATCGAATAAGGGTTTTTTCAAGTGCAGATCTTGCAAGGCGTGTGCCCATGGTATTAATAAAAATACAATTCAATTCAATTCAATTCAATTCAAAAAATACATATACAACACCGTTCAGTGATAAGGCAATTAAGATACAGAGATATCTCACATGTAAGTAAAAAATGTAAGTCCGTTTTTATATAGCGCAGCTACTCACCCTTACGGGTCTCAAGGAGCTGGGGGCCGTCGTGGAAATTAAGTGAGCTATTACCCAGAGTCACATGGTGCCGAGCTGCCGCAGGAGCCGGGGATCGAACCCTGAACCCTGTGCTCTGAAGTCAGCTGCCCTGGCCGCTGCACCACACCTCTCCACTGCAAAACTGAATATGCTGTCTATGTGCTGGAATGTCCATGTGGCCTCCAGTACATAGGCAGCACAAAATTGCAAGTGCACAAACGTATCCTACAACATTTACGTGCCATCAGTAATCAGGATAACACTTATCCGGTGGCACTCCACTTCAGAGAGGCCCACAACTCCAAAAATACAGACCTCAAATATTATGTCATTGACAGTGTACCCCCGAGCAGACGGGGAGGAGACAGGGAATCAAAATTACGAAGATTAGAAACAAGATATATATTACAATTAGATTCCAAATCACCAGGAGGTCTGAACGCAACGGAGGATATGTATACCTGCCTAGGTTAATAGTATAGAATTAATTGATCATCATGTTTGATTTTTAATATGTTTGGATGCATTGGAGGACAATAACCATGATAATCATAGGTGATTGAGGTTAACATGTTGATGTCAATTGAGTGATCAAGTGTTTATAAGTATCAAAAAAATGTGCATTGAGGAATAATGGTATCCTTGATCTTACAATCACTACAGATTGAGCACAATGAGAAAACAGTATTTTTTGAACATGTATTTTACATTCAAGGAATTGATACTAAGACGGTGATTTGATTTTTTTATCAACAATCTTTTAACATTATTTGTGTATATATATGTATGCATAAGCTTGTATATTTATATATTTACATATTTATGAAATCATATATTTATCGGTTTTATTAGTTTTTTATCATGAGTGTACACAATTATGTATCCATATTGTACACTTTTTACATGTTACCTTTTACCGTGATATTTAATCTACCTCTAATCATGCATAGTCCAACATATTTCTTTAATCAACAAAATAGAATACTAAGATACAGATCCTCAGGCATCAATGATTACCAGATATATATATATTTATTTTTATCCATATGGCCACCATATACTATGCTCTGCATTTGATTCAGGTATTGATATCTATTTTAGCACACACATGAGATTAATAAGGAGTTCAATGATTTTAACACATCTATTTATACACTTTTTTTAATTGCACTGGCACTTTAGGATAACATAGACTTTTTTACAATTATCTTACATACCTCTTATTAACATTAAGGTTATTTATTGCATTTAGGTAAAACGCAACAAACTTTTATACAATGACAAATTACAATATTTTATTGATGGAGTGAATTTTAAAACTCGCGAAATTTATGATTTTGTAGTAAATTGTATAAAGTGAGGTATTACACCAAAATAACAACGCTAACGAGAAATTACATGTATACCTTCGGTATAACAATGTATGCTAAGTAGGAGACATTATGTAATATTACCATCACTTTTTTGTCTTGGTGCTACTTCTATGTCTATGAATTTTAACCATCACGTAATTGCAATTAGTTCACGCACCTGTCACTTTAAATTCGTCCGCATTTGTTCTTTCTGTGTCATGTGATCAAGGCTCGTAGGAGCTGAAACGTTATGGCGGCACAGCAACAATAAAATAAAGCAACTGAAAGTCTGGGTCCGTGTCCGTGTTTGGAGCAGAATCCGATGGTACACGGAGTGAAGCTATATATACATAGAAATGTATATAGATAACAATTGTCTGCAGTCCAGAACATATAGAAAGATCACAGCAGGGAATGCAATACTGCACGCAAAAAGCTTTCATCACAATAGTGTCAAGGAAGGTATCCCCTATGCTGAATGTCTGAGAATGAGACGCAATTGCAGCACAGAGGAAGGTTTACAAAAATCAACTAATGAGCTCTTCAACAGATTAGAGAGACGAGGGTACAAATCAGAAACTCTGGCTAAAGCAAAATCTAAAAGCGAGAAATTAACGAGAGAGAACTTATTGTTCAACAACAAAACCAGAAGTCAGAAAAAGAAAGATGCAACAGATACTCCCAGATTAATCACGGGGTTTAACACATACCATACCACATTGAGGAAGATACTTCACAGACACTGGTACACAGTACGGAGTGATCCAGTATTGGGCCCTACGTGTCCAAAAGTCCCCTCAATCAGTTTCAGGAGGGCAAAGTCTATGCGCCAGGAATTGGTGCGTAATGCGCCAACTATAACTAGAACTCAAAATTGGCTACTTTCACCAAAGGGGTTCACTAAATGTAGTAGGTGTAAAGCATGTAAACATGGCACCAACAAGAAATCAATAATCATGCCTTTCAGACAGACACCGTATATTATACGTGGTAGCTATAACTGCAAAACTGACTTCGCTGTGTATATTCTTCAATGCACATGCAACAAACTCTATGTAGGAAGTACTATCCACCCGGTTCATGTCCGCATCCTGCAGCACCTAAGGGCCATCACAAGTGATGACCAATCATATCCAGTTGCCAGGCATATTAATTCTTGCCATGCAGGAAATGCACAAGACCTCTCCTATTTTGTAATTGACAATGTCCCTAAGAACCCAAGGGGAGGTAATAGACAATTGGCATTGAGGAGATTGGAATCGAGATACATCATTCTCCTCAATTCCAAAATCCCACAAGGGATGAATGCTGATGAAGCATTAAGTGTCCACCTATAAACAAGACTGTGCGCTCATATATATCATAGAGATCCATTCCTCCTAGCGTAAAGTTCTTCATTTTAATAATATTTTTTTTTGGTATTTTCTTTTGTAAATTCCCGACACACCATTATAATGTGACCTATGTTTATTGTTGTAATTTTATATGGATATTTTTGTTAGAAACTCAGGCCCACTGGGGCAGTACTTATCTGACATATCTCCTTTACTCCATCAGCCGACTCACATTATAGCCACATGAGTATTTAAATATATTTTCCTCTCCCGCTACCACCTTCCCACCACTTGGGAAATTATTTGGGCATCAGCACAGGCTGTGCCTGAGACATAGTTTAGAGTGTATTAGTAAGTTCAGGGAGATATAACTATATATATTTTGTGTACTGGGATTGTTTATTTTCACCCCCAGTTGGCAAAAGTAGTAGTGATGGATGTTATTTCCTTTACTTTAGTATTATTTCTATGGGAGTTTTTAATTTCTTACAGAAAGTATAGATTAAACCGAGTGCATTATAACTTAATTTGGTATTTCCATGGTTATGGCACTTGATTCCAAGTACAACTTTATAGTAAGATCCAATTATGTATGCAGGTCGGGAATTAGTGACAGAACACACTTTTCACTCTCACACTATGAGATATTTCAGAGTGCTATATTTAAACTCAAATTGAATGTGTGTGTTATATTTATTTGTATTTTCGTTATTTGTAAAAACATGTGTATATTATTTAATTTTTTTCTGTGTCATTCTGCAGTGTCATGGTACACAGCCGTAGATTAACCTTTATGTCTATGGTTGTTTCCGGTTGCTACGGCAACCATGGGAAAATGCTCAACATGTATATAATTTGTAAAATGGCAGAAGCTCTTTATGCAGTGAACAAGGCGGTCCTGCCGCCGAAACGCGTCTGACCTTTGTTTGGAATAAATTGCCATCTGTGCCAAAATTATCACGGAGTCGGTGCCTGTTTGCTTGACGCTGTCAGGATGGAATAATATATATATATATATATATATATATATATATATATATATATATATATATATATATATATATATTTATCTCTCTTTCTGCCTTGTTCGGTTCCTCAGTTTTTCAGAGGCAGGAAAGGAGGCTGCCATGGACCCCATATGGAGTACATATATCTTTTCCTCTGACCTGCCTCTCTCCATTCCCCTATCTCTCCCTCTTCATGCCGTTCCTCTCCTCCTTCTTTCTCCTCTCTGCCACGTCTCAACATTTCTCATGTAAACCTACCCTCTCTCCTCTCAGTTGTCTCTGTCACTTGAGCCGCTCTCTGCCCGTGTCTTCCTCACCACTGTCCATTTTTCTCCCCTCAGCCCTGTCTCTTCTTTGAGATCTCGTCCCCCTTCCCCTCTCTCGTCCCTCTGCTGTCTCTTGTGCCTCTCTACATTTTCTCTGACCTGTCTTCCATCTCCACACTCCCTCTTGCTCTCCATGTCTCTGACTATAATCCAGGCCACATACAAAGGGGGGGGGGTTCCTGCTCTCCATAACTCTGTCAGTGACAAGGCCTCCTCGCATCTCCTAAACTGTCCTCTGAAGCTTCAATTTTAGATGGATATTGGTTTAGTGAAATGAAGCAAACGAGTAAGTTGTTGCAGAAGTGTTTTGCTACATTTGTGTATTAATAGCCAATTTTTGGTTAGTTGTATCTTTATTTGTCGTGCAGCTCTGATTACATAATGATACCCTGCATCAGAGGGCTTTACCCAGGGCCACTTGAGTTATGCAGCAGGGGAGGGCCTAATAACGCTGCAGTGTTGGCTAAATTATGCAGCAAGAAAAGACAAATTATGCGCTATAATACGGTACATTTTGTGAGAGTACTGTTTCATTATTTTGGCATTTTTACACTTGTTAACACTATCTGGGCATAGTTTGCACCTCATTGGTACCAGTTTAACTCCTAAATATAGCAATAAGCAACAGAAAGGTGACCAGTCAGGCTTTGCAAAGGGTCATTCACGGCGTAGCAACAAGTGTTGCTGCATTGTTAGTAATTTCTGAACGATTTGAGGTAGAAGCAAATATTTTTTGTTAAAATCTGCAGATCACGGAGCAGATGATGCAGCAAACCCATATTTATGCAAAAAACGAGGTGGCTGCACAATCGTATAATTCCAGTGGCCCTGGCTTTACACTACACTTACAGAGGCCAGTAAGAGGGAGAACACTTTGGCAGTCCTGATGGGAGTGGTTTACCAGAATTTACTTTTGTCAACGCTCCTTTATGTGACATTATGGCGGGAATAACTCTAGAGGATGGTAACAACATTTCTGACCATGTTGAGCTCTCTGCTGCCTTTTGGCTAGGTTCACTCTATAGAAATACCACATACATACATACCTACCACATTAGTTGGTGTGATCTGTTCAGTGGAATATGTACGGCCGCCAAGATGACATGTTCCCCTTCAGAATCATGTCAAGTGCTCTCATGTTTCCCATTTCACCATGTAAGTAGTTCATACAGTCCAGGTTTTTCCTTTAAGTGCTAGGATTTCTAGTCCACTTCATCCCATTATAAAATCAAGACTACAAGTCCCCTAAGGCAAAGCAAATACCTGATGAAAATTAGTTACTTAGGCATGGAGCTGGGAAACTTGTTCTGCATGTCCTGCACCAGAGGGAATATTAAGGGGCTTATTTACAAGCCCTGTGTGCCGCCGGTTCATCACTTTTTGTAACTCAACGGTGGTGCATTTTTCTGCACCATATTTACAAGGACAGGAAAAGTCACCCAAAGTGGCTTTTCCTGTCCTTGTAAATGCGGCCCCTTTACATGCAGCACTTTGTGTGAAAGGGGCGTTCCATGGGTGTTGCTGTGGGTGTTCCCACGCGACACCCATGGAACCTGACACATTTCCAGGTGAACGAGAAATCGTAAACCTGGAAATGTGTCTGAATGCTACGACTCCCCAAGGGAGGCATAGGGAGGTGCAACGAGGAGAAATGTTTTCATTTCTCCTCATTTTTTTCCCCTCTTTCAATGCGTGCTGCATTCTGCAGCACACATACAATGAGAAAATCACAAAATTCACGTTTTTCCCAAATCCTCTGTGTGCTAATGCAGCACACATAGAAGTTGAAAAACGCCATTTCAGATTGTTTATGTTCAGGAAGGGACACCTCCCTGCACAAAACAATCATTCCCCATGACACAGGCGTCCTTGCGCCATGGTGCAAGGGTGCCTGCATCAGCACATGTCAGCTAATTGTGCACCGGTGCAGGGGAGAACAAAGGGATCCGTCATATCCTTGTAGATATGATGCATCCCTGTGCTTTGAAAGTGCTGCAGCGTGGCGCAGCCAAGGGGCTTGAGGTGCTGCGCTGCTGCACTTTCTTGTAAATGAGGCCCTAAATCCCTATGTAGAAGCATCGCTTCACAGAAACTTGAAAACGTGTAAACAACACAATTCTCATACCATAAAAGAGCATATACATGAATAAGTTAGACAACAATTAGAGCCAGAGGTAAAGAAGAAAGTTGTTCATATTTATTAAGATGTTACAAAATAAACGAGTGAACGGGCCTGATGGATCAAGAAGTGTCAATTGATGCATATCATGTAAACTGATAAGGCAATTTCTGAGTATAACACAGGTTTTTATGTGTAGCATCACGGCGGCCATCTTGTGATCTCTGTTGACAGTCTTCCTGCGCTGAGTGCACAGTTTATCGGTACTTGGAGGTCAGGACAGCAGACACTGCGGCCAGGAACTTGTCCCAGGCAGCCTGGCACTGAGGGGTGAAGTCAGCAGGGAAGTGGGCGGCCAGTGTAGCCTGAATGCAGTGGGACAGCAGCTGAAAGAGAGAAAAGCAGAAAGTGAATACCACCACCCAGGGAGCACGTGCAGGGCAAATACTGGATTAAAATGGAAAGAACAACCAGTAATATAATTCCAAATTCACAAGCTACGTCAAAACTCAGTTTCTGTCCTACATAACTGGTTAAAACTTATACAAATATTATTTTATTTTCATTAACAACAACATTTCATTGAAAGTACAAGAATGGTACTTCCTCAAAAAAGCAACTGTATTTCTCACTGTGTCCAATGTTTTATCCTCACCACAAACAAAGATTTTGCACTGGCTTTCAATCAAAGAAAGCAGAAAGAACAAAGGAATTGTGAAGTATGTGAAAGAGTTCCCATGTAGTATTCTTTTACGTACTCTCATGCCTTTGTCAATTAGCCCCAAAACTTCTGAAATGGGAATAAATTGATACAATTAGTACAGATAGACAGGACTGTGCCCTCTTTGCACTTTTACTAATAGGGAGTTGAGCATTTTAAGGCCAATTCACAAAGACATTTAATAGTAGTAAATGGCTACTCCTGTTGTACCACTTCCCTTACTCCCTGTCATTAAGAGAAATAATAACGATAAAAGCAACGGTCACCTAATAGAACTTTTTTCGATCCTCTGAAACTGAAAGCCCCGTCTCATACATTTATTATGGCAGTGATGTCCAACTTAGATCCAAGAAGGTTGGATCCATGCTAGATTTTCAGGATAATCTCTGATTAACTAAATCCATTCCATGTAGATCAATTTTATGTAACAATACCATGTAAATATGGTGGCGGCTGGTAATTTTACCAGGAAGAAGGGTGGGGGCCACCCACCACACATACACACTAACTCACACCCATGCATTCAAACACACGCACACAACCATTCACAACACTTACTAACAAATACACATACATGTATGCTTATGGCCCGCATGCACCAAACATACATAACAAACATAAAACTTACGGTCACTGTAGAGAGGAACGCCTCGGAGGTCCCAAGAGGGTTGGGACTGCTGCCTTCGCGAGGCAGCAGTCTCACCAGTCACAGAGTGGAATGGGGTCAGTGAGACTGCTGACCCCCACCCCACTCTGTGACGAGGTGTCACTGATTGACACTCAGCCCTGGGCACTTCAGGGCTTAAAACTGAAGCGCCCAGGTCCGAGGCAATCAGTGACGCTCCCCCTCCTCACAAGGGGGAAGGTCTTGAGGAACATTTGCCAGGCTGAGGAGGTCACGGCCGCAGGGCTGTGAAATTATCAGCCTGGCACAGTTCAGCTCAGGCAGTCAGGAGCATGCACCTTAAGCGCATGTCTTACTCCTGGCTGCCTGACCTGAACAAGAAGAGTGTCTGTCACGCTGACCTTTGCTCAGCCTGACAGACATTCTTAGTGTGAGGAAAAAGGTGGGGGACGTGGCCCAATAACCCATATGGACGGGATGCTTGTGTGTAAATGTACAGGGCCACACAAGACACCTCAGTTTTAGAAAATGGGCTTCTTATAGGGGGCAGATCAGGCTCCTCCAATGAGTAGCTCGTGAGCTACTGGTAGCTCTCCATCTACCTGCAAGTAGCTCTCCTGTATACTGCCCAGCTTACTAAATTAGAATATTTTGCTTAGCTAAATTAATTTATGATACCAAAATTGAAAAACATGTATTTGAGACAAACGTGTATTTTCAGAACTCATAAGCTGAGGTTTGTAGATAAATGGTTGAATTTTGAAAATATATTTAAGGCTGATATTTGAGTGATAAATCATGCAGTGTTGGGGAGACTTATCATTAACATCACATTGGCGCCAGAAGCATTGCTGCTATGACTTCTATATCATTTATGTTGGGACATTCCATAATGAGAAATACATTTTTACATTACTGCTGGCACCGTTGCCGATGAACTGAGGTGATCACTGTTGTAATGTTGCATATGGTGGCCACTAATGTAATCTTGACTGATGTGGTCGGTATTATAACTCTTATAATATTAGTAGCTCAGGAAGCTTTTCATTGAACATAAATAGCTCATATTACAGAAAAGGTTGGAGACCACCGGGGCAGACACTTTATTTGTTTGTATACTCCCTTACAATCTGCTATGGTTGAGAAACATTCAAAACAAACGCCAATATAGACGGTTGAAGTATGTGAGAAGCAAAGCTGTGCAATTATGGATTGATAAAAAATTATTTTTAAAGTCCTACCCATGAAGGGCTGTTTTTAACAGATTCAAACTGGTTCAATGCTGGCTCACCTGAAAGTTTCCGGGGTCCACGCGGAGGTTGTAGGCATGCAGGTCGCTGAGTTTAGACAAGGCCTGGTCCAGGCTGTCCATGTGCTTGGCTGCCTCACCGATGGCGCCCAGGACCTTGCCTCCATGTCGCTTCACGTCAGCAGAGCTCTTGGAGAGGTCGAAGTGGCTGAAGTAGGTCCTAGACTGACCGAAGCTGGCAAACAGCCTGGAAAAAAGGATATCTGCTTTAATAAAAAATTTACTAAAAAGCACACTCACATCAATTTTCTATCCAGCATTGCTACTTTAGACAACAAATACATATATGAAATGGCTATTGCAGTGGCAGCAAAAATGGAAATAAATGTGTTTTTGGGCATTAGTGGAGATGTAGGAAAAGATTAAAGTCGTAACAAAAAGTCTGACCCTGAAAATGCCAATTGTTGGCTAAAGGTTTTGGCCAGAAATTCTAATCAACTAGAAAGCATAGAATTACAGTGATCCATTTGCTTTAACCTCTTATTCCTGTAGGCCATCATCTCTGAACATTTCCTTCATGACTTGCAAGCCCTTACGATTGCCCCGAAGGCTCCAAACTCTTACCTCGTAGCTTCTAACCTCTTCCCAATCTTCCTTTGGGCTCTAACCCCAACTCTTAACCCTCATCAGTCTAACCTTTTACTAATCACTCTTGGGGCTGAAACCAATTTCTACATTACTGTAGGTTCAAAACTGTAACCCCAATGGGATCTATCCCCGGTCACTTCTTCTGTGCACACTAACCATTTACCACTTCACCCAAGGAATAACTTCTTACCACTACATCCATGAGCCTTACACTCACACCGCCTCCCCAAAGTATTAACCTCTTACCACTCCCACTAAAGGCCTTAATCTCACCTTCTGCTTTCTCAGCTGTCCCAGTGACATGTTTTGTGCTCCATACAGATGCCCCACCATGCTTAAAGGGACTGCGTACTGTCCAGTAAAAGCCCAGGCTGTACCCTGCCCCTTTTGACTACATTGCTTTTTGCAATAAGGGCAAAGATCTGCAAAGCACAGTGACAGCTTTGCTGCTGGTTCACTGCTGGTGGAGACACAGAAACTCTGTGTGCTCATCTAAGACAAGCCCATGTCTAAGCTACCTGGATGATTCAAGGGTTGGTGTAAATCAGAACACAGCCAGGTGTGCCAGGAAGGTGTACCAATATTGGAGCCAAGATGTTGTATTTAATAGCAAACATCAGTTTGAGGTCTATGTACACTAATCCGCCGGCGTGAACACCATATATGTGGATATTCCGAGCAGGCTTAACCAAATAGGGTTCATAATTGCCTAGCAGGGGCAGACCACAGTCAACGCGCACACACCCTATGAGCAGAACTCAGGCACTTTTAGGAATCTGCAATGATCTCAAACTCCTAACTGTTGGTAATGCTGGAATAATCAATTACGTGTCAATAGGAAATTGCTACAAGGTAAAAGTGCACCCCAGATGTGACTGTCTCTTTTTTTATAAGAAAAGTACAAAACGAAACACAACTGTCAAAATGTGCATCGTCATCATATAGATCGATCTTACTTTAAATATTTACACACCATACTAGACACAGAGAGAGCGAGTTGGTCTCAGTGACCCTCTCCATAGTCCTCACCTGTCCAAGGCTTCTCCCCCGAGGGCATCGCAGTGGCCAGAGATCTTTCCCCAGAGGCCGACCACCAGGGCCTTCTCTTCAGCAGACAGAACCATCTTGAGCGGTGAGTGCTGGCGGGCTCAGGATCCACAAGAAATGGAAGTTAGAGACAGTCCGTGCTGTGTGCTGGACAGAGACCCTTTTAAAGGGGAAGAGGGCCGAGGAGCCTGGCAACCTTCCACCGTGATTGGTCAATTTTGGATCCCACCCAAGCAGGCGGGGCTATCTTATCTCCCTGAAACACTGGCAGGGAGCAGGTGTATCTTTGCAGCATGACGTGCAAAAAAGGCCTAATCTGTGGGCTGCTTCATTAACTTGACCAAGAAAGACATTTCTGGAATTTCAAAGATGTGTTTCAAGGTATTTTAAATTGTTTTAGGTATTTTTATTAACAATGAACTTTCATTATTACTTAGAAAGCCTTGCAATTGAAAACATGCCCACTCTGGTAACAGAGAATATGGTAGTTGCGTTCTTACTCGGTGCTGTACTCACGTTGAAGATGACAAAATGCATCTGTATGATAATATACATTAGCATTACTAAATGTGCCTACACGGAGCAATAGGTCAAGCCGGGTTGGTAGAAAGAACAAAAATGAAGGAAAAGGTAACATCTGGGATTCTCAAAGTTTCATGTTATAGGACATTGGTTTAAATACAAGGAAGGAATATTTACCGATCAAGGTCCTTTTCTGAGTATTTCTAATTCAGATGCAGACAGGAGTTTGTGCCCACTAGTCATTATAAGTCGTGCAGAATTTTGCTGTCTTTTCCGCAAACAAATTCCTACGAATTTGTGTGGGGAAAAAAATACAATTTTCCAGGTTTCACAGCTCGAAAAGGGGAGAATCAGACTGTACTATTAAATTCTGTTTCTTTCTGAGGGGTGGAACCGGAGTGAGAATGTATTACTGCATCTGGTACATACCGCAACACATTCCTTCAAGAAATTACCTCCCCAAATTATGAGACATTCAGACAGAAGGTTCAAGTGAGGTGGGACATTCTGCAGGGTACCAGGGGCCCAACTCACAAACGTGAAGGGGGAAATGATCAGAAATTTCCTCCAGTAGGATTGCTCCTACCATTGGAGCACATTTCCAACTTTAACGAGATTCACTAACAAACAAACAAAGTCATCCTGGAAATCTCAGCAAGCCATGGCATGCTAGGAGTACATACATGTGTAACTACACCCATGCATGATTCCCAACTGAATTAGTGTCAACTTCTGCATGCACAAACGTAACGCAAATATGCATTTGGATAATTATATTTTTTAGGTTTCTAGTTAACTTTATCTAAATTACTACTAGTTTTTCAGTCAAAGGGCCACATGTCTGTTCTTTTTTTTAAGGTCGCAAACGGCCCGATTTGCAGAATTGGGCCATTTGTGACTGGAAAAAAGGCTTTTCCTATGTACCAAACCCTATTTATGATTCGGTAACCTATTACCGAATCGAAAATAGAGTTTACGATTCGATGTTAGGAAGGGGCGTGTTTAGGGTACCCTTTCCTAATACCGAATCGCAGGGGTATGTACGAATGTTTTGCGACTGAAACGAGGTCACAAAACATTTGCATTTACCACCAACTTCAAGTTGGTGGCAACCCTTCGCATATGAGAAGGGGTCCCCAAGGGACCTCTTTCCCTTGTGAATGGTAGTACAAACATTTTTTCAGAAGGCAGTGGTACGACGGACCACTACCTTCTCTTAAAAAATGAGAAGAAAATGTTTCTTTAAAAAAAAAAAAATTCAACCCGTTTTCCTTTAAGGAACACAGGCTGCATTTAAAAAAATAATGCTTAATTTAAAAGCAGTCACAGACATGGTGGTCTGCTGACCCCAGCAGGCCACCATGCCCGTGATTTTAGCGATTCCTAATGGGTCGCAAATAGTGACCTACCTCATTAATATTCATGAGGCAGGTCGATTTGCAACCACCTAGGAGTTGCTAAATGAAACTCGTGGAGTTTAATGCATTAGGAATAGCGATTTCCTAATTGTGATTTACAGAAAATCACAATTAGGTAATCACTATTCCTAATATTGATCCATGAGGCCCAAAATGTTTTTAAATAATCAAAAATCAAGGCAGGAATGCAGAGAGGGAAAGTAGAACTAATCCAGAATGTGCCAAAACCACAACCCCAGAACCCTACAGGAGCGCTGGGGACACACAACCTGTTGGGCACAAATCTCCAAGAAATATTTGGGCAATTAACAGCAGGGCCGGACTGGGAACGCAAACCAACCCTGGCAATTACGTCGGCCGGCCATGAGATGGGGGGAGTTGTGCTGGTGGGAAACACTGCTGCTGCTTTTGTTACAGGGGGCCGATATTGCTGCACTGCTGCAAAACTGGCCCCCAGTAACAAAAACGGCCCCCACCCTTCCGGCCCACCGGGAAAACGCCCGGTGCCCACTACGCCAGGCCGGCCCTGATTAACAGTTAAGTGCACACGCACCTCTACAGAAAAGTGGCGATGACAGAGGGCATGTAGCCAGAAGGCACCAACACAGACAGCCATGCCAAGGTAGCCCATAGTTCTCCAAAAATGTAGATTCACAGTGGCGTAGCGAGGGTTCCATGGACTTAATGCAAGCAAAGAAACTGTGTCCCCCCCCTTGGGTGTCACCCCAATCAGCCATCTGCCTCTGAGACTCCTCAACCTCCTTCACCATAGTCTGCACCTGCCACGTCAACACTCACCACCATTCCCGGGCGCATGCCGTTGTATTACCGCTCCCTACACTGCAGTTCTGCAAATCCAAACCATAACTAAGGCTCCCAGTTTTCCATTTTTACAGATAAATACAAACAGAAAACAACGTGTTTGCTGTCTGTATTTATTTTTAAAAGCAGAAAAATACAGAAAATTGTGCTTCTTTTGAGTGACTCTCCATGCTGTCCTTCATGAATTCTAGGCCAACAGTTGAGCACATCATGGAGAGTAAAAAAACAACAACATTACATTTCTTAAAATAGAGGCATATGTTAATGAAAATTTGTATATAATGCTAATATTTAACTGTCGGTGTACTGTTTTGTTGTATTTGGCTGCTTAATTAGCTGAAACGTTACCGGTATCAAAGTATGAGTGCATGTTTATCAGTTAAATGCAGAAATATATCATTTAACATCTCTGTTTATTCTCAAAATACAAAATAAATATGGATAAATACCAATAAGGTGGCCAAAAAATAAATATAGATAAATACAGACAAAAATGGTAAAAAAAAAAAAATACCATAAAACTGGGAGCCCTAACCATAACCCAAAAGAAGAGAGGAGAATGGAGCGTCGAAATATTTCTGTTAGCATTATTGTTACTGTACTAACGTGTACCAAGTAGACTTTGTTCAAGTTATTTCATTACTATCTAGATTATTTCACATCTATTCAGAAGCTAAACACAATATAAACTCATTCCGCAGTCCCACATTGTCTCTCCTACCTATGAAGGTCTATCCCAGGCTACAATTCCAGGCACAAATACGAATTGTGAAATTAAGAAGAAAACAAATCTGGGCAATATAGATACATTGTGATTATTTTGGGAACTATACATTGCAACACAGAATTTACCTAAACCTTTCTTTTATATTGTTTACAAAGTAGACACATGTTTTTCATAAGCACAGATGTGATGGCCCAGTCATGACTATTCATGTAACAGAATTTAACTGAGTAACAGTGTCACGTGACATATGCAGTGTAATAAAGCCACACAGCTTTGGTAGAAGGCACTATATATAAACAGATCATTAGAATTGAGACACAGTTTGCATTACAGTGTCTCATTCTGGAGTGCAAACTGTCATTCCCTGAAATCCAGGCCTGTTTCCATGAGTCTCAGAAGGGTGACTAGACTACTTGTACCTATGGCTGTATTAAGCTAATATAAGTGGCATCTGCGATCACAAGACACTTTTTCATAGAAGTTTTTTGTAGTATCAATTTTTATTAGCATGAAATGTACTAAATACTCCCATCAAATAGTTAATTTCTATATTTCCAGTACTTTGTGCTAAGTAACTTCAGATGTTTTACTACTTGTCAAAGTCTGGAGTACACCTGTCCACCCCAGTAGCTGAACTTAATAATCACTTTTTTTTTACAGAGACCAGAATTTGCAGGAGAGCGCACAGCTTGTTGACCTCTTCCGGTGCTAAGGAGTGAGGGCAGAGTGATGCACTCTGCACCTACAAACATAGGCCTGTGCACTGCTTCAGCATGGCGTCCCTCGGCTACTGAGTGCATACACAATAAAATCTTCTCGCCCGCTTCCTTTGTCACTGACTAGGGGATTCGCGTGGACCGTGTTAGTCAGAACCTTTGACACCTGTATACTTGCCATCATTCTGTAACCAAAACAAGATATGATTTATTATGTTTCACAAGTGCTAATTATCAAAATGAAAAAATCACAGGAAATTATATCATATGCTCGGTGACACCTTGTGTGGACATCTTCTGCTTGCATCCTGGAGACCAAAAAAAGTTCCAGAATGGCCTTGAAAGATTGACAAGTAGTAGCAGTGTCAGACCTCTCCTACTGCAACCTGCTAGAGGATCACTTCTCCTTTCTGAACCTGGGTCTGGTTAGGAGGGGTTGAAGTTCATGTAGAGTGGCCCTCAATGCATGCAAAGTTAATCACAGGTGAAGGGCCTCATCCAAAGCTCCTCACTGGGCCATCAACCGCTTCCCTCCAAGGTTTTGTTGCTGCAGAATGGCTCGGGCAATATCTCGCCTTCTTTCATCGACACTTACTTGGAATGGGAGCTTGCCACGCTGGCCCCAATTGATCCTCGCCTCAGTGAGTCAGCAGAGGGGGAGGGGTATCGGTGCAAAATCACAGACAGGAAGAGAAACCTGAACCTCTCTCATTTGGGCCATTAGATATTTCCATCTTAATGCTTCTCTGAGTGGATTGAGGGTGATAATAAGAAATCCTTATAGCACCCCAGGGAACACTGGGACCAGCTTGTCCTTTTATTTCACTGGGCACTGGGCATATACCCCGTGGGCTGGAGTCTTTGAGGCAGGTTTTGAGAGCACAGGGTCTCTTCTGGTGCCTCTGTCACTTTCCCCACCTCTCCCAGGTTAATTGCAGCGGGCATGGGGAATCTTCAAAAAAGAGAAAGCGAGTGAGGGTGAAGGTAGAGAGGAAGCAGTCATAGAGGGGAAAAGAAAAGTGCAGTGGTATTGGAACAATTTTCATACGGGGAGGCGGTTGCTGCCATAAATGTTACATCACTGAACTCACAGGGATTCTGAAAAATCGTACACAAGTAGATGATGGACGGAGTGCTGAAACTTTTCAGACACTCACCCCCAGTCACAGATCTGGGTTGAATCCATCATCGTTCTTTAGCTCACTTCGCCACCTCAGTTTAGACCCAGCTATATGCAAATCAGTCTTGAACCTGTCCCTCATGGGAACAGTCCAGCCCGAACTGCCAAGCCAGGTCTTCCCTGAACCGGAAACAAGCATCCTGGGACCGGTTTCGGGGTAACACCCTCATCAGCCAGGCTAGCTTGAATCCAGTGGCAAAGTGAGCAAGGGACCCACGTCTGGGCATACCCTGCCAACTTAGGGCGAACAAAGCGAACACAAGGAGATGAGGGACGGAGTGCTGAAACTTTTCAGGCACTCACCCCCAGTCACAGATCTGGGTTGAATCCATCATCGTTCTTTAGCTCACTTCGCCACCTCAGTTCAGACCCAGCTATATGCAAATCAGTCTTGACCCTGTGCCTCATGGGAACAGTCCAGCCCGCACTGCCAAGCCAGGTCCTCCCTGAACCGGCATCACAAAAAGCATCCTGGGACCGGTTTCGGGGTTACACCCTCATCAGCCAGGCTAGCTTGAATCCAGTGGCAAAGTGAGCAAGGGACCCACGTCTGGGCATATCCTGCCAACTTAGGGCTAACAAAACGAACACAAGGAGATGATGGACGGAGTGCTGAAACTTTTCAGACACTCACCCCCAGTCACAGAGCTGGGTTGAATCCATCATTGTTCTTTAGCTCACTTCGCCACCTCAGTTCAGACCCAGCTATATGCAAATCAGTCTTGACCCTGTGCCTCATGGGAACTGTCCAGTCCGAACTGCCAAGCCAGGTCTTCCCTGAACCGGCATCACAAAATGAACAAGTGTCACAAATGAGCTGCGCACATTTAGCAGGAGAGTAGTAATTCTGTCTGCGATGCTTCCCAGGAACGTTGCTGTCTGCTACCCTACTTTCAACAAGAATCAACCACAAGTCCCATGTGTTCAGGATCCGGTATGAAAAAGCTTCTTGGTGTAGAACTTTAAATACTGTATGTCCTATGTATGTTATCATGACTAATGAGGTAGCTTGTTGTCCCGGTATGTGTGCCACCTGGTTCAAATACTGACAGTACTGACTCCGTTTGTGTCAGAGGTTACAATGTGGATTTGGGTGCCTTGAATTCCGGCACTCTCTTTTCTGTGATCCTTGGCTAATCATTCCACCTACCTGAGCCTCAATACTGTAATGTGACAAAAAGGTGAGACACTGACTTTAAGTATAAAAGGTAGCAATTTATATCCTTATAAGTGAATAATAACACTGATGATGTGCAGTGATTGTAAGCACTATAACATATCTATGTTATTACTTGTATCCTATGTGCCTTTTAGCAATCAACAAAGGATCATGGAGTTGTAGGAACCACTGCCACTCACCCTAAACAGGAGGAAAACTGGCAAATTGTTAAACAAACTTTGATATTTCTCTACTTTGTTTTTTAATGTTTCACTCACACCAAACAATAGCTGAAGACTTAGAATAAAGCACACATGATTTCGAGCATTATGAAAGGTGCAATACCCTTGATAATCTAAGTGCCACATTCCTTTGCAACATTTTATAGCAACAGGTTCGCCACAGAATCCAGCAAAGACATAAAATGAGAATAAGCAAATTGTTTGCGAGAAATGTTATTCTTAGGTGCTACAAAGACTTCTGAGACTCTACCTTGTTATGTTGGGTGTCCCATGTTAAAGTGGGATACCTCTAGCCAGGCCTTTGCATGTAAAAGGTTGTGACCGATTGACCGTGGTTCAGTCCTTCCAAACTTTCACAAGCAGCTGTCCTACAGTGTAGACCCCATATTTCACCACATCTGCCTACTTTAGGTAGCACACAAAGTGACCCTATGTTGAGGGGCAACCTCTTAGGTTTGAGTGGGGTGAGTGTAAGAGTATAAATAGAGAGGATACAGACGAAGCTGAGAAGGAAGTGGTGTCTGAAAGAACTTCACATACCTCACCAAACACCTCACTAAAACAAACTACACCCCAATGACACTGCTTTCCAAAAGGGGGCCAAACTACACCCCGACAACACAGCTTTCCAAAAGGGGGTCAAGAATCTGAATTGATTGTGAGCACTTTGTGGCCTTATTATGGGTATAAGTTGCTACATGAACTATATAATGCAATACAATACAATACTAAAGGATGAATGTACTGGTTGCAAGTTGAAGAGGCTGGACTATGGATGCATTTCAGAAATCTCTTTCATATTAGTGAGTGCTGTGTGAATGTACTCAGTTGGACCATTTACATTCCTGTCAAGTGAGACTTTTTCAGCCAGTCATGGCCATTGGGCTACATTACTTTGCATTCTGAAACTTGTAGTCCATTTTTCAGTAATATAATAATCCATAAATTCAAAGTGCTGCTGCCTTAAAAAGACAGATATGGCTGAGTGTGTCACACCTGACATGGTGCCACTTTACAGCTTTGCATTTACATACAGTATGTGACAGACAAGGTGTGTTGTGACGCTGTCTTGGTGTGGTGATAGCAGGAACATTTGAGGATCCTAGGAGAGCATGGTATGAAAGAAAGGTTACACATCAGAGAGTGGTTGTCAGTGCAGCATAGGGGGCTATCTCACTCTCCATGTTGCCATGGACACCATGTCCAATACTGGTTATTCATCGACAAATCATTGCCATCAAGCATTGCAATCTAATTAGTTCTATGGAAGCAGACCAAAACCAGGGCCGGACTGGCATTTTATTCCACCAGGCATTTCCAGGTGTGTTAGAGCCCTTGGAGGCCATTTTTGAAAGCCCAGTGCCACTTCCGGTGTCTCTATATCTTCCCCAGCTCCCCAAGGTTAATTTTCACAGGCACAGGAAGGCTTCAAGTGAGAGAGAAATATAGGAAGGGAGGGCTAAGGTAGAGAGAAAGCAATCAGAGATGGACAAGAAAGAAGGGAGAGACAGAATGGATGGATAGAAAGAGAGCATTTGCAAAAGGAGATGAGGGAATGGGGGTGGTTTGAGCATGTTTGCCAGGGCTGCTTATGGTTCCCCAGTCCAGCCCTGACCAAGACTACAAGAGCCATAATACATTTGGAGATCATGCAAAAAGCGTTAAGTAGACAGAGTCCGTAATGCCATAGAGTGAGAGAGTACCCTATTGCACAGTGAAAGGCACACGTCAAAATGTGGTTGGAAATGAGATGAGGAGTGCAGGGTGGATGCTAATTGTTGGTGAGATTAGATTAAATATAGGTAAAACAGATTATGTGTGGGAAGTGTGTTTTTTTCTTTGAGCATTCATGTGCTACTGTCGTGTAGTTCCTAGGAATCCCCAGGACCTGCGCATTTTGGATGACCTAAACTGAGGGCTTGGTGTCCAAACCACTTTCGGACACTTCCACGGGATATGTCAGCCATTAGACGAGCTAGCTCTTCAGTGCCACTACCACCCCCTGTATCTTACAGTGGAGTAGTTAGTTTCTGGCAACCACTGAACATGACAACCCTGATTCCTCAGTGATCGTGGAAAACAGTACAGTACTTTTCGCTCAGTCATTCGTGCTTACTTATTCTCAGAAAATACACAGGATGGCGATTAGGATGTTTCAATAAGTATTTATTGGTCCAGCGTCAGTCTTGTGTAAAACATATTTGCTGCGACAATCAGGAGACAGAAGCATACAAAAGAAATCGCAAGTACCAATATAGTAAACGGTAGATACATTTCTACCATAGTGCTAAGAAGATGTTCAGATAAGACAGTAGCATTTGCATACTCCTAGAATGCGCTCCCCATGTAATTTGCCTAAATGTACCTAGCCTAGTTATGTAGGTGCAGCATGTATATGTGTATAGATATATATGTATACAGCCAAGAATCCCCTAGGGAAGAACCAACCCCCTCACCTGATGGTAGTGAACGAAGGACCCCGTCTCTGCCCCGAGGATGACCCCCGCAAGAGATGTCTAACCGCTGCGTGTCGAAGATTCAGCATGCAGGACCCCGTGTCAGCGTGGAAGGAATTCTCCTCTAAATTGCAGAGGGGAATAAGGGTCTTATATACTAGAGTGGTCACTCCAGGGTTTCTTCTAGAATCGATATGTTTTGAAAACAATCATAAATGTTTTGTAAACAATCGTAAATGTTTTTCCAAACAAATGTGATCATGCAGAGCGGGCTTGTTGGCCAAGGATGAAAAAGGTGGTGACCCTTATGCAGAATAATTATGCAGTGCCTGAGGACATGTTTATGTGCGTCAGGTACAGGGATCATGATAAAATACTAAGAGCCTGGTGTTGAAGCAAGCTACTAGGTAAAAGGTCACCTATTCAGAACTGTTAGGGTTGTGTGGATGGAACAATGTATGTAAAAGGGGCATACATGACAGGACTAGCCTAAAGGAGGTGACATTACATCAGAAGAGTTGAGTCCAGGTGTAAAGATTTATGGACACTGGATTGGTGGCTAAATCCTCATGATCTGCACGCAGGAAACATGTTGTAATCCCAGCTTCCACGGTTTACTAAACTGTGTGATCTCTGGCTCAGCTCTCCCGCCAAGTTTTCTCGACTACCCACTGCTTGTGCTAATTAATGTAAATGATCAGGATCCAAAAAGAGTCGCCAGGAAAGAAGGTAAGAATTGACACTGGCATAAATACAAAGAGGTTGAAGTAGTGCCATCTTAAGGATTTTGGGATGCCAGGCAAGACACAGTTTGGGATGTCCAGTTTGGAACAACTTTAAATTTGTTACACATTTTCACTTAATTTAACCTCTCAGGATTTTAAATTATACATTAAACTTTCAGAAGCAAGGACACAAAAGGAGCCAATAGTTCTAGCGACCCATTAATAAAAACCTATTTCTTTGGACTTAGACCTACTTTATTTTGTCTTGCAACATTTTACGTAGAATTCAGTGTCTAGGCAGCCTGACCCTCCAATTGTAGGAAGGAAAAGGTAAGGGTGGTTTGATGACTATTTAGTGGAAATGTGCAAAACAACAAAGTCTGGCCTAAAGTGCTTGCAGTTTTGCATTATTTGATGTACACTTGTAAATCTTTCTTTCTAACTGCTGCAGGGAAAGTCAAAACCCAGGGGTCAAACCTGATAATTTTCTCTTCCATCCTCTTCACTTGGCTTGTCCCTCCTATACCCTTTCTACGGTTAGACGGTGACCACTTTCTCCGCTCAGTAAGAGAATTAGGAGGAGACAAGTCATTGGCAAAAAGTAGAGCAGTAAATAGAATGGTACAGTAAGAAAGATAAAGTAGAAGGAGAAGAGACAGGTGAGGCAGAGAGAGATATAAGATAAGCAGAGAAAAGTGAGGTAGCCAGAAAGAATGATACAGAGGTAGTAATCAAAAGAGAAGCAGAGAGATAGGAAAGGTTATAGAGTAGAGAGAAACCTAGAGACAGGAAGAAAGAAATGTAGAGCGAGAGGCATGGTATGCAGGGGTATGAGGTATAGCAAGAGAGGCAAGACAAGAGGTATTGAGAGAAATATAGAGAAATGAAAAGCAGGGAGTGCTGTTGTAGAGGGAAGGGCAAAGTGAGAAGTGAGTTATACAAAAGATGTCAGGTAAAGAGAGGACTAAGGCTGACAGGAAGATAGAGAAAGGGGTTGAAAGGTACAACGAGTGATGGGTAAAGATAAAGAAAAGGTAGAGAGAGTTGAGCTACAGATGGAGTAGATACATTGAGATGTAGCAAGAGTGAGAGAAAGCGTAGTAACGTGATGGCTGGGGTAGAGAAGTTAGGCGAAGTATTGAGACACATGAGAAGAAGATAGGTGAGGAAGAGAAAGAGAGGTGGAACATATGGAAGACATGGTTAGTCAGAGACAGGAGTAGGTAAAGGAGTGCTGCAGGGAGGAAAACATGGATAGAGTGATTGGTGGGTACAGAGGTAGATGCAACAAGACAGGGAGGAAAGAGAGTGAAGTGAAGTCGATGAAGGTAAAATAGAAAGAGGGGAGAGAGGGAATGGAACAATGTTATGAGTGATGTTATGGGGCTTTACCTCCATAGGTATTGTGAAAATTGCCATATTACATTGCATTACGTACTAAAGAATTGAACTTTACAATGAGCACAATTGCATCATGACCACAAATGGATAATTGTAAGGCTTGGGAACTGATTCTGTGAAATCAGTAATCTGAGAGAATTAAAAACCTAAACCAGTGTGAGTAAGGACTCTGGAGTTCTGAGCAGACAGTTGGTGGATTGTTTTATTTCTTTTCATGTATTGTGCCTCGGTTTGTGGCGTCTGATGGACTGTAGAGCGCTGGTCGTCTGAAAACGGAACGACCAATATTGGCTGGGCGCAGTGCGGAATAAAGGCGAGTCCCTGAAGTCTCTCCATCTTTGGAGCTTTCTTTACAAATTGGTGACAATTTTTGCTACTGCTACTGTCCGTTTCTCCAGCACGGGTGGAGGGAGCAAGGCCGATCTCCCACGCCCCCGTCTATCACACCTGAGCGGCTGTACCACCGACAGTCACAAGCGAGTTATCTTTAACAATAATAAACAAGCACAAGGAGACGCAGTGCTCAAGTGCTGTGAGGAAAATATAGTTTCTATGATCTACCAGGAAACACGCATGTCTTAGTACAGGTCACTATGTCAACGCTCTTGTGCATTCTGGGAAATATTGTTTAGACAACATGCTGAACCCCATCAACGCTATAATGGGTATATTGACCAGTACTGCAAATACAGTAATTACGGTATTCTCCTATATAGAATGACACATGCATGGCTGGCTTTAGTGCAGTGCGACTGGTGCGGTCGCACTGGGCGCTGACCTGTGGAAGAGATGCAAAAACAACAATTGATGGACAGAATGCAGAACAATGTAGTACATTCACCCCAGTACAGAGATCTGGGCCTAAATCCATCGTTTTTTGCTCACCATGCCATTCCAGTTTGGACCCAGCCATATGCAAATCAGTCTTGACCCTGCGCCCAATGGAAACAGTCCAGCCCGAACCGCCAGGCCAGGTCCTCCCTGGACTGGAAACAAGCATCCTAGGACCGGTTTCGGGCTTTCAGCCCTCATCAGCCAGGATAGCTTGACTCCAGTGGCATGGAGAGCACGGGACCCACGTCTGGGCATACCCGTCCCACTCGGGGTGACAAATGCAAAAACAACAATTGATGGACAGAATGCAGAACAATGTCGTACATTCCCCCAGTACAGAGATCTGGGCCTAAATCCATCGTTTTTTGCTCACCATGCCATTCCAGTTTGGACCCAGCCATATGCAAATCAGTCTTGACCCTGCGCCCAATGGGAACAGTCCAGCCCGAACTGCCAGGCCAGGTCCTCCCTGGACTGGAAACAAGCATCCTAGGACCTGGCTTGGCAGTTTGGGCTGGACTGTTCCCATGAGGCACAGGGTCAAGACTGATTTGCATATGGCCAGGTCTGAACTGGGGTGGCATGGTGAGCAAAAGAATGATGGATTTAACCCAGATCTCTTGATTGGGGGTGAATGTTTTGATTTGTTCTGCATTCCTTCCATCAATTGTGTTTCTTTGCTTTCTCGCCCTAAGTGCGCCGGGTATGCCCAGACGTGGGTCCCGGGCTCACTGTGCCACTGGATTCAAGCTATCCTGGCTGAAGAGGGTGAAACCCCGAAACCGGTCCTAGGATGCTTGTTTCCGGTCCAGGGAGGACCTGCCTTGGCAGTTCGGGCTGGACTGTTCCCATGAGGCACAGGGTCAAGACTGATTTGCATATGGCCAGGTCTGAACTGGGGTGGCATGGTGAGTAAAAGAATGATGGATTTAATCCAGATCTCTTGACTGGGGGTGAATGTTTTGATTTGTTCTGCATTCCGTCCATCAATTGTGTTTCTTTTGCTTTCTCGCCCTAAGTGCGCCGGGTATGCCCAGACGTGGGTCCCGGGCTCACTGTGCCACTGGATTCAAGCTATACTGGCTGAAGAGGGGTGAAACCCTGAAACCGGTCCTAGGATGCTTGTTTCCGGTCCAGGGAGGACCTGGCTTGGCAGTTCGGGCTGGACTGTTCCCATGAGGCACAGGGTCAAGACTGATTAGCATATGGCCAGGTCTGAACTGGGGTGGCATGGTGAGCAAAAGAATGATGGATTTAACCCAGATCTCTTGACTGGGGGTGAATGTTTTGATTTGTTCTGCATTCCGTCCATCAATTGTGTTTCTTTTGCTTTCTCGACCTGTGGAAGGGGGCGCCTTCCTCAGGGGGGGCGCTGTATTTAGTAATATCTTATGATTGGAGAGATGAGGAGCATTTTGCCCTGTGGTAGTGAGAGATTCTGAGGAGACGGTCAGTGGGCGTGGGGGAGGCAAACATGGTTTTCGCACAGGGCGCCACCAATGCTAAAGCCGGCCCTGGACACATGCAGTGTGATTAATGAATTTTTTGACTATTGACCCAAAAATACAGAGGATAGCAATTATTTTATCAGTGATCTGCACACACAAACCAGAAGCAGATCATGCAGTAACTTATTATAATACCTAAAATATGATTGATCTGCACATATTTCTTTATTTCTTTAACTCTGCTGGACCAACTGAGCTTGGTCTCAACCGGGCATATGGTCTCTATTGTCACAAAAGCTGCCTAAACAAGAGCCATTTCTAAGAGCACCTTTCTCTACATGGCCACTTTTTCAGTAATATATTCATACAAGGAAAGACAAAAACATTCCATAATGTCTCTCTCCCAGGATTTCATATCTAGTCCTGTCGCTCTCAGCAGTCTGATTGCTATTCGCCTTTTTGCCAGCACCAGCCCCAATAATGCAAACCTGTACTGTATTCTCTTCCCCTTGGGCAGATCTGGCTCCTATGCTCGACACACTGATTGTAGTACTTCAAATTCAATGTGTTCTTTGAAATTTTAGTTCTTCTTCCTTCGTTAGGAATTCATATGGAAAATTGGATCTTGGAGGCATGTAATTTGTACCTCTTAATAAATCTAAATCTTCGTAACATGAGTCCACAATTTTTGTTCAGGCCCAGTGCCCCTGTTTGTGCACTGCCAGTGAACTGGCCTAAGCGGGTATGAAAGAGTTAAAATTGGATATTAAATTAAAAAATATTCACAACATAGGTCCCTAAAATATGTTTGGCCCATGGCCTTCCAAAATGTGTTTGGCCCAGGGCTCCCAAATACTTAAGATGTCCCTGCACCTTCTCCAAAAATGGAAACATGCAGAAGTCAAGCTCCTACTCAAGAAACCATCTGCCAGCCCCAATGAACTCAAGAATTACCGCCCCATCTCTCTGCTGCTCTTTCCTGCCTCAAGAAGGCCATCAACCGCCAACTCACAGAACACCTGGAGAACAACCATCTTCTGGACACTTCCCAATCTGTATTCCGCACCAACCACAGCACCAAAACCGCCCTGACTGAAGCCATAGACAACATCAAATCCCTCCTCGACCTTGGAAAAATGGCTTCCCTGATCCTCCTCGACCTCTCAGCACCATTTAACACAGTATCACACCACACCCTGATCAAAAGGCTTCACAACATTGGAATCCAAGGAAATGCCCTCAAGTGCTTTGCCTCCTTCCTTATCGGAAGAACCCACAGAATCTGCCTTTCTCCCTTCACTTCGGAACCCAAGAAAACCATCTGTGGCGTCCCTCAAGGCTAATTCCTCAGCCCTACCCTGTTCAAAACCTACATGACTCCCTTGACCAATGTCATCAGATCGCATGAACTGAACATCATATCATACACCGACAATACCCAGCTCATCCTCTCACTTTCAGAAGACCCCTCAGCCACACCGACTAACTTCTGCGAGTGCATGATGAGCATCGCCGACTGGATGAGAGACACCTGCCTGAAACTTAACACAGTCAAAACAGAAGTGCTGATCTTCAGGAACAACACTTCCCCATGGAATGACACCTGGTGGCCCCGCAAACTAGGACCCTCACCTACTCCGACTGACCACGCCCACAACCTTGACATCATCCTGGCAGTAAGCTCACCATGAAAAGTCAGATCAACGCAGTTTCATCTGCGTGCTTCCTTGCCCTTTGCATGCTCCGCAAGATCTTCAAGTGGTTCCATATCGACACCAGACTGACCGTCACACAAGCCCTTCTCACCAGTCGACTCAATTTCAGCAACGCAATGTATGTAGGAATCACCTTGCACCTCCTCAATAAACTGCAAACAATACAGAACTCAGCAGTAAGACTCATCCTAGACTTCCCTAAATGGACCCACATCACCCCCACCTCAAGAAGCTCCACTAGCTCTCTATTGATGAGATGCCAGTTAAAGATGCCGAGCCACACCTTCAAAGCCCTCCACAACAAGGGACCAGCATACATCAACCACTGACTGAACTTCCATGTTCCCTCCAGACATCTGCGCTCAGCCTTCCTGTGCCTTACCCACACCCCTTACATCCGATGCCGCTACAGTGGAGAACTCTCCTTCTCCTGCCTTGCTGCAAAGTCCTGGAACCTTCACCTACGGACCTAATCATCTCTGCAGGAATTTAGAAAAGGGTTGAAGACTTGGTTGTTCAACTGAGCCCCCTGCAGCAGTTTCTCTCCACGCCTGGATACCCTCTCAGGTGATTAGCCACACTTTACAAATCCAGATTGGTTGATATGAACCCAGAACCCAGATTGACTCCAAGGGCTAGTTGGCTGGCCTACTGATCTGAAGCCTCAGGGACATAACAGGCTTCCAACAGCCTTGCATCTGCACCTAGACTCTGCCATCTGTGAGGCTACCCTGTCAAGTGGTGCCACCCCAGTCCTGGACCCTTGTATCAAGCCTAAGGTGCTTTACTAGCTCTGTGGATCAAGGGGAACTGTTGCATCACCTCTGCTGCTTGGCGTAACCCAGAGCAGAACCGACGCATCTCCGCTGCTGCGTGGATAGGACCCGTCACAAAGACCTGCATTGCCACTGCAGTCTGCATCACCTCCGAACCCGCCACTGCATGAGGCATCCTCGATGCAGACCCTCGTATATCTCATCAACAGCGACCTCGGCAACAATGCCTGACTTCGCGTCGCACCCTCGCAGCTCTCTGGAACCCATGCATCTCCCAGACAGCGCCCCGCATCCCTGATTCCGGACTTTGCATTGCAAGCCCCGTCGATGGGATCCTCGATGCCGATGCAACAGGACCTCGCAACGGAACCTTGCCACATCTCAGATCGATGCATCACCTCAGCTGCATGACACATCTTTGACGAGGAATCACGCAACTCTCCACAAACCAGGATTATAGGTACTCTGTTCAGTGGGCCTAACTTGGCCCCAGTAGCTGGCCAGCGCTCCATCGCAGTCAGCCTGAACTTGTGACTTTGTCCCGGTCCAGTGTAACCAGATATCCACAGTTGGTGCTTTTGGCCTTTTGGTGTTATTTTCTCTAAAAACTTTACAATTCAATATCACCGGTTCGACTAATTGGATGTTTGTCATTTTGGTCTTGTTTTATTTATTAAATTAAGCCCTATTTTTCTAACCTGGTGTGGGATCCTTTTTTTGTGGTGTTTTTTTTTACTGTTTTACTGTTTGAAGTGTTGCACAAATTCTTTACACATTGACCCTAAGTTAAGCCTAACTGCTCTATGCCAAGCTACCAGGGGGTGAGCAAAGGTTAATTTGGGGTTTGCTTGTGCCTTAGCCTGACTAGGATTGTGGTTGCTGCTTGACCAGGGCTCACACCCAGTCAACCAGTAACCCAATTTCTAACACAAACACTCTGGAAGAGAAACACACCAATATAATCTTGCTCAACAACACTACACACACACACACACACGCACATGCACTCATACTCTGAGTCACACACATATACGCAGAACCCATATAGTGACTTATTCATACACACAGATGCTCAAACACTGGCGTTGTCACAACACACTGAAATATGCATGCCCTCACACAACCATAATCATGCACTCTCAGTCACTAATGAAATGCACCCATGCAGTCATACCCTCACAGACTCATGCACACTCAACACACTAACTCACTCACTCACTCATATGCACACACCCAACCAGTGACTCTGGCACACCCACACAAACATGCATGTACTAAAACAAGCAAAGTTAACGATTTGCATTCTGTCACGCAGATGTACAACTGCACCTAGAAATACATACCATGACACACTTAGCCAGACACATGCTCTCCCACTCTGAACACACTCACCCACTCAGTTATATACACGCACATGTCCAACTGGTGTCTGTCACACCCACACAGACATTCACGTACACACATGACCAGAGTCATCCTTCATACTCAGTCACACAGATGCACAACTGCACCTAGACAAACATACCCTGACACACTCAGTCAGACACATGCACTCACACTCTCTACTCACTCACTCACTTATATACATACAAAGCAAACAAGTGACTTTGTTACACCCATACAGACATGAACATACTCAAACTACCAAGGTTATCTATTTGCATTCAGTCACACAAATGCACAACTGCACTCAGTCATACATACCCTGGAACACTCAGTCAGACACATGCACTTACACTCTCTACAAACTGAACAAAGGTCTGCCTGACAGACACTCTTCTGGTTCAGGTCATGCAGCCACGAGCTAGACATGCGCAAAGCGTGCAGAGTCCTGGCTGCCTGTGCTGAACTTTGCCAGACTAAGGATTTCACAGCTCTGTGGGCGTGATCTCCTCAGCCTGCAAATGTGCCTCGAGGTCCTCACCCTTGTGACAAGGAGTAGCGTCACCCATTGCCTCGGACCTGGGCGCTTCTGTTTTAAGGCCTGAAATGGCCAGGGCCGAGTGTCAATCAGTAACAGCTCGTCACAGAATGGGGCCAGCAGTCTCACTGACCCCATCCCACTCTGTGATGAGGTTGTGACTGCTACCTTCCTGTATTGGCTGATGGGGAAGGCAGCAGTCCCAACCCTCCTGGGACCTCAGGTGGCTAGGGACTGCTTGCTCCCCTCTTTGGCTGAGTGAAGCCAGCAGTCCCAACCCTCCTTGGGTCTCAGAGGCTTTCCTCTCGGAAATCTGCATGTAAGGTAAGTTTTATGTTTTTTTAATAATGTTTGGTGCAGGTGCGTGTATATGAATGCATGTGTATTTTCTAGTGAGTGTTGTAAATGGGTGTGTGTACATTTGTGAATGCATGGGGGTGAGTGATGTTTTTGTGTGCTTGTATGACCCCCACCCCCTCCCCAGTAAAATTACCAGCTTCCACTGCACTCACTCATATATGCACACACAGCCAACTGGTGATTCTGCCACACCCATAGAGTCACACATTTACACACATGACCAGAGTCATAAATTTGCATTCAGTAACGCAGATGCACAACTGCACCCAGACATACATATCCTGACACAGTCTGATACATTCACTCATACTCTCTACACACTCACTCACTCATTTGTATACAAACATAGCCAACTGTTGACTCTCACACCCAACACAGATATGCACATACTAAAATGGCCACATTTATCACTTCGCTCTCAGACACACATGTACTCAAATAACCACCTACATCCACTCACTCTCACTCTCACACACATACATGCATAACTGGATGAAAACACAAAGTCACTAATACACTTACCTTCTCACTGAACCCACACAGAATAATTCACACATATACACAAAAGGCAACCATACAATATGAGACATAATTCCGTACTTTGACAAACTAACAAATAGCATATAGATTTTGTTTGTTTAGACCAAAATAGCCGGTTCAGAAAAGAACCATTTTTCAGGTTTTTTAAAACCTTTTTAAATTTTTTGTTGTTTGTTTATTACTCTTTGGAAACGTAACTTTGTGAAAAAGGTTTTCACGTGGCAACTGTGAAGGGTAATAACAGGGAACAACTTGAAGGAAAGTTAACACTTATGTTCAACAACATCTTTGATAAAAGCAGGCATGGATTGCTCCACCACTGTTAATATTTTTTGAACACTGAAGAAAGATGACATTTTCTGCATCTGTGGGACCATAAATGGAAAGTTTGCAGTAACAATGGAGTGACACCAGGAAAAAAAGTAGGATCAGAGGGAGAGGAGTGGAGAGGTTGTTGACACACCCAAAAATGAAGAGCTGGGTGGGAACTTCCTGCAGAATATGGTGGTCAGATCTTCTAACCAATCAGAATTGTTCTGAGCTTGTGACATCAGATTGGAGGAGCATTTGTGGTGCCGCTGTGACGCCACAGTGGATATGGAAAAATCTACTAAAAATATGTTCTAACCCCCAAAATAATGTGCTTTCAAAGTTTATTTTACAGAACCACTTGGCTCTATGTGCAATATTATAATATAATATAATATAATATAATATATTATAATATAATGAGTAAATTAACCATAAGTCGGCTAAAAACAACTTCCCAGTAACCTGAAGGATTAGTACGTTGATGCCGTACAGCGATGTTTTCGAGGGGCGAGTAAGTTTGACTGCTCGATCACAGAATGGAAATAGGGCCACAACGAGTGAGTGTTTCATAGAGATAGTTGGGGAGGTGCCAGTGAAAGCTTGAAATGCTGTGGATAGCAATTTGTACAGGATGCTCCACGTGGTAGGGAATAGAGAGAGGAGATAAGGAAAACAACACAGACCAGGGAAAATGGTGTATGTGAGCACCAATGACTATATGAGATCAAATGCTGGCTCTTTTTTACCACTTCAAAAACTGAGGAACAAAACAGGAGGAAGAAAGAGAGAGAGACAGAGAGAGATGTGAAAGATTCAGAGGACGCAGATATTTGAGAATGAAGAGATGAAAATAGTCAGTTGATAGCAACAGAGGAGAGACATCAAGTTAAGGAAAACTTAGACGTGGTCTTTGACAGACTTGAATGTATTATACACATCCTTCCCTAACATAAACTGATGGCCTTGAATTTTTCAACAATTATAACTTGTACATTTATTCTGATTGCTGTACCTGTCACGGTAGCATGACAGGTGGGCACTACATGATAAAGTGATGGGCGTACAATAGTTATTATTTTCTTTAGGTATTAGGATTTATTTAGTACACCACAACATTGCAACTTAGTCTTTGTGGGGGCTGCACTTGGTCCCAGTTAAGGGCTGGGTGCCCATATATATATATCAGTTCATCCTCTTTCTTCTTCCCTGTCTCTCTTTCATCATCAGTCTCAAATTTCTGTGTCCCCTGAGTCTATTTCACATCTCTCTCTCTCTCTCTCTCTCTCTCTCTCTCTCTCTCTCTCTCTCTCTCTCTCTCTCTCTCTCTCTCTCTCTATATATATATATTATCTACTGGCGGTCGCCAGTAGATAGTTATAGTTAGGACCTATTTTCCATAGGAAATCCGCAACATTCTATTTGAAATAACGTTGGCGCCGGTTGACGAATCTTCGCGAAAGTTTCCAACTTGTTGGGGCACTCCGGTCCGCTCCTATCCTGAAAGTCTCGGGGTGATTCGTCAAGCGGGGGCCGAGAAAAAGGGGTCCCAAAACGTGTTTTCCCCATTCATTTTTCCATAGGAACCTTTAGTCGCAGCTACAGCCCGAACTGCTGAATGGAATTGCACCAAATGTGGCAAAGAGGTAGCCCTTGGTTCAGTGTCGTGCCTTTTGCTTAAATGGTGTAAATCCGTTCAGTAGTTCCTGAGAAAATCAAAAGTAAAATCACATATATATCTGGGCGGAGCCTAACCACACATGTCATTGTGAGATCTGATTGGCTGTCAGCACTTCATGCTGGAATTGCTGGCAGCCATCTTGAGACCAATATACATGATAGTACCCCATTGAAATGCATTGTAGTGAATCAAAGATTTTGAGGGTTACCAAAAGGAGAACTATAAAGGGTGATAACAGACTTTAGTTACATTAGAATTCATTTGTTGATGGTACCATACTAATTTCAGGAATTGTGGTGTGTTCTAAGGTGATTTTACCCTGTGAAAAACCTTCTGCTGGGATATCATGAATCATGTTTGAGAGAAAACTATTTTCACTAGCTTGTCCCATAGAGTTTTGGAAGGTGCTCCAGAAGCTAAAATGAGAGCATATTTTCTGTAAATTCACATTATCTTTCTCAGTCATGTGAGAATGAAGTCTGACATTCTCAGTAAAACATGTACATCCAACAAGGGCAGAGACTGTCAGTTGATTCCTTTGTGTTCTACTGCAGCTTCCCAGAGTGTTCTAAAGAACAACTAGAGTGCTAACAGCCTTACTTATGACAAAAGTATGGCACACCTGAAGCCATCTTGATTGGAATAAACTGGTAACACTTAAAACATTTAATTTAAAAAGGAACAAAATGATGGGGTTCATTTTGTCATAGAAATTATGGTTAGTGCTGTAGAAAGAAAAATTAGGACATGTTTCAAGTGTGATCTCAAATATCTTCCTGTTATATTTCAACAGGAGCAGCCTGCCAGTTGATGCCTTTGTGTTCTACTGCAGCTTCCCAGAGTGTTCTAAAGAACAACTAGAGCGCTAACAGCCTTACTTATGACAAAAGTATGGCACACCTGAAGCCATCTTGATTGGAATAAACCGGTAACACTTAAAACATTTAATTTAAAAAGGAACAAAATGAGGGGGTTCTTTTTGAAATAGAAATTATGATTAGTGCTGCAGAAAGAAAAATTAGGGCATGTTTTAAGTGAGATCTCAAATCCTCTTCTATTTCATTAGAAAATTCTGACATGCAGACTGAAACAATCACTTTCAATACCAGCAGCAGACTTCCAGTTAACTCCCTGGTGAGCAGTAGCTTTACTACAGTGATCTAATGAGCAACTAGAGTGCTAACATTCTGACTTTATGGCAAATGTGAGACACATCTGAATGCCTTCTTGATGGAATCAAAGTAAAAAACTGAAAGCATTTCCTACTGAGGAGACTGCAGTAAATGAGGAAATTAGGAAACTTCATAACAAAGAAGTCTTCCAAGATGGCCACCAGTGAAAAAAGAGCCCAAATGTAGCACAAATATTACCCAGATGTAGCCCACATATAGCCCAATGACAAAAGTATGCAAAACACTTTTTATTTTTAGTTTTTTTGCAGTTTTATGTAGTGCAGACTGGTCAGGTATTGGAGCGTTGCATCTTAAAACATGACCCCCCCTACACTACAAAAACACCACTGCACTACCCTAAACCCTAAAACACTACCCCCAGCATGACCCCCTACACTACACAAGCACCACTGCACTATCCTAAACCCTAAAACACTACCCCCAGCATGACCCCCTACACTACACAAACAGCACTGCACTACCCTAAACCCTAAAACACTACCCCCAGCACGACCCCCTACACTACCCAAACACCACTGCACTAACCTAAATCCTAAAACACTACCCCAGCTTCGACCCCCTACACTACCCAAACACCACTGCACTACCCTAAAACATGACCCCCTACACTACACAAACACCACTGCACTACCCTAAACCCTAAAACACTACCCCCCAGCACGACCCCCTACACTACACAAGCACCACTGCACTACCCTAAACCCTAAAACACTACCTCCAGCACGACCCCCTACACTACACAAACATCACTGCACTACCCTAAACCCTAAAACACTACCCCCAGCACGACCCCCTACACTACCCAAACACCACTGCACTAACCTAAATCCTAAAACACTACCCCCAGCACGACCCCTACACTACCCAAACACCACTGCACTACCCTAAAACATGACCCCTACACTACACAAATACCACTGCACTACCCTAAACCCTAAAACACTACCCCCCAGCACGACCCCCTACACTACACAAGCACCACTGCACTACCCTAAACCCCAAAAACACTACCCCCAGCACAACACCCTACACTGCCCGAACACCACTGCACTGCCCTAAACCCTGAAACACCAGCCCGTGCACGACCCCTACACTGCCCGAACACCACTGCGCTGCCCTAAACCCTGAAACACCACCCCTAGCACGACCCCCTACACTGCCCGAACACCACTGCACTGCCCTAAACCCTGAAACACCACCCACTTCATGACCCCCTACACTGCCCGAACACCACTGCACTGCCCTAATCCCTGAAACACCACCCCCAGCACGACCCCCTACACTGCCCGAACACCACTGCACTGCCCTAAACCGTGAAACACCACCCCGTGCACGACCCCCTACACTGCCCGAACACCACTGCACTGCCCTAAACCGTGAAACACCACCCCGTGCACGACCCCCTACATTGCCCAAACACCACTGCACTGCCCTAAACCCTGAAACACCACCCCCAGCACGACCCCCTACACTGCCCGAACACCACTGCACTGCCCTAAACCCTGAAACACCAGCCCGTGCACGACCCCTACACTGCCCGAACACCACTGCGCTGCCCTAAACCCTGAAACACCGCCCCTAGAACGACCCCCTACACTGCCGAACACCACTGCACTGCCCTAAACCCTGAAACACCACCCCTTCATGACCCCTACACTGCCCGAACACCACTGCACTGCCCTAAACCCTGAAACACCACCCCCAGCACGACCCCCTACACTGCCCGAACACCACTGCACTGCCCTAAACCCTGAAACACCACCCCTAGCACGACCCCCTACACTGCCGAACACCACTGCACTGCCCTAAACCCTGAAACACCACCCCCTTCATGACCCCCTACACTGCCTGAACACCACTGCACTGCCCTAAACCCTGAAACATCACCCCCAGCAAGACCCCCTACACTGCCCGAACACCACTGCCCTAAACCCTGAAACACCACCCCCAGCAGGACCCCCTACACTGCCCGAACACCACTGCACTGCCCTAAACCCTGAAACACCACCCCCAGCAGGACCCCCTACACTGCCCGAACACCACTGCTCTGCCCAAAACCCTGAAACACCAGCCCCAGCACGACCCCCTACACTGCCCGAACACCACTGCACTACCCTAAACCCTGAAACACCACCCCCAGCACGACCCCCTACACTGCCCGAGCACCACTGCACTGCCCTAAACCCTGAAACACCAGCACCAGCACGACCCCTACACTGCCCGAACACCACTGCACTGCCCTAAACCCTGAAACACCAGCCCCAGCACGACCGCCTACACTGCCCGAACACCACTGCACTGCCCTAAACCCTGAAACACCAGCCCCAGCACGACCCCCTACACTGCCCGAACACCACTGCACTGCCCTAAACCGTGAAACACCACCCCGTGCACGACCCCCTACACTGCCCGAACACCACTGCACTGCCCTAAACCCTGAAACACCACCCCCAGCACGACCCCCTACACTGCCCGAACACCACTGCACTGCCCTAAACCCTGAAACACCACCCCTGCATGACCCCCTACAGTGCCCGAACCCTACGGCACTGCCCTAAACCCTGAAACAGCATCCCCAGCACGACCCCCTACACTGCACGAACACCACTGCACTGCCCTAAACCCTGAAACACTACCCCCAGCAAGACCCCCTACACTGCCCGAGTACCACTGCACTGCCCTAAACCCTGAAACATCACCCCCAGCAAGACCCCCTACACTGCCCGAACACCACTGCCCTAAACCCTGAAACACCACCCCCAGCAAGACCCCTACACTGCCTGAACACCACTGCACTGCCCTAAACTCTGAAACACCAGCCCCAGCATAACCCCTACACTGCCCGAACACCACTGAACTGCCCAAACCCTGAAACGCCACCCCTGCACGACCCCTACACTGCCCGAACACCACTGCACTGCCCTAAACCCTGAAACACCACCCCCAGCACGTCCCCCTACACTGCCCGAACACCACTGCACTGCCCTAAACCCTGAAACACCACCCCCTGCACGACCCCTACACTGCCCGAACACTACTGCCCTGCCCTAAACCCTGAAACACCCCCAGCACGATCTCCTACACTGCACGAACACCACTGCACTGCCCTAAACCCTGAAACACTACCCCCAGCAAGACCCCTACACTGCCCGAACACCACTGCACTGCCCTAAACCCTGAAACATCACCCCCAGCAAGACCCCCTACACTGCCCGAACACCACTGCCCTAAACCCTGAAACACCACCCCCTGCACGACCCCCTACACTGCTCGAACACCACTGCACTGCCCTAAACCCTGAAACACCAGCCCCAGCACAACCCCGTACACTGCCCGAACACAACTGCGCTGCCCTAAACCCTGAAACACCACCCCTAGCACGACCCCCTACACTGCCGAACACCACTGCACTGCCCTAAACCCTGAAACACCACCCCCTTCATGACCCCCTACACTGCCCGAACACCACTGCACTGCCCTAAACCCTGAAACACCACCCCCAGCACGACCCCCTACACTGCCCGAACACCACTGCTCTGCCCTAAACCCTGAAACACTACCCCCAGCAAGACCCCCTACACTGCCCAAACACCACTGCACTGCCCTAAACCCTGAAACATCAGCCCCAGCAAGACCCCCTACACTGCCCGAACACCACTGCCCTAAACCCTGAAACACCACCCCCAGCAGGACCCCCTACACTGCCAGAACACCACTGCACTGCCCTAAACCCTGAAACACCACCCCCAGCAGGACCCCCTACACTGCCCGAACACCACTGCTCTGCCCAAAACCCTGAAACACCAGCCCCAGCACGACCCCTACACTGCCCGAACACCACTGCACTACCCTAAACCCTGAAACACCACCCCCAGCACGACCCCCTACACTGCCCGAGCACCACTGCACTGCCCTAAACCCTGAAACACCAGCCCCAGCACGACCCCTACACTGCCCGAACACCACTGCACTGCCCTAAACCCTGAAACACCAGCCCCAGCACAACCGCCTACACTGCCCGAACACCACTGCACTGCCCTAAACCCTGAAACACCAGCCCCAGCACGACCCCTACACTGCCCGAACACCACTGCACTGCCCTAAACCGTGAAACACCACCCCGTGCACGACCCCCTACACTGCCCGAACACCACTGCACTGCCCTAAACCCTGAAACACCACCCCCAGCACGATCCCCTACACTGCCCGAACACCACTGCACTGCCCTAAACCCTGAAACACCACCCCTGCACGACCCCCTACAGTGCCCGAACCCTACGGCACTGCCCTAAACCCTGAAACAGCATCCCCAGCACGACCCCCTACACTGCACGAACACCACTGCACTGCCCTAAACCCTGAAACACTACCCCCAGCAAGACCCCCTACACTGCCCGATTACCACTGCACTGCCCTAAACCCTGAAACATTTCCCCCAGCAAGACCCCCTACACTGCCCGAACACCACTGCCCTAAACCCTGAAACACCACCCCCAGCAAGACCCCTACACTGCCCGAACACCACTGCACTGCCCTAAACTCTGAAACACCAGCCCCAGCATAACCCCCTACACTGCCCGAACACCACTGCACTGCCCAAACCCTGAAACGCCAACCCCTGCACGACCCCCTACACTGCCCGAACACCACTGCACTGCCCTAAACCCTGAAACACGACCCCCAGCACGACCCCCTACACTGCCCGAACACCACTGCACTGCCCTAAACCCTGAAACACCACCCCCTGCACGACCCCCTACACTGCCCGAACACTACTGCCCTGCCCTAAACCCTGAAACACCCCCCAGCACGACCTCCTACACTGCACGAACACCACTGCACTGCCCTAAACCCTGAAACACTACCCCCAGCAAGACCCCCTACACTGCCTGAACACCACTGCACTGCCCTAAACCCTGAAACATCACCCCCAGCAAGACCCCCTACACTGCCCGAACACCACTGCCCTAAACCCTGAAACACCACCCCCAGCAAGACCCTCTACACTGCCCGAACACCACTGCTCTGCCCAAAACCCTGAAACATCAGCCCCAGCATGACCCCCTACACTGCCCGAACACCACTGCACTGCCCTAAACCCTGAAACACCACCCCCAGCACGACCCCCTACACTGCCCGAACACCACTGCTCTGCCCAAAACCCTGAAACACCAGCCCCAGCACGACCCCTACACTGCCCCAACACCACTGCACTGCCCTAAACCCTGAAACACCAGCCCCAGCACGACCCCCTACACTGCCCGAACACCACTGCACTGCTCTAAACCCTGAAACACCACCCCCTGCACGACCCCCTACACTGCTCGAACACCACTGCACTGCCCTAAACCCTGAAACACCAGCCCCAGCACAACCCCGTACACTGCCCGAACACCACTGCACTGCCCTAAACCCTGAAACACCAGCCCCAGCACGACCCCTACACTGCCCGAACACCACTGCACTGCTCTAAACCCTGAAACACCACCCCTGCATGACCCCTACACTGCTCGAACACCACTGCACTGCCCTAAACCCTGAAACACCAGCCCCAGCACGAACCCCTACACTGCCCGAACACCACTGCACTGCCCTAAACCCTGAAACACCAGCCCCAGCACGACCCCCTACACTGCCCGAACACCACTGCACTGCCCTAAACCCTGAAACACCAGCCCCAGCAAGACCCCCTACACTGCCCGAACACTACTGCACTGCCCTAAACCCTGAAACACCACCCCCAGCAAGACCCCCTACACTGCCCGAACACCACTGCACTAATCCCCGAAACACCACCCTCAGCAAGACCACCTACACTGGCCAAACACCACTGCACTGCCCTAAACCCTGAAACACCACCCCTGCATGACCCCTACACTGCCCAAACACCACTGCACTGCCCTAAACCCTGAAACACCACCCCCTGCACGACCCCCTACACTGCCCGAACACCACTGCACTGCCCTAAACCCTGAAACACCACCCCATGCACAGCCCCTACACTGCTGGAACACCACTGCACTGCCCTAAACCCTGAAACACCACCCCCAGCACGACCCCTACACTGCCCGAACACCACTGAACTGCCCTAAACCCTGAAACATCACCCCCAGCAAGACCCCCTACACTGCCTGAACATCACTGCCCTAAACCCTGAAACACCACCCCCAGCAAGACCCCCTACACTGCCCGAACACCACTGCACTGCCCTAAACCCTGAAACACGACCCCCAGCACGACCCCCTACACTGCCCGAACACCACTGCACTGCCCTAAACCCTGAAACACCACCCCCTGCACGACCCCCTACACTGCCCGAACACTACTGCCCTGCCCTAAACCCTGAAACACCCCCAGCACGACCTCCTACACTGCACGAACACCACTGCACTGCCCTAAACCCTGAAACACTACCCCCAGCAAGACCCCCTACACTGCCCGAACACCACTGCACTGCCCTAAACCCTGAAACATCACCCCCAGCAAGACCCCCTACACTGCCCGAACACCACTGCCCTAAACCCTGAAACACCACCCCCAGCAAGACCCTCTACACTGCCCGAACACCACTGCTCTGCCCAAAACCCTGAAACATCAGCCCCAGCACGACCCCCTACACTGCCCGAACACCACTGCACTGCCCTAAACCCTGAAACACCACCCCCAGCACGACCCCCTACACTGCCCGAACACCACTGCTCTGCCCAAAACCCTGAAACACCAGCCCCAGCACGACCCCCTACACTGCCCCAACACCACTGCACTGCCCTAAACCCTGAAGCACCAGCCCCAGCACGACCCCCTACACTGCCCGAACACCACTGCACTGCTCTAAACCCTGAAACACCACCCCTGCACGACCCCCTACACTGCTCGAACACCACTGCACTGCCCTAAACCCTGAAACACCAGCCCCAGCACAACCCCGTACACTGCCCGAACACCACTGCACTGCCCTAAACCCTGAAACACCAGCCCCAGCACGACCCCCTACACTGCCCGAACACCACTGCACTGCTCTAAACCCTGAAACACCACCCCCTGCATGACCCCCTACACTGCTCGAACACCACTGCACTGCCCTAAACCCTGAAACACCAGCCCCAGCACGAACCCCTACACTGCCCGAACACCACTGCACTGCCCTAAACCCTGAAACACCAGCCCCAGCACGACCCCCTACACTGCCCGAACACCACTGCACTGCCCTAAACCCTGAAACACCAGCCCCAGCAAGACCCCCTACACTGCCCGAACACTACTGCACTGCCCTAAACCCTGAAACACCACCCCCAGCAAGACCCCTACACTGCCCGAACACCACTGCACTAAACCCTGAAACACCACCCTCAGCAAGACCACCTACACTGGCCGAACACCACTGCACTGCCCTAAACCCTGAAACACCACCCCCTGCATGACCCCCTACACTGCCCAAACACCACTGCACTGCCCTAAACCCTGAAACACCACCCCTGCACGACCCCCTACACTGCCCGAACACCACTGCACTGCCCTAAACCCTGAAACACCACCCCTCAGCACGACACCCTACACTGCCCGAACACCACTGCACTGCCCTAAACCCTGAAACACCACCCCCAGCACGACCCCTACACTGCCCGAACACCACTGCACTGCCCTAAACCCTGAAACACCACCCCATGCACAGCCCCTACACTGCTGGAACACCACTGCACTGCCCTAAACCCTGAAACACCACCCCCAGCACGACCCCCTACACTGCCCGAACACCACTGCACTGCCCTAAACCCTGAAACATCACCCCCAGCAAGACCCCCTACACTGCCTGAACATCACTGCCCTAAACCCTGAAACACCACCCCCAGCAAGACCCCCTACACTGCCCAAAGACCACTGCACTGCCCTAAACCCTGAAACACCACCTCCAGCACAACCCCTACACTGCCTGAACACCATTGCTCTGCCCTAAACCCTGAAAAACTAGCCCCAGCACGACCCCATACACTGCCCGAACACCACTGCACTGCCCTAAACCCTGAAACACCACCCCCAGCACGACCCCCTACACTGCCCGAACACCACTGCACTGCCCTAAACCCTGAAACACCAGCCCCAGCAAGACCCCCTATACTGCCCAAACACCACTGCACTGCCCTAGACTCTGAAACACCAGCCCCAGCAAGACCCCCTACACTGCCCGAACACCACTGCACTGCCCTAAACCCTGAAACACCACCCCCAGCACGACCCCCTTTACTGCTCGAACACCACTGCACTGCCCCAAACCCTAAAACACCACCCCCTGCATGACCCGCCACACTGCCCGAACACCACCGCACTGCCCTAAACCCTGAAACACCACCCCCTGCACGACCCCCTACACTGCCCGAACACCACTGCACTGCCCTAAACCCTGAAACACCACCCGCAGCATGACCCCTACACTGCCCGAACACCACTGCACTGCCCTAAACCCTAAAACACCACCCCCAGCACGACCCCTACACTACCCGAACACCACTGCACTGCCCTAAACCCTAAAATACTCCCCCAGCACGACCCCCTACACTACCCGAACATGACTCCACTGCCCTAAACCCTCAAACACTTCCCCCAGCACGACCCCTACACTACCCGAACACCACTGCACTGCCCTAAACCCTAAAATACTCCCCCAGCACCACCCCTACACTACCCAAACACCACTGCACTGCCCTAAACCCTAAAACACTACCGCCCGCATGACCCCTACACTACCCAAACACCAATGCACTACTCTAAACCCTGAAACACCAGCCCCAGCAAGACCCCCTACACTGCCCGAACACCACTGCACTGCCCTAGACTCTGAAACACCAGCCCCAGCAAGACCCCCTACACTGCCCGAACACCACTGCACTGCCCTAAACCCTGAAACACCAGCCCCAGCATGACCCCTACACTGCCCGAACACCACTGCACTGCCCTAAACCCTGAAACACCAGCCCCAGCACGACCACCTACACTTCCCGAACACCACTGCACTGCCCTAAACCCTGAAACACCAGCCCCAGCACAACCCCCTACACTGCCCGAACACCACTGCACTGCCCTAAACCCTGAAACACCAGCCCCAGCACGACCCCCTACACTGCCCGAACACCACTGTACTGCCCTAAACCCTGAAACACCAGCCCCAGCATGACCCCTACACTGCCCGAACACCACTGCCCTAAACCCTGAAACACCACCCCTGCACGACCCCTACACTGCCCGAACACCACTGCACTGCCCTAAACCCTGAAACACCACCCCCTGCACCGCCCTCTACACTGCCCGAACACCACTGCACTGCCTAAACCCTGAAACACCACCCCAGCACGACCCCCTTTACTGCTCGAACACCACTGCACTGCCCCAAACCCTGAAACACCACCCCCAGCACGACCCCTACACTGCTCGAACACCACTGCCCTAAACCCTGAAACACCACCCCTGCACGACCCCCTACACTGCTCGAACACCACTGCACTGCCCTAAACCCTGAAACACCACCCCCTGCACGACCCCCTACACTGCCCGAACATCACTGCACTGCCCTAAACCCTGAAACACCACCCCCAGCATGACCCCCTACACTGCCCGAACACCACTGCACTGCCCTAAACCCTAAAACACCACCCCCAGCACGACCCCTACACTGCCCAAACACCACTGCACTGCCCTAAACCCTAGAACACTACCCCCAGCACGACCCCTACACTACCCGATCACCACTGCACTACCCAAAACCTAAAATACTCCCCCAGCACGACCCCCTACACTACCCGAACACGACTGCACTGCCCTAAACCCTCAAACACTCCCCCCAGCACGACCCCCTACACTACCCGAACACCACTGCACTGCCCTAAACCCTAAAACACTCCCCCAGCACGACCCCCTACACTACCCGAACACCACTGCACTGCCCTAAACCCTATAACACTCCCCCAGCACGACGCCCTACACTACCCGAACACCACTGCACTGCCCTAAACCCTAAAACACTCCCCCAGCATGACCCCCTACACTACCCAAACACCAATGAACTACCCTAATCCCTAAAACACTACCCCGCACGACCCCTACACTACCCAAAGACCACTGCACTACCCTAAACCCTAAAACTCTACCCCGCACGACTCCCTACACTACCCAAAGACCACTGCACTACCCTAAACCCTAAAACACGACCTCCTACACTACACAAACACCACTGCACTACCCTAAACCCTAAAACACTACCCCTACACTACACAAACACCACTGCACTACCCTAAACCCCAAAAACTACCCCCAGCACGAACTCCTACACTACCCAAACACCACTGCACTACCCTAAACCCTAAAACACTACCCCCAGCAGTACCCCTACACTACCCAAACACCACTGCACTACCCTAAACCCTAAAACACTACCCCCAGCAGTACCCCCTACACTACCCAAACACCATTGCACTACCCTAAACCCTAAAACACTACCCCCAGCAGTACCCCCTACACTACCCAAACACCACTGCTCTACCCTAAACCATTACCCCCAGCACGACCCCCTACACTACCCAAACACCACTGCACTACCCTAAACCCTAAAACACTCCCCCAGCATGACTTCCTACACTACCCAAACACCACTGCACTACCCTAAACCCTAAATCTACGCCCAGCATGACCCCCTACACTACAAAACACCACTGCACTACCCTATACCCTAAAACACTACCCCCAGCACGACCCTCTTCACTACCTAAACACAACTGCACAATTTGTTACAGGCATTGCAACACAGGCCTGTGGTGCTTACTGGAAGTACCTGGTGGGCTAGTTGGGCCCCAGGGACCCTCAGGATTCAAGGTGACCTAATCCCCCAACTTAAAACGCGCCACGGGGCGCGTTTGCACAGTGGTGAAGGGAGGGGCGGGGCCTCAGGTGACATGTGCGCAAACACGCCCTGTGGTGCGTTTTAAGTTGGGGAATTAATTCCCTTTGAATCCTGAGGGACCTTGGGGGCCAACTAGCCCACCAGGTACCTTCAGTAAGCACAACAGAGTTGCGTTGCAGAGACGTGAAAAAGGTGCGTGGCCTCGGAACGCCTCTCTGCAACTCAGCTCTGTGGTCCTAACTGTAGGTACCTGGGGGGCTAGTTGGGCCCCAGGGACCCTCAGGATTCAAGGGGACTTAATCCCGCAACTTAAAACGCGCCACGGGCGCGTTTGCACACATGTCACCTCAGGCCCCCTCCCTTCACCACTGTGCAAACGCGCCCTGTAGCGCGTTTTAAGAGGTAGTTTTAATCCCCTGCCCTATTATGTACTAGGGACTTGCAGAGGAGGTCATGCTAATCACAGGGGTACCCCAACGCATAGTGTTCCCTAGTGTATGTAGGTGTTTTCACTGTATTCTAAGTGTCTTTTAGCATAGCACTGGCTCTGGTTAGTCAGAGTCAGTTACCACCAGTACCCGTCTGAAAAAGTTGTGGGCACAGGATGATTTTGCAACAAGGCCTCTTTCTGCTCCTCTGTTGGTTCTTTCTGCACATCTCTTGCTTCTTTCTGTGCGTTTTTTCTTCTTTCTTCACATGTCCTACCTCTGTAGGCATAGTTAGAAACTAGCATTTAAAAAACCTTTGAAATTCACTTAAAAATCATAGGTTTCAGGCACGTTATAGTTAGAAATTAGCATTTAAAAAACCTTTGAAATTCACTGAAAAAACCATAGGTTTCAGACACGTTATAGTTAGAAATTAGCATTTAAAAAACCTTTGAAATTCACTGAAAAAACCGTAGGTTTTAGGGACAGTTATAGTTAGTTGGACATTTCACTCGTACAAAACCATAGAAATTTCCCCGTTATAGTTAGTTCAGCTAACTATAACTCGCGCCCGCAATGCAATGCTGATGACGTCACATATTACATCACTCATGACATGGTCAGTGACATCACTGATGACATCACTGATGACATCTCAAATGACATCACTGATGACATCATCCATGTGATAATTTCATGCATCTTCTCACACCCTAATATAACTTTTGATACACCCACTCTAAATTACAGACTGCCATTCTCAAAACCATAGACACTCCAACACCAAAAACTACATACCCACTCACTGATTCTTAGGTCTACACACACATCCACTCACTCACCCGTACAGTCACTCATACTTACAGTCACTCAGTACAGGACTATCATATGCACTCATACACCTATATAAACACTCACACACCGCCACTCACCCATAGAGGTACTCACACACCTAGTCAGTCATGCAAAAAATTAATCACACACCCATTTACTCACCTATACAGTTATACACACACCAGCTCACTTACTCATACAAATACTAGCACATTCTTACGCTCTTATACAATAACTGATACAAGCACACACGCATCCATACAGCCACTCTCACAATCACACACTCTCACTTATAGCCATTTAAATACTCTAACACACATATATACTGCCTTTTACATATGTAGTTACTCGCACATGTACCACTGAGATATACATTCACTCACTAACACACCCATACACACACTCCCCCACCCAAGCAGTCCATCACAGATGCACTCTTGAAATCATGCACCCAGTGAATCACCCACTCACACATCTATGTACAGAGTCACACACACTCCACCCACACAAACACTCAGGCAGCCATACAGATACTCAGAGAACCAATAAATAACCCATATAGACACTCATGTAGCTATTCGCAAATCCATGCATCCACTTACACACCAACAAACAGATGGATACAGACATTCACACAGTTTAGTCACTAACCCATGCATTCAGTAAGATACGTTTAATCACTCACTTGTAGAGTCAGTCACTCACGTACTAAATCATCCACTCAGACACTTATACACCCACTCATTCTTCAATATGCCTTTCCCTATATATATTAAACATATTTAAACTTTACAGAAACACACAGTCACTGGATGATGTCATCAGTGATGTCATCAGTGATGTCATTTGAGATGCCATCAGTGATGTCATCAGTGATGTCACTAACCATGTCATGAGTGATGTAATATGTGACGTCATCAGCAGTGCATTGCGGGGGCACGAGTTATAGTTAGCTGAACTAACTATAACGGGGGAATTTCTATGGTTTTGTACGAGTGAAATGTCCAACTAACTATAACTGTCCCTAAAACCTATGGTTTTCTCAGTGAATTTCAAAGGTTGTTTAAATGCTAATTTCTAACTATAACGTGTCTGAAACCTATGGTTTTTTCAGTGAATATATATATATATATATATATATTTCTCTCTCTTACCGCCTTGTTCGGTTCCTCAGTTTTTCAGCGGCAGGAGGGGAGGCTGCCATGGACCCCATATGGAGTATGTGCCCACATATATCCTTTCCTCTGACCTGCCTCTCTCCATTCCCCTATCTCTCCCTCTTCATGTCGTTCCTCTCCTCCTTCTTTCTTCTCTCTACCACGTCTCAACATTTCTCATGTAAACCTACCCTCTCTCCTCTAAGTTGTCTCTGTCACTTGAGCCTCTCTCTGCCCCGTGTCTTCCTAACCACTGTCCATCTTTCTCCCCTCTGCCCTCTCTCTTCTTTCAGATCTCGTCCCCCTGCCCCTCTCTCGTCCCTCTGCTGTCTTTTGTGCCTCTCTACAGTTTCCCTGGCCTGTCTTCCATCTTCACACTCCCTCTTGCTCTCCATGTCTCTGTCTATAATCCAGGCCACATACAAAGGAGGTGTCCCTGCTCTCCACAACTCTGTCAGTGACAAGGCCTCCTCGCATCCCCTAAACTCTCCCCTGAAGCTTCTATTTCTGACGGATATTGGTTTAGTGAAATGAAGCACACTTGTAAGTTGTTGGAGAAGTGTTCTGCTACATTTGTATGTTAATAGCCAATTTTTAGTTAGTTGTATCTTTATTTGTCGTGTAGCTTTGATCACACAATGATACCCTGCATCAGAGGGCTTTACCCAGGGCCACTTGAGTTATGCAGCAAGGGAGGGCCTAATAATGCTGCAGGGCTGACTAAATTATGCAGCAAGAAAAGACAAATTATGCGCCATAGTACAGCACATTTTTTGAGAGCATTAGTTCACTATTTTGATATTTTTACGCTTGTTAACACTCTCGGGCATAGATTGCACCTCATTGGTACCAGTGTAACTCCTAAATATAGCAATAAGCAACAGAAAGGTGACCAGTCAGCCTTTGCAAAGGGCCTTCCACTGCACAGCAACACGTGTCGCTACATTTTTAGTAACCTCTGAACCGTCTGAGCTAGAAACAAATATTTTTTGTTAAAATCTGCAGATTACGCAGCAGATGATGGATTATGTGGCAAATGCAGCAAATTCATAATCATGCAAAAACGCGGTGGCTGCACAATCGTACAATTCCAGTGGCCCTGGCTTTACACTACACTTACAGAGATCAGTAAGAGGTAGAATACTTTGGCAGCCCTGATGAATTTACTTTTGTCAACGCTCTTTAGTGTGACATCATGGCCGTAAATATCTATAGAGGATGGTAACAACATTTGTGACCATGTAGAGGTCTCTGCTGCCTTTTGGCTAGGTTCACGCTGAAGAAATACCACATACATACATACCTACAACCAGTGGCGGCTCGCCGTGGGAGTGCTGCGGGCGGTGAGGCGGGCGGGGAGGGGCAGGGTGGGGGTAGTAAACTCCGGCATACGGCGCAACAGAGTTAAGTAAATAAATAAATAAATAAAACAATTTACATTGCGCGCTGCATCGCGCAATGTAAATTGTTTTATTTATTTATTTGTTTACTTAACTCTGTTGCGCGGTATGCCGGAGCTTACTACCCCCACCCTCCCCGCCCCCGCAGCACTCCCATGGCGAGCCGCCACTGCCTACAACATTAGTTGGTGTGATCTGTACAGTGGAATATGTACGGCCGCCAAGATGACATGTTCCCCTTCAGAATCATGTCAAGTGCTCTCATGTTTCCCATTTCACCATGTAAGTAGTTCATACAGTCCAGGTGTTTCCTTTAAGTGCTAGGATTTCTAGTCCACTTCATCCCATTATAAAATCAAGACTACAAATCCCCTAAGGCAAAGAAAATACCTGCTGAAAATGTGCTACTTAGGCATGGAGCTGGGAAACTTGTTCTGCATCTCCTGCACCAGAGGGAATATTTAACAGAGATGTGAAAATGTGCAACAACACAATAGTTATACGATAAAAGCGCACATACATGAATAAGTTAGAAAATAATTAGAGCCAGAGGTCAAAGAAGAAAGGTGTACATATTTATTAAGATGTTACAAAATAAACGAGTGACTGGGCCTGATGGAACCAGAAGCGTCAATTGATGCATATTCTGTATACTGAAACTGCATTTTCTGAGCTTCCCACATATTTCTTTGTGTAGCGTCACGGTGGCCATCTTGTGATCCCTGTAGACAGTCTTCCTGCGCTGAGCACACAGTTTATCGGTACTTGGAGGTCAGGACAGCAGATACTGCGGCCAGGAACTTGTCCCAGGCAGCCTGGCACTGGGGGGTGAAGTCAGCAGGGAAGTGGGCGGCCAGTGTAGCCTGAATGCAGTGGGACAGCAGCTGAAAGAGAGAAAAGCAGAAAGTGAACACCACCACCCAGGGAGCACATGGACAAATACTGGATTAAAATTAAAAGAACGACCAGTAATATAATGCCAAATTCACAAGATACTGAGAAACTTCTGTCCTACATTACTGGTAAAAACATATACAAATGTTATTTTATTTTCATTAACAACAGCATTTCATTGAAAGTACAAGAATGGTACTTCCTCAAAAAAGCAAATATATTTCTCACTGTGTCCAATGTTTTATCCTCACCACTAACACTGGCTTTCAATTAGGCCTGGGCGGTAAATTCCGTTCCGCTCGCGGAATTTGCGGAATTTGCGGAATTTCGCGTTCCGCGTAGAACACGGAATTACCAAAAATTCCCGATCCGCGGCTTTATGGAATTTTTGCTTGTTCGCGCTTTGAAAATGCGTGTTCGCGAGATATTTCTCCCCGAGCACGCAAACAGCGTTCGCGAACAGGAAAAAAGCATCGCGAACGGGCGGAACAAGCAATTCCGCGTGTTCGCGGAACTTTGCGTGCTCGCGGAGAGTTTTTACCGCTTCATGGAGCTTTGCGTAGCGCGACTACGCAAATTCCGCCCACCCCTACTTTCAATCAAAGTAAGCAGAAAGAACAAAGGAATTGTGAAGTATGTGAAAGAGTTCCCATGTAGTATTCTTTTACGTACTCTCATGCAGCCGCAGTCCGTGCAGGTAACAGCGGTGAGGCGGTGGGGCGGGTAAGGGGATTTCGAGGACGATGCTGAGGAAAATAAATTCTTTATTTAATTTTCCCTCAGAATCGTCCCTCGAAATCCCCTTACCCGGCCCCACCGCCACACCGCTGTTACCTGCACGGACCGCGGCTGCTCTCATGCCTTTGTCAATTAGCTCCAAAACTTCTGAAATGGGAATAAATTGATACAATTAGTACAGATAGACAGGACTGTGCCCTCTTTGCACTTTTACTAATAGGGAGTTGATCATTTTAAGGCCAATTCACAAAGACATTTAATAGTAGAAGATGGCTACTCCTGTTGTACCACTTCCCTTACTCCCTGTCATTAAGAGAAATAATAATGATAAAAGCAACGGTCGCCTAATAGAACTTTTTTCAATCCTCTGAAACTAAAAGCTTTGTCTCCGACTGGTCATGGCTCATACATTTATCATGGCAAGGATGTCCAACTTAGATCCAAGAAGGTTGGATCTATTCTAGATTTTCAGGCTAATCTCTGATTAAATAAATCCATTCCATGTAGATCAATTTTATGTAACAATACCATATGTAAATACAGTGGCAGCTGGTAATTTTACCAGGAAGGAGGACGGGGGGCCACACGCACACATACACACTAACTCACATCCATGCATTCAAACACATGCACACAACCAGTCACAACACTTACTAACAAATACACATACATGTATGCGTATGTGCCCGCATGCACCAAACATACAAAAAACCCATAAAACTTACGGTCACTGTAGAGAGGAAAGCCTCGGAGGTCCCAAAGGGGTTGGGGCTGCTGCCTTCCTGAGGCAGCAGTCCCTCACCCATCACAGAGTGGAATGGGCCAGTGAGACTGTTGACCCCACCCCACTCTGTGACGAGGTGTCACTGATTGACACTTGGCCCTGGGCACTTCAGGGCTTAAAACTGAAGTGCCCAGGTCTGAGGCGATCAGTGAAGCTACCCTCGTCACAAGGGGGAAGGCCTCGAGGAACTTTTGCCAGGCTGAGGAGGTCACGCCCGCAGGGCTGTGAAATTATCAGCCTGGCACGGTTCGCTCAGGCAGCCAGGAGCATGCTCCTTAAGCGCATGTCTTACTCCGGGCTGCCTGACAAAGCCTCACAGTGACCAAAATTTTCATTTTTATAGACTTTTCCTCCTACTCAGAAGCTTGTATTTTGCCCAATTTTGGGCAGGAAAATGACTTTAAACACACTTATTTTAGATCCAAAAGTGATAATTCACATGCAATAGTCATTTACAGTCTGAAGATTAAACATTAAAAAATCACCATTACTGACCCTCTGGAGAAAGTTCAACAGGTCCGGGGTCATCGTTTTCATCAGAAAATTGATTTTTGGACTGTATAAAAATTATTCAAAATGTCAATTGGATCGTGCCTCATGTTGAATAACCACTTTTTAAAGCCTCACAGTGACCAAAATGGAAATTTTTACAGACTTTTCCTCCTACTCAGAAGCTTTTTTTACCAATTTCAGGCAGGAAAATGACTAACCACACTTATTTTAGTTCCAAAAGTGATAGTTCACATGCAATAGTCATTTACAGTCAAAAGATTAAAGATTAAAAACTCACCATTACTGACCATCTGGTGAAAGTTCAACAGATCCGGGGTCATCGTTTTTCATCAGAAAATTGATTTTTGAACTGTACAAAAAATGATTGAAAATGTCAATTGGATCGTGCCTCATTTGATCAACGAGTTTTTAAAGCCTCACAGTTACCAAAATTACTATTTTTACAGACTTTTACTCCTACTCATAAGTTTCTATTTTGACAAATTTCGGGCAGGAAAATGACTCTAAACACACTTATTTTAGTTCCCAAAGTGATAATTCACATGCAATAGTCATTTACTGTCAAAAGATTAACCATTAAAAAAATCACCATTACTGACCATCTGAAGAAAGTTCGACAGGTCCAGGGTCATCGATTTTCATCAAAAAATAGATTTTTGGACTGCACAAAAAATTATTCAAAATGTCAATTGGATCGTGCCTCATGTTGAATAACCGCTTTTAAAGCCTCACTGTGACCAAAATTGCCATTTTTACTGACTTTTCCTCCTACTCACAAGCTTCTATTTTGACCAATTTCGGGCAGGAAAATGACTCTAAACATACTTATTTTAGATCCAAAAGTGATAATTCACATCGAATAGTCATTTACAGTCAGAAGATTAAACATTAAAAAATCACCATTACTGACCCTCTGGAGAAAGTTCGACAGATCCGGGGTCATCTTTTTTCATCAGAAAATTGATTTTTGGACTGTATAAAAATGATTCAAAATGTCAATTGGATTGTGCCTCATGTTGAATAACCACTTTTTAAAGGCTTACTGTGACCAAAATTGACATTTTTACAGACTTTTCCTCCTACTCAGAAGCTTTTTTTACCAATTTCAGGTAGGAAAATGACTCTAAACACACTTATTTTAGTTCCAAAAGTGATAATTCACATGCAATAGTCATTTATTGTCAAAAGATTAACCATTAAAAAAATCACCATTATTGACCATCTGGAGAAGGTTCGACATGTCGGGGTCATCGTTTCTCATCAGAAAATAGATTTTGTGGACTGTACAAAAATTATTCAAAATGTCATTTGGATTGTGCCTCATGTTGAATAAGCACTTTTAAAGCCTCACAGTGACCAAAATTGCCATTTTTACAGACTTTTCCTCCTACTCAGAAGCTGTTATTTTGACCAATTTCAGGCAGGATAATGACTCTAAACACACTTATTTTAGTTCCAAAAGTAATAATTCACATCCAACAGTTATTTACAGTCAAGAGATTAAACATTAAAAAATCACCATTACTGACCATCTGGAGAAAGTTCGACTGGACCAGGTCATCGTTTTTCATCAGAAAATTTATTTTTTTGACTGTACAAAAAATGATTCAAAATGTCAATTGGATCGTGCTTCATGTTGAGTAACCACTTTTTTTAAGCCTCACAGTGACCAAAATTGCCAGTTTTTACAGACTTTTCCTCCTACTCAGAAGCTTCTATTTTGACCAATTTCAGGCAGGAAAATGACTCTAAACACACTTATTTTAGTTCTGAAAGTGATAATTCACATGCAACAGTCATTTACATTCAAAAGATTAAAGATTAACAATTCACCATTAGTGACCATCTGGAGAAAGTTCAACAGGTCCGTAGTCATCATTTTTCATCAGAAAATAAATTTTTGGACTGTACAAAAAATGATTCAAATTGTCAATTGGATCGTGCCTCATGTTGAATAACCACTTTTGAAAGCCTCACAGGGACCAAAATTGCCATTTTTACAGACTTTTCCTCCTACTCTGAAACTTCTATTTTGACCAATTTCAAGCAGGAAAATGACTCTAAACATACTTATTTGAGCTCCAAAAGTGATAATTCACATGCAATAGTCATTTACATTCAAAATATTAAACAATAAAAAATCAACATTAGAGACCATCCGGACAAAGTTCGACATGTCAGGGGTCATCGTTTCTCATCAGAAAATAGATTTTGTGGACTGTACAAAAAATTATTCAAAATGTCATTTGGATTGTGCCCCATGTTGAATAACCACTTTTTAAAGCCTCACAGTGACCAAAATTGCCATTTTTACAGACTTTTCCTCCTACTCAGAAGCTGTTATTTTGACCAATTTGAGGCAGGATAAAGACTCGAAACACACTTATTTTAGTTCCAAAAGTTATAATTCACATGCAATAGTCATTTACAATCAAAAGATTAAACATTAAAAAATCAACATTAGTGACCATCCGGAGAAAGTTCGACAGTTCCGGGGTCATCGTTTTTCATCAGGAAATTGATTTTTGGACTGTACAAAAAATGATTGAAAATGTCAATTGGATCGTGCCTCATGTTGAATAACCATTTTTTAAAGCCTCACAGTGACCAAAACTGCCATTTTTACAAACTTTTCCTCGTACTCAGAAGCTTTTATTTTGACCAATTTCAGGCAGGAAAATGACTCCAAACACACTTATTTTAGTTGAAAAAGTAATAATTCACATCCAACAGTCATTTTTATTTAAAAGATTAAACATTAAAAAATCAAAATTACTGACCATCTGGGGAAAGTTCGACCGGTCCGGGGTCATCGTTTTTCATCAGAAAATGGATTTTTTGTACTGTACAAAAAATGATTCAAAACGTCATTTGGATTGTGCCTCATGTTGAATAACCACTTTTTAAAGCCTCACAGTGACCAAAATTGCCATTTTTACAGACTCTTCCTCCTACTCTGAAGCTTCTATTTTGACCAATTTCAGGCAGGAAAATGACTCTAAACACACTTATTTTAGTTCCAAAAGTAATAATTCACATCCAACGGTCTTTTACATTCAAAAGATTAAAGACTAAAAATCACCATTACTGACCATCTGGGGAAAGTTCAATAGGTCCGGGGTCATCGTTTTTCATCAGAAAATTGATTTTTTTGGACTGTACAAAAAATGATTAAAATTGTCAATTGGATCGTGCCTCCTGTTGAATAACCACTTTTTAAAGCTTCACAGTGACCAAAACTGCCATTTTTACAGACTTGCCTCCTGCTCAGAAGCTTCTATTTTGACCAATTTCAGGCAGGAAAATGACTCTAAACACACTTATTTTAGTTCCAAAAGTGATAATTCACATGCAACAGTCATTTACATTCAAAAGATTAAACATTAAAAAATCGCCATTACTGACCATCTGGGGAAAGTTCGACAGGACCGGGGTCATCGTTTCTCATCAGAAAATGGATTTTTTGGACTGTACAAAAAATTATTCAAAATGTCATTTGGATTGTGCCTCATGTTGAATAACCACTTTTTAAAGCCTCACAGTGACCAAAAAAGCCATTTTACAGACTTTTCCTCCTACTCAGAAGCTTCTATTTTGACAAATTTCAGGCAGGAAAATGACACTAAACACACTTATTTTAGTTGAATAAGTAATAATTCACATCCAACAGTCATTTACATTCAAAAGATTAAACATTAAAAAATCACCATTACTGACCATCTGGGGAAAGTTTGACAGTTCCGTAGTCATCGTTTTTATCAAAAATAGATTTTTTGGACTGTCAAAAAAATGATTCAAAATGTCAATTGGATCGTGCCTCATGTTGAATAATAACTTTTTAAAGCCTCACAATGACCAAAATTGCCATTTTCACAGACTTTTAATCCTACTCAGAAGCTTCTATTTTGACCAATTTCAGGCAGGAAAATTACTCTAAACACACTTATTTTAGTTCCAAAAGTGATAATTCACATGCAACAGTCATTTACAGTCAAAAATTAAACATTAAAAATTCACCATTAGTGACCATCTGGAGAAGGTTCGACAGGTCCGTGGTCATCGTTTTTCATCAGGAAATTGATTTTTTGTACTGTACAAAAATTATTCAAATTGTCAATTGGATCATGCCTCATGTTGAATATCCATTTTATAAATCCTCACAGGGACCAGAATTGCCATTTTTACAGACTTTTCCTTCTACTCGGAAGCTTCTATTTTGACCAATTTCAGGCAGGAAAATGACTCTAAACACACTTATTTGAGTTCCAAAAGTGATAATTCACATGCAACAGTCATTTACATTCAAAAGAATAAACATTAAAAAATCACCAATACTGACCATCTGGGGAAAGTTCGACAGGTCCGTGGTCATCGTTTTTCATCAGAAAATTGATTATTTGGTCTGTACAAAAAATTATTCAAATTGTCAATTGGATCGTGCCTCATGTTGAAAAACCACCTTTTAAAGCCTCACAGTGACCAAAATTGCCATTTTTACAGACCATTCCTCCTATTCGGAAGCTTCTATTTTGACCAATTTCAGGGAGGAAAATGACTCTAAACATACTTATTTTAGTACCAAAAGTGATAATTCACATGATAGTCATTTACAGTCAAAAGATTAAACATTAAAAAAATCAACATTAGTAACCATCTGGAGAAAGTTCGACAGGTCCGTGGTCATCGTTTTTCATCAGAAAATTGATTATTTGGTCTGTACAAAAAATTATTCAAATTGTCAATTGGATCGTGCCTCATGTTGAATAACCACCTTTTAAAGCCTCACCGTGACCATAATTGCCATTTTTACAGACTTTTCCTCCTACTCAGAGGCTTCTATTTTGACCAATTTCAGACAGGAAAATGACTTACACTTATTTTAGTTTCAAAAGTGATAATTCACATGCAACAGTCATTTACAGTCAAAAGATTAAACATTAAAAATTCACCATTACTAACCATCTGGGGAAAGTTCGACACGTCCAGGGTCATCGTTTTTCATCAGAAAATTGATTTTTTGGACTGTACAAAAAATTATTCAAAATGTCAATTGGATCGTGCCTCATGCTGAATAACCACTTTTTAAAGCCTCACAGTGACCAAAATTACTGTTTTTACAGACTTTTCCTCCTACTCTGAAGCTTCTGTTTTAACCAATTTCAGGCAGGAAAATGACTCTAAACACACTTATTTTAGTTGAAAAAGTAATAATTCACAACCAACAGTCATTTACAGTCAAAAGATTAAACATTAAAAATTCACCATTACTAACCATCTGGGGAAAGTTCGACAGGTCCAGAGTCATCGTTTTTCATCAGAAAATTGATTTTTGGACTGTTAAAAAATGATTCAAAATGTCAATTGGATTGCGCCTCATGTTGAATAACCACTTTTTAAAGCCTCACAGTGACCAAAACTGCAATTTTTACAGACTTTTCCTCCTGCTCAGAAGCTTCTATTTTGACCAATTTCAGGCAGGAAAATGACTCTAAGCACACTTATTTTAGTTCCAAAAGTGATAATTCACATGCAACAGTCATTTACAGTCAAAAGATTAAACATTAGAAATTCACCATTAGTGACCATCTGGAGAAAGTTCGACAGGTCCGGAGTCATCGTTTTTCTTCAGAAAATTGATTTTTGGACTGTACAAAAAAGATTCAAATTGTCAATTGGATCGTGCCTCATGTTGAGTAACCACTTTTAAAGCCTCCCAGTGACCAAAATTGCCATTTTTCCAGACTTTTCCTCCTACTCACAAGCTTTTATTTTCACCAATTTCAGGCAGGAAAACGACTCTAAACATACTTTTTTAGTTGAAAAAGTAATAATTCACATCCAACAGTCATTTACATTCAAAAGATTAAACATTAAAAAATCACCATTACTGACCTCTGGGGAAAGTGCGATAGGTCCGGGGTCATCGTTTTTCATCAGAAAATTGATTTTTGCATTGTACAAAAAATGCTTCAAATTGTCAATTGGATCATGCCTCATGTTGAATAACCACTTTTTAAAGCCTCGCAGTGACCAAAATTGCCATTTTTACAGACTTTTCCTCCTACACAGAAGCTTCTACATTGACCAATTTCAGGCAGGAAAATGACTCTAAACACAAATATTTTAGTTCCAAAAGCAATAATTCACATGCAACAGTCATTTACAGTCAAAAGATTAAACATTAAAAATCACCATTACTGACCATCTGGAGAAAGTTCGACAGGTCCGTGGTCATCGTTTTTCATCAGAAAATTGATTTTTATTTATTTTTTTTAAATATTTTTATTTTGTTTTGAAAAGAAAAATAACACATTAAACAAGACATTAATACACAATACACAGTAATTCTGTTCCACACTTGTCTCAAGTGGCGATAGTCCAAATGTAACAGCCATTGTACGTGAATATGTCGACAAGTTTGAACGAGCCGGGCAGGCATGAAGAACAATCCAAAAGTATAATACACTTGTTTCCCAACCGCAGGGACATACAGTACAACTTTCAAGGCTCCTCCCCCGTTGACCTGAGAACAATCCCTCTCCCTCCGCTTCCCCTTCTACCTCCAGATCATAGTATTTTATCCATGGTGCCCATATCTTCCGAAATTTCCACGGACAACCCCTAGCTCTATACATCACTAGTTCCGCCACCATATAGAGATCAAGACTCGACCTCCATTCCTTGAGTGTCGGTATTTGTTGGGCCCCCAATATTTTGCGATGTTCCATTTGGCCACCACTAACCCCAAGTTGGCTAACATAAGTTTGCATCTCGGGATATCCATGTCTGTGGGGATTCCTAGGAGAAGAAACCGTGGCTCTAATTCTATTTGGACCTCAAGGATGCTATTAAGCTCCCTCACAATCTTTCCCCAGTATACCTGGATCCTTATACATTCCCACAGAGTATGTATGAACGTTCCATTTGCTACATGGCACCTAAGGCATTCAGGACTTTCTGCCCTCCCTATTTTATGCAGTCGTGCTCTATTAAAGTAGGTGCGATGGAGGATTTTGTATTGAATGAGACGTAACCGCAGTTTAATTGCCACCTCCCGTGGATGCATGAGAGCGGCCTCCCAATCTATATCTTCCAGGACCCCTATGGTGGTTTCCCACTTTGTTCGGAGTGGACCTAGTTTGTCGGGCATATTGTTAAGTAACGTCTTATAGGTAAATGAGATGGCTTTAGCCGGGATCTCCTCCTGCAGGAGTCAACCTTCTAATGGGGCGTATTCGGGCAGTTTCTCCCCTCCAGTCCATCCGCAATCCACGCGTGTTTTAGACGAAGGTATGCATATGCCTGAGTGTCGTGTAGCTGGTAACTGTCCTGGAGTGTACTAAACGAAGCCAACCCACCCCTATCCAAGATATTCCCTATTTTAGAAATACCTATCAGGTCCCATTTCTTAAAGCGTCTTAGCTTCCCCACCTCGGTCAACCTATTCCCTTCCCACAGCGGGGTCTCCCTGGTACACCTCCGGTCCCACTGCATTTGTCGTGCAGAGCTTTTCCATGCCTCTAAGGATCTCTGGGTCGACTGTAATAAGCGTCTACTTCCCTTGCCCCCATAAATATAGTGACGGTATGTACGTTCCCTAAACCTTAACCTTTCCAGCCGATATGTCGAGTGACCTCCCGGTGCGTGGATCCAGTCATTGATAACTATGAGGTGAGACGCTCTATAGTACGCCCTAATGTCCGGGAGGGCTAAACCCCCATTATATGGATTCCCTTTGTAGAGTTTGGAGTGCCACACGTGGATGGGCCCCGTCCCAGAGAAGCAAGCGCATTTCGCTATCTATGAGTTTGAACATCATGTCTGGAATCTCACGGTACATGTTTTGTAACACATATAGCAGCTGGGGAAGTGTAATAATTTTGTACATAGCGGCCCTCCCCATAATAGTTAAAGGAAGTCTTCTCCATCTCTTGACGTCTTCCTGAAAGTTGGAGAGGACCCACCTAATATTACGTGTTAGGCTCGCTGCCCCATCTGTAGTGATGTAGAGGCCAAGATAGGTAAACCCTTCAGTCGACCAGCGTAAACAACCGGGGTAAGTTTGGGGCTCCACCTCCCCGATTGGGTATAGGGTTGACTTACTCCAGTTAATTTTATATCCCACATGGCGCCTGTAGGTCTCAAAAATTTGTAGGAGTTGTGGAAGCGTCTCCGTTGGATTTGTCACATATAATAAGATATCGTCCGCATAGAGGGAAATGCGCTCTTCATCTAGCAAACGGGAGTCATCCACAAATCCACCCAACCCTGGGGAGGCTCTAATGACACAGGCCAAGGGTTCGAGAATAAGAGCGAAAAGTAGAGGGGAAAGGGGACAGCCTTGTCTGGTCCCTCTTTGAATTGGCCAGGTTTCTGATAAAGCTCCGTTAACCCGAACCCTAGCCTCGGGCTCAGTATAAAGCAGCGCCACCCACTTCCTAAAACCCGGGCCAAATCCAAATTTCTCGAGAGCGTGTCCCATAAAAGGCCAGTGGATGGTGTCAAACGCCTTTTCAGCGTCAAGGGAAAGGAGCAAGTGGGCTTTTTCCCGGTCTCGGACGGCATCCATCCAATTAGCCAACCTTCGTAGGTTGTAGCGGGTGGCTCGTTTTGGCATAAAGCCCGATTGATCTTCGTGAATCAAGGAGGTGATGACTGTTAAAAGGCGTGTCGCAAGTATAGTAGATAGGATTTTGGTTTCTATATTTAGTAGCGAAATGGGGCGATATGACCCACATTCGTCTGGGGGTTTCCCTGCCTTGGGTATCACCACCACTGTTGCCATTCAAAGATCTGCCAGGAGCATCCCAATGTCCTTAGAAGCTTGGAACATCTTAAGTAGGTGCGGAGCCAGAAGGGTACTGTGTTGTTTAAAAAATTCCCCCGGGATGCCATTAGGGCCCGGGTTTTCCCCGTCTTCAGACAACCAATGGCCTCCGTGACTTCGTCTAAGGTAATGTCTACATCAAGCCCCTCACTCTCCTCCGGGCGAGGCAAGGGAGTTCAATACCTTCAAGGTATTGTGTAATGTGTGTCTCAGTGACTTGTGTCTGAGTTGCATAGAGTGTCGAATAATATCGGGCAAAAGCCACGGCAATATCTTGTGGTGTAGTGTAGATCTGGTCTAGCTCCCGAATAGATATAACCCACCTCGACTCTTGCTCCTTCCTGCCCAACCATGCCAGCAATTTGCCCGCTCTGTCTCCAGTCTCATACAGCCGATGTTGGACTGCGAGCTGGTGTGCCCGTGTCTCCTTGGGAACCAATGCCTGGTATTCTCTTTTAGTGACTTCAATCTGGCGGAGGGTGTGAGCATTCAAGGCGGAGGTCCCCCTATTCTCAAGGTCTACCAGCTTGCGTTCCAACGTTAAGAGCTCCTGCAATTCCCTCTGCCTTTTGTGGGCAATAATATTCTGAGCTCTATCTCGTATTACCGATTTAAAAGCTTCCCATAGAGTGACCGCAGATTGCACCGAACCCTGATTTTCCTTGAAGTAGAGTTCCGTATCCACCCTAATTTCTTTGGCAACCGTTTCATCTTTAAAGGCCCATGCGTTCAGTCTCCAGGAGGAGCCCTGCCCTCCCTTTCTCCTCTCCACCCTCAAATAGAGTGGCGAATGGTCCGAGATACCTCTGGCCAGGTATTCCAATTCTGCTACCTGTTCAATCTCTCTGGCTGGGGCAAAAAGGTAGTCTAGCCTTCAAAACACCCTATGGGCTCCCGAAAAGTATGAGTAGGCACGTGCAGATGGGTGGTGACGCCTTCACAGGTCAGTTAACCCAAGGGTTGCCTGGAATCTTGCCAGTGCAGTGACCTCATGTGGCCGTGGTCTCATTAGGGTACGGTCCAGGAGGGATCCCTCACATCGTTGAAATCGCCCCTATGATATGCATGGCAGGGCCAGACTGCAGGAGAATATCCACCAATTTGTCAAGTGTACGTTGCTGGAGACGTGGGGGAGCATAAACACTAATTATTAACCATGGTGTGTGGTTCCAGGTGCCCTGGACCACTACGTAAGTGCTCTCCGGGTCATCCCATCTTCGAATAACCCTGAAGGGGGGATTTTCGAATGAGGATTGCCACTCCCCGCGAGCCTCGAGTGAACCCCGCATGAGCCAGGGTGGTGTATTGCCCCCTACCCAGAAACGAACAGTGTGGACCCATAAGATGCGTCTCCTGTAATAATATGATATCGGGTTTGAGTCTTTTCAGGTAGTTAGATACCAGACCACTCTTAATTTTGTTCCCTAGCCCATTGACGTTCCACGTCATTACTGTATAGTTTCCCCCAGCCATGTATAAAGAAAGTGTATTTCATCACCTGCCCACCTTGGTCCCGTAACAGTTCCCCGACAGTACCATTCCTGCGTGGTATCAGTAGTCATGTCTAATGGCCGAACAAGAGCTAAAACATCCCCCACCCCCTGGTCCCCAAACATTGCCCAGACAGTGTCTTCCCATCTCAGTGTCAGTCTTCATGCACGTAAATTGAACAGAACTACCCACCCCCTTCCCAAAAACATAATACAAAACATCTAACCATATCCCATACGTCCCCCTCCCAACACTCTGCAGGCAGCCCCACCACCCCCAATACCGTCAACGTGACAACACTGGCGCGGGTAAACCACCCAGAGGTCTGTGACCCACCCCTTTCCCTTTATTCACTCAACAAAATTTCAATACAATAACTACAACCCACTGTATACTTTCCTTTATTGTGGCAAAGGTCCCAAAAGTTTGCCAAGCCTCAGGAGTCGTAGAGCATCTCTAGGTGGGCGTCTGGCCCCATATCTCTTCGCCCTTACTCTGTGGTTGCAGTAAACGGGAGTCCACCCCGGGGGTCCGGACCTGACGCCTTCAGCCGTTGAATATGTTCCAAAAGAAGGTGTTCACTATCCACGTCCATGGAGTCCTGTCACTCCGACTGGTCAGAGTCTTCATTTTCCATCGATTTCTAAGACGTACGAGACACACAATCCAGAGCCTTATCATCGTCTGTGTCGGACACAGTGGTTTTTCGCTCCCTCAACCTCAGGGACCTTGCCGGCGTAGCCCCAATGGGGGTCCGGCGTTTTAACACTCTTCGCTGCCGCCTCTCCTTAGGACGTTCCCAACTAGAGCTCGGTTGCTTGTCCACAGGCAGGGCCGCAGCTGCCGGCGACCCACGCCACAGCTGAGGCCGCTCTTCAACCCAGGACCAGGCCTCCTCCGGCGTCTGGAAGAACTGCGTAGTCCCCTGAAAGATAACTTTAAGTTTGGCTGGGAACAACAGCATGTACTGGATTCCAAGGGCGCAAAGTTTCACCTTTACCGGATCGAAGGTGCGTCGCAATTTCTGAACATCACGTGAGTAGTCCGGGAACACCATCACTCTAGTGTTTTCATTTTTGATCTCACCCTTCTTTCGTAGCTCCCTGAGTATAAGATCCCTGTCCTGAAAATTCAAGAACTGGGCTATCATGGGTCTGGGGGGAGCCCCCGGCTGCAGCCGTGCACCAGGCATTCTGTGTGTTCTTTCTATGACAAAGCACGACGAGAACTGCGTCTCTGGAAGGGCATCCTTGAGAAATGTCAGTATGAAGTGGCCCGGGTCAGAGCGTTCCGCATTTTCTGGAAAACCTATAAAACGCAGGTTATTTCTGCGGGCCCTATTTTCGGCATCATCCACTCGCCATACCACCTCCTTTACAGTTGCCATAAGTCCCGCTACATCTTTACTTGTGGTTCGAGAGGAGTCCTCCAGTTCCGATACACGCTGCTCCACCTCGGTGACTCGTTCGGAAACCTTACGCAGGTCTTGGCGCAGAAAGGAAACCTCTGTCTGAACCTCCGCAATCTTACCTTCCAAGCTTTTACGAGATGCATGAATCGCCTGTAGTATCGCATCGGTGACTGGGCGGGGGCCAACCCACCCTCCGCCCCAGCAGGGGTAGACAGCACCTTGACGAATTGGTCTAGCTTTCCTTGCTTGGAAGACTTGGGGTCTTTATCTTTCGCCATCTTAACCCAATGTGCGGCAAGGCACTCTCCGCTGTTACCGGGCCCCCAGACCACAATGACCCCTACGGCCAGGCCACCAAAAGTCTCGATAGGGTACACTTATCGTTCTCGTCAAACTAGCCAGCAAATAAACAGTGCATGTAGCACACCTCCAAGGGCCCCTCTATTAGGCAGGCTAGCTAGCGTGTATTGTCCCCACGAGTCTGGGCAGAGGAGTCTTGCACACACTTCAGCCCCTCCAACTCCCCACCAGGCCAGTCCCGGGTCACTTCCCCGCCACCATGCTGCTTCCAGAGGGTTCCGGTAAGTCACAATCACTGCTCTTATCTGGCCTCAAAGTCCCCCTCTGTACAGCTGCCCTCCTCCCAGTGCAAGAGACGGTTATGTGCACTACAGCATTAGGCCTCCGACCGGGTGTGTAGTTGCCTCCAACACTGCCCTGACAAACACCTCATGGCCAGAGGACGTAGAACACCAGTCTTCTTGTGTCCCCACAATAAAACTATTTTGCTAGTGGCATGTATCGGCAGAGGAACAGGAGCAGGAGCACCCCCATACAGTGTTGTGGCAGAAAAGGGGAGTACACCATCGGAGTGCTCCTCCAGCCCTGCTACTCAGTGCAGGGTCCATTGTCTGTCAGCCAGGGGGAGTCCAGACGCCCAGGGCCTCACCCGTGGTGCACCGTCTAATCCAGCATTCTCAGGCCACACTCTGGCATAAGAGAGGGAGCCGGTCACCCCTCTGTTGTGCCACCTACCCCGTTGCAGCCCGCAGGCTCCGCCGGTAACTGCTCCCGCCGCAGGTGTGACCTCTTTATCATCCGTAGAGGACCACCAGGCACCCTCCGCCTCCTTGTCATCAGGGTCAGCTCCACGGCACCAGTATAGGAAATCCCTTGGGCATCCACAGGTCACGGAGCTCGTTGGTCTCGCGGCGAGTGGGGCGCTTCTCGGCTCTAATCAGAGGTGCCTCGATCCTCGCCCCTCTCAGTTCACAGCAGCCCCCTCGAGGCGAGCACTTCCAATCCGGCGCTCTGCTTCTACTACTGCGCCCCGGCCACCATTTTGAGAGACCGCGCGCCGAGCAGCATACCGAAAAGGTCTCGATTACCGGCCGAAGTCAACTCCAAACCTCGCACAGGGCACTCCAGCGCACGCCCGCGCCTTCCGATCACCGATGGTGCGTTTTATTGGCGAAGAGGAACAGGATAATTGCAGAATTTCATACAGGGCCAGAGGAGCTCGCGCTGAACGCAGCTACCCGGCCATGTTGTTGGCCACGCCCCAGAAAATTGATTTTTTTAGACTGTACAAAAAATGATTCAAAATCTCAATTGGATCGTGCCTCATGTTGAATAACCACTTTTTAAAGTCTCACAGTGACCAAAATTGCCATTTTTACAGACTTTTCCTCCTACTCAGAAGCTTCTATTTTGACAAATTTCAGGCAGGAAAATGACTCTAAACACACTTATTTTAGTTCCAAAAGTGATAATTCACATGCAACGTCATTTACAGTCAAAAGATTAAAGATTAAAAATTCACCATCAGTGACCATCTGGGGAAAGTTCGACAGGTCCGGAGGCATCATTTATCATCAGAAAACTGATTTTTTTGGACTGTACAAAAAATGATTCAAAATGTCAATTGGATCGCACCTCATATTGAATAATCACATTTTAAAGCCTCACAGTGACCAAAATTGCCATTTTTACAGACTTTTCCTTCTACTCAGAAGCTTCCATTTTGATCAATTTCAGGCAGGAAAATGACTCTAAACACACTTATTTTAGTTCCAAAAGTGATAATTCACATGCAATAGTCATTTACAGTCAAAAGATTAAAAATTAAAAATCAACATTAGTGACCATCCGGAGAAAGTTCGAAAGTTCTGGGGTCATCATTTTTCATCAGAAAATGGAGTTGGTTGCACTGTACAAAAGATGATTCAAAATGTCAATTGGATCTTGCCTCATGCTGAATAACCACTTTTTAAAGCCTCACAGTGACCAAAGTTGCCATTTTTACAGACTTTTCCTCCTACTCAGAAGCTTCTATTTGACCAATTTCAGGCAGGAAAATGACTCTAAACATACTTATTTTTATTTCAAAAGTGATAATTCACATGCAATAGTCATTTACATTAAAAAAATTCAACATTAAAAAATCGCCATTACTGACCATTTGGGGAAAGTTTGACAGGTCCGGGGTCATCGTTTTTCATCAGAAAATTGATTTTTTGGACTGTACAAAAAATTATTCAAAATGTCATTTGTATTGTGCCTCATGTTGAATAACCACTTTTTAAAGCCTCACAGTGACCAAAATTGCTGTTTTTACAGACTTTTCCTCCTACTCAGAAGCTTTCATTTTGACCAATTTCAGGCAGGAAAATTACTCTAAACATACTTATTTTAGTTACAAAAGTGATAATTCACATGCAACAGTCATTTACAGTCAAAAGATTAAAGATTAGAAATTCACCATTAGTGACCATCTGGAGAAAGTTCGACAGGTCCAGGTCATCGTTTTTCATCAGAAAATTGATATTTTGGACTGTACAAAAAATTATTCAAAATGTCAATTGCATCGTCCCTCATGTTGACACCCACTTTTTAAAGCCTCAAAGGGACCAGAAGTGCCATTTTTACAGACTTTTCCTCCTACTCAGAAGATACTATTTTGACCTATTTCAGGCAGGAAAATGACTCTAAACACACTTATTTTAGTTCCAAAAGTGATAATTCACATGCAACAGTCATTTACAGTCAAAAGATTGAAGATTAAAAATTCACCATGAGTGACTGTCTGGAGAAAGTTCGACAGGTCCTGGGTCATCGTTTTTCATCAGAAAATAGATTTTTTGGACTGTACAAAAATGATTCAAATTGTCAAATGGATTGTGTGCCTCATGTTGAATAACCACCTATTAAAGCCTCATAGTGATCAAAATTGCCATTTTTACAGACTTTTCCTCCTACTCAGAAGCTTCTATTTTGACCAATTTCAGCCAGGAAAATTACTCTAAATACACTTATTTTAGTTCCAAAAGTGATAATTCACATGCAACAGTCATTTAAAGTCAAAAGATTAAAGATTAAAAATTCACCATTAGTGACCATCTGGAGAAAGTACGACAAGTCCAGGGTTATCATTTTTCATCAGAAAATTGATATTTTGGACTGTACAAAAAATGATTCTAAAAGTCAATTGGATCGTGCCTCATGTTGACACCCACTTTTTAAAGCCTCACAGGGACCAAAATTGCCATTTTAACACACTTTTCGTCCTTATCAGAAGCTTCTATTTTGACCAATTTCAGGCAGGAAAATGACTTTAAACACACTCATTTTAGTTCCAAAAGTGATAATTCACATGCAACAGTCATTTACAGTCAAAAGATTAAAGATTAAAAATTCACCATTAGGGACCATCTGGAGAAAGTACGACAGGTCCAGGGTTATCGTTTTTCATCAGAAATTTGATTTTTGGGACTGTACAAAAAATGATTCAAAATGTCAATTGGATCGTGCCTCATGTTGAATAACCACTTTTTAAAGCCTAACTGACACCAAAATTGCCGTTTTTACAGACTTTTCCTCCTACTCAGAAGTCAGAAGCTTCTATTTTGACCAATTTCAGGCAGGAAAATGACTCTAAACACACATGTTTTAGTTCCAAAAGTGATAATTCACATACAATAGTCATTTATTGTCAAAAGATTAAAAATTAAATATCAACATTAGTGACCATCCGGAGAAAGTTCGAAAGTTCTGGGGTCATCATTTTTCATCAGAAAATGGAGTTGTTTGCACTGAACAAAAGATGATTCAAAATGTCAATTGGATCTTGCCTCATGCTGAATAAACACTTTTAAAGCCTCACAGTGACCAAAATTGCCATTTTTACAGACTTTTCCTCCTACTCAGAAGCTTGTATTTGAGCAATTTCAGGCAGAAAAATGACTCTAAACATACTTTTTTTAGTTGAAAAACTAATAATTCACACCCAACAGTCATTTACAGTCAAAAGATTAAACATTAAAAAATCACCATTACTGACCATCTGGGGAAAGTACTACAGGTCCAGGGTCATCGTTTTTCATCTGAAAATTGATTTTTGGACTGTACAAAAAATGATTCAAATTGTCAATTGGATCGTGCCTCATGTTGAATAACCACTTTTTAAAGCCTCACAGTGACCAAAATTGCCATTTTAAAGACTTTTCTTCCTACTCTGAATCTTCTATTTTGACCAGTTTCAAGCAGGAAAATGACTCTAAACATACTTATTTTAGTTACAAAAAGAGATAATTCACATGCAACAGTCATTTACAGTCAAAATATTTAAAATTAAAAATTCACCATTAGTGACCATCTGAAGAAAGTTCGACAAGTCCAGGGTCATCGTTTTTCATCAGAAAATTGATTTTTGGACTGTACAAATAATTATTCAAAATGTCAATTGGATCGTGCCCCATGTTGACACCCACTTTTTAAAGCCTCACAGGGACCAGAACTGCCATTTTTACAGACTTTTCCTCCTACTCAGAAGATACTATTTTGACCAATTTTGGGCAGGAAAATGACTCTAAACACACCTGTTTTAGTTCCAAAAGTGATAATTCACATGCAACAGTCCTTTACAGTCAAAAGATTAAACATTAAAAATTCACCATTAGTGACCATCTAGAGAAAGTGCGACAGGTCCGGGGTCATCGTTTTTCATCAGAAAATTGATTTTTTTTCGACTCTACAAAAAATGATTCAAAGTGTCAATTGGATCATGCCTCATGTTGAATAACCACTTTTTAAAGCCTCACAGTGACAAAAATTGCCATTTTTACAGACTTTTCCTCCTACTCAGAAGCTTCTATTTTGACCAATTTCAGGCAGGAAAATTACTCTAAACACACTTATTTTAGTTGAAAAAGTAATAATTCACATCCAACAGTCATTTACAGTCAAAAGATTAAACATTAAAAAATCACCATTACTGACCATCTGGAGAAAGTTCAACAGGTCCGGGGTCATTGTTTTTCATCAGAAAATTGATATTTTGGACTGTACAAAAAATGATTCAAAATGTCAATTGGATCGTGCCTCATGTTGACACCCACTTTTTGAAGCCTCACAGGGAACAAAATTGCCATTTTAACACACTTTTCCTCCTACTCAGAAGCTTCTATTTTGACCAATTTCAGGCAGGGAAATGACTCTAAACACACGTATTTTAGTTCCAAAAGTGATAATTCACATGCAATAGTCATTTACAGTCAAAAGATAAAAAATTAAAAAATCAACATTAGTGACCATCCGGAGAAAGTTCGAAAGTTCTGGGGTCATCATTTTTCATCAGAAAATGTAGTTGTTTGCACTGTACAAAAGATGATTCAAAATGTCAATTGGATCGTGCATCATGTTGAATAACCACTTTTTAAAGCCTCACAGTGACCAAAATTGCCATTTTTACCGACTTTTCTTCCTACTCAGGAGCTTCTATTTTGACCAATTTCAGGCAGCAAAATGACTCTAAACATACTTTTTTTAGTTGAAAAACTAATAATTCACACCCAACAGTCATTTACAGTCAAAAGATTAAACATTAAAAATTTAACATTAGTGACCATCTGGAGAAAGTTCGACAGGTCCAGGGACATCGTTTTTCATCTGAAAATTGATTTTTTGAACTTTTCAAAAAATGATTCAAAATATCATTTGGATCGTGCCTCATGTCGAATAACCACTTTTTAAAGCCTCACAGTGACCAAAATTGCCATTTTTACAGACTTTCCCTCCTACTCAGAAGCTTCTATTTGACCAATTTCAGGCAGGAAAATGACTATAAACACACTTATTTTAGTTCCAAAAGTGATAATTCACCTGCAATAGTCATTTACAGTCAAAAGATTAAACATTAAAAATTCACCATTAGTGACCATGTGGAGAAAGTTCAACAGGTCCGGGGTCATCGTTTTTCATCAGAAATTTGATGTTTTGAACTGTACAAAAAGGATTCAAAATGTCAATTGGATCGTGCCTCATGTTGAATAAGCACTTTTTAAGGCCTCAAAGTGACCAAAATTGCCATTTTTACAGACTTTTCCTCCTACTCAGAAGCTTACATTTTAATCGATTTGAGGCAGGAAAATGACTCTAAACACACTTATTTTAGTTCCAAAAGTAATAATTCACATCCAACAGTCATTTACATTCAAAAGATTAAAGATTAAAAAATCACCATTAGTGACCATCTGACGAAAGTTCAACAGGTCCAGGGTCATCATTTTTCATCAGAAAATTGATATTTTGGACTGTAAAAAAATGATTCAAATTGTTAATTGGATCTTGCCTCATGTTGACACCCGCTTTTTAAAGCCTCACAGGGACTAAAATTGCCATTTTAACAGACTTTTCCTCCTACTCAAAAGCTTCTATTAAGACCAATTTCAGGCAGGAAAATGACTCTAAACAGACCTGTTTTAGTACCAAAAGTGATAATTCACATGCAACAGTCATTTACAGTCAAAAGATTAAACATTAAAAATTCACCATTAGTGACCATGTGTAGAAAGTTCAACAGTTCCGGGGTCATCGTCTTTCATCAGAAAATTGATATTTTGGACTGTAAAAAAAATGATTCAAATTGTTAATTGGATCTTGCCTCATGTTGACACCCACTTTTTAAAGCCTCACAGGGACCAAAATTGCCATTTTAACAGACTTTTCCTCCTACTCAAAAGCTTCTATTTTGACCAAGTTCAGACAGGAAAATTACTCTAAACACACGTATTTTAGTTCCAAAAGTGATAATTCACATGCAACAGTGTTTTACAGTCAAAAGATTAAAGATTAAAAATTCACCATTAGTGACCATCTGGAGAAAGTTCGACAGGTCCAGGTCATTGTTTTTTATCAGAAAATTGATATGTTGGACTCTACAAAACATTATTGAAAATATCAATTGGATCGTGCCTCATGTTGACACACACTTTTTAAAGCCTCACAGGGACCAGAACTGCCATTTTTACAGACTTTTCCTCCTACTCAGAAGATAATATTTTGACCAATTTCAGGCAGGAAAATGACTGTAAACACACTTATTTTAGTTCCAAAAGTAATAATTCACATCCAACAGTCATTTACATTCGAAAGATTAAAGATTAAAAAATCACCATTACTGACCATCTGGGGAAATTACGACAGGTCCGAGGTCATCGTTTTTCATCAGAAAATGTATTTTATGGACTGTAGAAAAAATTATTCAAAATGTCAATTGGATCGTGCCTCATGTTGAATAACCACTTTTTAAACCCTCACAGTGACCAAAATTGCAATTTTTACAGACTTTTCTTCCTAATCAGAAGCTTCTATTATGACCAATTTCAGGCAGGAAAATGACTATCAACACACTTATTTTTTTAGGTCCAAAAGTGATAATTGACATGCAAGAGTCATTTGCAGTCAAAAGATTAAACATTAAAAATTTAATATTAGTGACCATCTGGAGAAAGTTCGACAGGTCCTGGGTCACCATTTTTCATCTGAAAATTGATTTTTTGGACTTTTCAAAAAATGATTCAAAATGTCATTTGGATCGTGCCTCATGTCGAATAACCACTTTTTAAAGCCTCACAGTGACCAAAATTGCCATTGTTACAGACTTTCCCTCCTACTCAGAATCTTCTATTTGACCAATTTCAGGCAGGAAAATTACTATAAACACACTTATTTTAGTTCCAAAAGTGATAATTCACATGCAACAGTCATTTACATTAAAAAGATTAAACATTAAAAAATCACCATTACTAATCATCTGGGGAAAGTTCGACAGGTCCTTGGTCACCGTTTTTCATCAGAAAATTGATTTTTGGACTGTGCAAAAAATGAATCAAAATGTCAATTGGATGTTGCCTCATGTTGAATCACCACTTTTTAAAGCCTCACAGTGACCAAATTGCTTTTTTTACAGACTTTTCCTCCTACTCAGAAGCTTCTATTTTGACCAATTTCAGCCATGAAAATTACTCTAAACACACTTTTTTTAGTTGAAAAACTAATAATTCACATCTAACAGTCATTTACAGTCAAAAGATTAGACATTAAAAAATCACCATTACTAACCATCTGGGGAAAGTTCGACAGGTCCAAGGTCATCGTTTTTCATCCGAAAATTGATTTTTGAACTGTACAAAAAATGATTCAAATTGTCAATTGGATCGTGCCTCATGTTGAATAACCACTTTTTAAAGCCTCACAGTGACCAAATTGCCATTTTAAAGACTTTTCTTCCTACTCTGAAGCTTCTATTTTGACCAATTTCAAGCAGGAAAATGACTCTAAACATACTTATTTTAGTTCCAAAAGTGATAATTCACCTGCAATAGTCATTTACAGTCAAAAGATTAAACATGAAAAATTCACCATTAGTGACCATCTGGAGAAAGTTTGACAGGTCCGGGGTCATTGGTTTTCATCAGAAAATTGATTTTTTGGACTGTACAAAAAATGATTCAAAATGTCAATTGGATCGTGCCTCATGTTGAATAACCACTTTTTAAAGCCTCAAAGTGACCACAATTGCCATTTTTTCAGACTTTTCCTCCTACTCAGAAGCTTCTATTTACACCTATTTTGGGCAGGAAAATGACTCTAAACACACTTATTTTAGTTACAAAAAGAGATAATTCACATGCAACAGTCATTTACAGTCAAAATATTTAAAATTTAAAATTCACCATTAGTGACCATCTGAAGAAAGTTCGACAAGTCCAGGGTCATCGTTTTTCATCAGAAAATTGATTTTTGGACTGTACAAATAATTATTCAAAATGTCAATTGGATCGTGCCCCATGTTGACACCCACTTTTTAAAGCCTTACAAGGTCCAGAACTGCCATTTTTACAGACTTTTCCTCCTACTCAGAAGATACTATTTTGACCTATTTTGGGCAGGAAAATGACTCTAAACAAACCTGTTTTAGTTCCAAAAGTGATAATTCACATGCAACAGTCCTTTACAGTCAAAAGATTAAACATTAAAAATTCACCATTAGTGACCATCTAGAGAAAGTGCGACAGGTCCAGGTCATTGTTTTTCATCAGAAAATTGATATGTTGGACTGTACAAAAAATGATTCAAAATGTCAATTGGATCATACCTCATGTTGAATAACCACTTTTTAAAGCCTCACAGTGACCAAAATTGCCGTTTTTACAGACTTTCCTCCTACTCAGAAGCTTCTATTTTGACCATTTTCAGCCAGGAAAATTACTCTAAATACACTTATTTTAGTTCCAATAGTGATAATTCACATGCAACAGTCATTTACAGTCAAAAGAATAAAGATTACAAACTCACCATTAGTGACCATCTGGAGAAAGTTCGACAGGTCCAGGTCATTGTTTTTTATCAAAAAATTGATATGTTGGACTGTACAAAAATGATTCAAAATGTCAATTGGATCGTGCCTCATGTTGACACCCACTTTTTAAAGCCTCACAGTCAAAAGAATAAAGATTACAAACTCACCATTAGTGGCCATCTGGAGAAAGTTCGACAGGTCCAGGTCATTGTTTTTTATCAGAAAATTGATATGTTGGACTTTACAAAAAAGTATTGAAAATGTCAATTGGATCGTGCCTCATGTTGACACCCACTTTTTAAAGCCTCACAGGGACCAGAACTGCCATTTTTACAGACTTTTCCTCCTACTCAGAAGATACTATTTTGACCAATTTCAGGCAGGAGAATGACTCTAAACACACTTATTTTAGTTCCAAAAGTGATAATTCACATCCAACAGTCATTTACAGTCAAAAGATTAAACATTAAAAATTCACCATTAGTGACCATCTGGAAAAAGTTCAACAAGTCTGGGGTCATCGTTTTTCATCAGAAAATTGATTTTTTTGGACTGTACAAAAATGATTCAAAATATCAATTGGATCGTGCCTCAGGTTGAATAACCACTGTTTAAAGCCTCACAGTGAGCAAAATTGCCATTTTTACAGACTTTTCCTCCTACTAAGAAACTTTTATTTTGACCAATTTCAGGCAGGAAAATGACTCTAAACACACTTATTTTAGTTCCAAAAGTAATAATTCACATCCAACAGTCATTTACATTCGAAAGATTAAAGATTAAAAAATCACCATTACTGACCATCTGGGGAAAGTTCGACAGGTCCTGGGTCATCGTTTTTCATCAGAAATTAGATTTTTGGACTGTACAAAAAATGATTCAAAATGTCAATTGTATCATGCCTCATGTTGAATAACCACTTTTTAAAGTATCACAGTGACCAAAATTGAAAGTTTTTGCTGACTTTTCCTCCTACTCAGAAGCTTTTTTTTGCCCAATTTCAGGCAGGAAAATGACTCTAAACACACTTATTTTAGTTCCAAAAGTAATAATTTACATCCAACAGTCATTTGCATTCAAAAGATTAAAGATTAAAAAATCACCATTAGTGACCATCTGGAGAAAGTTCGACAGGTCCAGGGTCATCATTTTTCATCAGAAAATTGATATTTTGGACTGTAAAAAAAATGATTCAAATTGTTAATTGGATCTTGCCTCATGTTGACACCCACTTTTTAAAGCCTCACAGGGACCAAAATTGCCATTTTAACAGACTTTTCCTCCTACTCAAAAGCTTCTATTAAGACCAATTTCAGGCAGGAAAATGACTCTAAACACACCTGTTTTCGTTCCAAAAGTGATAATTCACATGCAATAGTCCTTTACAGTCAAAAGATTAAAGATTAAAAATGTACCTTTAGTGACCATCTGGAGAAAGTTCAACAGGTCCGGGGTCATCGTTTTTCATCAGAAAATTGATTTTTGGACTGTCCAAAAATGATTCAAATTGTTAATTGGATCTTGCCTCATGTTGACACCCACTTTTTAAAGCCTCACAGGGACCAAAATTGCCATTTTAACAGACTTTTCCTCCTACTCAAAAGCTTCTATTTTGACCAATTTCAGACAGGAAAATGACTCTAAACACACGTATTTTAGTTCCAAAAGTGATAATTCACATGCAACAGTCTTTTACAGTCAAAAGATTAAAGATTAAAAATTCACCATTAGTGACCATCTGGAGAAAGTTCAACAGGTCTGGGGCCATCGTTTTTCATTAGAAAATGGATTTTTGGGACTGTACAAAAATGATTCAAAATATCAATTGGATCGTGCCTCAAGTTGAATTACCACTGTTTAAAGCCTCACAGTGAGCAAAATTGCCATTTTTACAGACTTTTCCTCCTACTAAGAAACTTTTATTTTGACCAATTTCAGGCAGGAAAATGACTCTAAACACACTTATTTTAGTTCCAAAAGTAATAATTCACCTCCAACAGTCATTTACATTCGAAAGATTAAAGATTAAAAAATCACCATTACTGACCATCTGTGGAAAGTTCGACAGGTCCTGGGTCATCGTTTTTCATCAGAAATTAGATTTTTGGACTGTACAAAAAATGATTCAAAATGTCATTTGGATCGTGCCTCATGTTGAATAACTAATTTTTAAAGCTTCACAGTGACCAAAATTGCCGTTTTTGCAGACTTTTCCTCCTACTCAGAAGCTTCTATTTTGACCAATTTCAGGCAGGAAAATGACTCTAAACACACTTATTTTAGTTCCAAAAGTGATAATTCACATGCAATAGTCATTTACAGTCAAAAGATTAAACATTAAAAAATCACCATTAGTGACCATCTGGAGAAAGTTCAACAGGTCCGGGGTCATCGTTTTTTATCAGAAAATTGATTTTTTGGACTGTACAAAAAATGATTCAAAATGTCATTTGGATCGTGCCTCATGTTGAATAACCAATTTTTAAATCCTCACAGTGACCAAAATTGCCGTTTTTACAGGCTTTTTCTCCTACTCGGAAGCTTATATTTTGACCAATTTCAGGCAGGTAAAACGACTCCAAACACAATTATTTTAGTTGAAAAACTAATAATTCACATGCAACAGTCATTTACAGTGAAAAGATTAAACATTAAAAAATCACCATTACTAACCATCTGGGGAAAGTTCGACAGGTCCCGGGTCATCGTTTTCCATCAGAATATTGATTTTTGGACTGTATAAAAAATGATTCAAAATTTCAATTGGATCGTGCCTCATGTTGAATAACCACTTTTTAAAGCCTCACAATGAGCAAAATTGCAATGTTTTAAAGAGTTTTCCTCCTGCTCAGAAGCTTCTATTTTGACCAATTTCAGGCAGGAAAATGACTCTAAACACACTTATTTTAGTTGAAAAACGAATAATTCACCTCCAACAGTCATTTACATTCAAAAGATTAAAGATTAAAAAATCACCATTAGTGACCATCTGACGAAAGTTCGACAGGTCCAGGGTCATCGTTTTTCATTAGAAAATTGATTTTTTGGACTGTACAAAAAATGATTCAAAATGTCAATTGGATCTTGCCTCATGTTGACACCCACTTTTTAAAGCCTCACAGGGACCAAAAGTGCCATTTTAGCAGACTTTTCCTCCTACTCAAAAGCTTCTATTTTGACCAATTTCAGGCAGGAAAATTACTCTAAACACACGTATTTTAGTTCCAAAAGTGATAATTCACATGCAACAGTCTTTTACAGTCAAAAGATTAAAGATTAAAAATTCACCATTAGTGACCATCTGGAGAAAGTTCGACAGGTCCAGGTCATTGTTTTTTATCAGAAAATTGATATGTTGGACTCTACAAAACATTATTGAAAATATCAATTGGATCGTGCCTCATGTTGACACCCACTTTTAAAGCCTCACAGGGACCAGAACTGCCATTTTTACAGACTTTTCCTCCTACTCAGAAGATACTATTTTGACCAATTTCAGGCAGGAAAATGACTCTAAACACACTTATTTTTGTTCCAAAAGTGATAATTCACATCCAACAGTCATTTACAGTCAAAAGATTAAACATTAAAAATTCACCATTAGTGACCATCTGGAGAAAGTTCAACAGGTCTGGGGTCATCGTTTTTCATTAGAAAATTGATTTTTGGACTGTACAAAAATGATTCAAAATATCAATTGGATCGTGCCTCAAGTTGAATTACCACTGTTTAAAGCCTCACAGTGAGCAAAATTGCCATTTTTACAGACTTTTCCTCCTACTAAGAAACTTTTATTTTGACCAATTTCAGGCAGGAAAATGACTCTAAACACACTTATTTTAGTTCCAAAAGTAATAATTCACCTCCAACAGTCATTTACATTCGAAAGATTAAAGATTAAAAAATCACCATTACTGACCATCTGGGGAAAGTTCGACAGGTCCTGGGTCATCGTTTTTCATCAGAAATTAGATTTTTGGACTGTACAAAAAATGATTCAAAATGTCATTTGGATCGTGCCTCATGTTGAATAACTAATTTTTAAAGCTTCACAGTGACCAAAATTGCCGTTTTTGCAGACTTTTCCTCCTACTCAGAAGCTTCTATTTTGACCAATTTCAGGCAGGAAAATGACTCTAAACACACTTATTTTAGTTCCAAAAGTGATAATTCACATGCAATAGTCATTTACAGTCAAAAGATTAAACATTAAAAAATCACCATTAGTGACCATCTGGAGAAAGTTCAACAGATCCGGAGTCATCGTTTTCCATCAGAAAATTGATTTTTTGGACTGTACAAAAAATGATTCAAAATGTCATTTGGATCGTGTCTCATGTTGAATAACCAATTTTTAAAGCCTCACAGTGACCAAAATTGCCGTTTTTACAGGCTTTTTCTCCTACTCGGAAGCTTATATTTTGACCAATTTCAGGCAGGTAAAACGACTCCAAACACAATTATTTTAGTTGAAAAACTAATAATTCACATGCAACAGTCATTTACAGTGAAAAGATTAAACATTAAAAAATCACCATTACTAATCATCTGGGGAAAGTTCGACAGGTCCCGGGTCATCGTTTTCCATCAGAATATTGATTTTTTGGACTGTATAAAAAATGATTCAAAATGTCAATTGGATCGTGCTTCATGTTGAATAACCACTTTTTAAAGCCTCACAATGAGCAAAATTGCAATGTTTTAAAGAGTTTTCCTCCTGCTCAGAAGCTTCTATTTTGACCAATTTCAGGCAGGAAAATGACTCTAAACACACTTATTTTAGTTGAAAAACGAATAATTCACATCCAACAGTCATTTACATTCAAAAGATTAAACATTAAAAAATCACCATTACTGACCATCTGGGGAAAGTACGACAGGTCCAGGGTCATCGTTTTTCATCAGAAAATTGATGTTTTGGACTGTACAAAAAATGATTCAAAATGTCAATTGGATCGTGCCTCATGTTGAATAAGCACTTTTTAAAGCCTCACAGTGACCAAAATTGCCATTTTTACAGACTTTTCCTCCTACTCAGAAGCTTTTATTTTGACCAATTTCAGGAAGGAAAATGACTCTAAACACACTTATTTTAGTTCCAAAAGTAATAATTCACATCCAACAGTCATTTACATTCAAAAGATTAAAGATTAAAAAATCACCATTAGTGACCATCTGACGAAAGTTCGACAGGTCCAGGGTCATCGTTTTCATCAGAATATTAATTTTTTGGACTGTACAAAAAATGATTCAAATTGTTAATTGGATCTTGCCTCATGTTAACACCCACTTTTTAAAGCCTCACAGGGACCAAAATTGCCATTTTATCAGACTTTTCCTCCTACTCAAAAGCTTCTATTAAGACCAATTTCAGGCAGGAAAATGACTCTAAACACACCTGTTTTAGTTCCAAAAGTGATAATTCACCTGCAATAGTCATTTACAGTCAAAAGATTAAACATGAAAAATTCACCATTAGTGACCATCTGGAGAAAGTTTGACAGGTCCGGGGTCATTGTTTTTCATCAGAAAATTGATTTTTTTGGACTGTACAAAAAATGATTCAAAATGTCAATTGGATCGTGCCTCATGTTGAATAACCAGTTTTTAAAGCCTCAAAGTGACCACAATTGCCATTTTTTCAGACTTTTCCTCCTACTCAGAAGCTTCTATTTAGACCTATTTTGGGCAGGAAAATGACTCTAAACACACTTATTTTAGTTACAAAAAGAGATAATTCACATGCAACAGTCATTTACAGTCAAAATATTTAAAATTTAAAATTCACCATTAGTGACCATCTGAAGAAAGTTCGACAAGTCCAGGGTCATCGTTTTTCATCAGAAAATTGATTTTTGGACTGTACAAATAATTATTCAAAATGTCAATTGGATCGTGCCCCATGTTGACACCCACTTTTTAAAGCCTTACAAGGTCCAGAACTGCCATTTTTACAGACTTTTCCTCCTACTCAGAAGATACTATTTTGACCTATTTTGGGCAGGAAAATGACTCTAAACAAACCTGTTTTAGTTCCAAAAGTGATAATTCACATGCAACAGTCCTTTACAGTCAAAAGATTAAATATTAAAAATTCACCATTAGTGACCATCTAGAGAAAGTGCGACAGGTCCAGGTCATTGTTTTTCATCAGAAAATTGATATGTTGGACTGTACAAAAAATTATTCAAAATGTCAATTGGATCATACCTCATGTTGAATAACCACTTTTTAAAGCCTCACAGTGACCAAAATTGCCGTTTTTACAGACTTTCCTCATTACTCAGAAGCTTCTATTTTGACCATTTTCAGCCAGGAAAATTACTCTAAATACACTTATTTTAGTTCCAATAGTGATAATTCACATGCAACAGTCATTTACAGTCAAAAGAATAAAGATTACAAACTCACCATTAGTGACCATCTGGAGAAAGTTCGACAGGTCCAGGTCATTGTTTTTTATCAAAAAATTGATATGTTGGACTGTACAAAAAATGATTCAAAATGTCAATTGGATCGTGCCTCATGTTGACACCCACTTTTTAAAGCCTCACAGTCAAAAGAATAAAGATTACAAACTCACCATTAGTGGCCATCTGGAGAAAGTTCGACAGGTCCAGGTCATTGTTTTTTATCAGAAAATTGATATGTTGGACTTTACAAAAAGTATTGAAAATGTCAATTGGATCGTGCCTCATGTTGACACCCACTTTTTAAAGCCTCACAGGGACCAGAACTGCCATTTTTACAGACTTTTCCTCCTACTCAGAAGATACTATTTTGACCAATTTCAGGCAGGAAAATGACTCTAAACACACTTATTTTAGTTCCAAAAGTGATAATTCACATCCAACAGTCATTTACAGTCAAAAGATTAAACATTAAAAATTCACCATTAGTGACCATCTGGAAAAAGTTCAACAAGTCTGGGGTCATCGTTTTTCATCAGAAAATTGATTTTTTTGGACTGTACAAAAATGATTCAAAATATCAATTGGATCGTGCCTCATGTTGAATAACCACTGTTTAAAGCCTCACAGTGAGCAAAATTGCCATTTTTACAGACTTTTCCTCCTACTAAGAAACTTTTATTTTGACCAATTTCAGGCAGGAAAATGACTCTAAACACACTTATTTTAGTTCCAAAAGTAATAATTCACATCCAACAGTCATTTACATTCGAAAGATTAAAGATTAAAAAATCACCATTACTGACCATCTGGGGAAAGTTCGACAGGTCCTGGGTCATCGTTTTTCATCAGAAATTAGATTTTTTGGACTGTACAAAAAATGATTCAAAATGTCAATTGTATCATGCCTCATGTTGAATAAGCACTTTTTAAAGCCTCACAGTGACCAAAATTGACATTCTTACTGACTTTTCCTCCTACTCAGAAGCTTTTATTTTGACCAATTTAAGGCAGGAAAATGACTCTAAACACACTTATTTTAGTTCCAAAAGTAATAATTTACATCCAACAGTCATTTACATTCGAAAGATTAAAGATAAAAAAATCACCATTAGTGACCATCTGGAGAAAGTTCGACAGGTCCAGGGTCATCATTTTTCATCAGAAAATTGATATTTTGGACTGTAAAAAAATGATTCAAATTGTTAATTGGATCTTGCCTCATGTTGACACCCACTTTTTAAAGCCTCACATGGACCAAAATTGCCATTTTAACAGACTTTTCCTCCTACTCAAAAGCTTCTATTAAGACCAATTTCAGGCAGGAAAATGACTCTAAACACACCTGTTTTCGTTCCAAAAGTGATAATTCACATGCAATAGTCCTTTACAGTCAAAAGATTAAAGATTAAAAATGTACCTTTAGTGACCATCTGGAGAAAGTTCAACAGGTCCGGGGTCATCGTTTTTCATCAGAAAATTGATTTTTGGACTGTCCAAAAAATGATTCAAATTGTTAATTGGATCTTGCCTCATGTTGACACCCACTTTTTAAAGCCTCACAGGGACCAAAATTGCCATTTTAACAGACTTTTCCTCCTACTCAAAAGCTTATATTTTGACCAATTTCAGACAGGAAAATGACTCTAAACACACGTATTTTAGTTCCAAAAGTGATAATTCACATGCAACAGTCTTTTACAGTCAAAAGATTAAAGATTAAAAATTCACCATTAGTGACCATCTGGAGAAAGTTCAACAGGTCTGGGGCCATCGTTTTTCATTAGAAAATTGATTTTTTGGACTGTACAAAAATGATTCAAAATATCAATTGGATCGTGCCTCAAGTTGAATTACCACTGTTTAAAGCCTCACAGTGAGCAAAATTGCCATTTTTACAGACTTTTCCTCCTACTAAGAAACTTTTATTTTGACCAATTTCAGGCAGGAAAATGACTCTAAACACACTTATTTTAGTTCCAAAAGTAATAATTCACCTCCAACAGTCATTTACATTCGAAAGATTAAAGATTAAAAAATCACCATTACTGACCATCTGTGGAAAGTTCGACAGGTCCTGGGTCATCGTTTTTCATCAGAAATTAGATTTTTTGGACTGTACAAAAAATGATTCAAAATGTCATTTGGATCGTGCCTCATGTTGAATAACTAATTTTTAAAGCTTCACAGTGACCAAAATTGCCGTTTTTGCAGACTTTTCCTCCTACTCAGAAGCTTCTATTTTGACCAATTTCAGGCAGGAAAATGACTCTAAACACACTTATTTTAGTTCCAAAAGTGATAATTCACATGCAATAGTCATTTACAGTCAAAAGATTAAACATTAAAAAATCACCATTAGTGACCATCTGGAGAAAGTTCAACAGATCCGGAGTCATCGTTTTTCATCAGAAAATTGATTTTTGGACTGTACAAAAAATGATTCAAAATGTCATTTGGATCGTGCCTCATGTTGAATAACCACTTTTTAAAGCCTCACAATGAGCAAAATTGCAATGTTTTAAAGAGTTTTCCTCCTGCTCAGAAGCTTCTATTGTGACCAATTTCAGGCAGGAAAATGACTCTAAACACACTTATTTTAGTTGAAAAACGAATAATTCACCTCCAACAGTCATTTACATTCAAAAGATTAAAGATTAAAAAATCACCATTAGTGACCATCTGACGAAAGTTCGACAGGTCCAGGGTCATCGTTTTTCATTAGATAATTGATTTTTTGGACTGTACAAAAAATGATTCAAAATGTCAATTGGATCTTGCCTCATGTTGACACCCACTTTTTAAAGCCTCACAGGGACCAAAAGTGCCATTTTAGCAGACTTTTCCTCCTACTCAAAAGCTTCTATTTTGACCAATTTCAGGCAGGAAAATTACTCTAAACACACGTATTTTAGTTCCAAAAGTGATAATTCACATGCAACAGTCTTTTACAGTCAAAAGATTAAAGATTAAAAATTCACCATTAGTGACCATCTGAAGAAAGTTCGACAAGTCCAGGGTCATCGTTTTTCATCAGAAAATTGATTTTTTGGACTGTACAAATAATTATTCAAAATGTCAATTGGATCGTGCCCCATGTTGACACCCACTTTTTAAAGCCTTACAAGGTCCAGAACTGCCATTTTTACAGACTTTTCCTCCTACTCAGAAGATTCTATTTTGACCTATTTTGGGCAGGAAAATGACTCTAAACAAACCTGTTTTAGTTCCAAAAGTGATCATTCGCATGCAACAGTCCTTTACAGTCAAAAGATTAAACATTAAAAATTCACCATTAGTGACCATCTAGAGAAAGTGCGACAGGTCCAGGTCATTGTTTTTCATCAGAAAATTGATATGTTGGACTGTACAAAAAATGATTCAAAATGTCAATTGGATCATACCTCATGTTGAATAACCACTTTTTAAAGCCTCACAGTGACCAAAATTGCCGTTTTTACAGACTTTCCTCCTACTCAGAAGCTTCTATTTTGACCATTTTCAGCCAGGAAAATTACTCTAAATACACTTATTTTAGTTCCAATAGTGATAATTCACATGCAACAGTCATTTACAGTCAAAAGAATAAAGATTACAAACTCACCATTAGTGACCATCTGGAGAAAGTTCGACAGGTCCAGGTCATTGTTTTTTATCAAAAAATTGATATGTTGGACTGTACAAAAAATGATTCAAAATGTCAATTGGATCGTGCCTCATGTTGACACCCACTTTTTAAAGCCTCACAGGGAACAAAATTGCCATTTTAACACACTTTTCCTCCTACTCAGAAGCTTCTATTTTGACTAATTTCAGGTAGGAAAATGACTCTAAACACACTTATTTTAGTTCCAAATGTGATAATTCACATGCAACAGTCTTTTACAGTCAAAAGATTAAAGATTAAAAATTCACCATTAGTGGCCATCTGGAGAAAGTTCGACAGGTCCAGGTCATTGTTTTTTATCATAAAATTGATATGTTGGACTTTACAAAAAGTATTGAAAATGTCAATTGGATCGTGCCTCATGTTGACACCCACTTTTTAAAGCCTCACAGGGACCAGAACTGCCATTTTTACAGACTTTTCCTCCTACTCAGAAGATACTATTTTGACCAATTTCAGGCAGGAAAATGACTCTAAACACACTTATTTCAGTTCCAAAAGTGATAATTCACATCCAACAGTCATTTACAGTCAAAAGATTAAACATTAAAAATTCACCATTAGTGACCATCTGGAAAAAGTTCAACAAGTCTGGGGTCATCGTTTTTCATCAGAAAATTGATTTTTTTGGACTGTACAAAAATGATTCAAAATATCAATTGTATCGTGCCTCATGTTGAATAAGCACTTTTTAAAGCCTCACAGTGACCAAAATTGCCATTCTTACAGACTTTTCCTCCTACTCAGAAGCTTTTATTTTGACCAATTTCAGGCAGGAAAATGACTCTAAACACACTTATTTTAGTTCCAAAAGTAATAATTTACATCCAACAGTCATTTGCATTCAAAAGATTAAAGAATAAAAAATCACCATTATTGACCATCTGGAGAAAGTTCGACAGGTCCAGGGTCATCATTTTTCATCAGAAAATTGATATTTTGGACTGTAAAAAAATGATTCAAATTGTTAATTGGATCTTGCCTCATGTTGACACCCACTTTTTAAAGCCTCACAGGGACCAAAATTGCCATTTTAACAGACTTTTCCTCCTACTCAAAAGCTTATATTTTGACCAATTTCAGACAGGAAAATGACTCTAAACACACGTATTTTAGTTCCAAAAGTGATAATTCACATGCAACAGTCTTTTACAGTCAAAAGATTAAAGATTAAAAATTCACCATTAGTGACCATCTGGAGAAAGTTCAACAGGTCTGGGGCCATCGTTTTTCATTAGAAAATTGATTTTTGGACTGTACAAAAATGATTCAAAATATCAATTGGATCGTGCCTCAAGTTGAATTACCACTGTTTAAAGCCTCACAGTGAGCAAAATTGCCATTTTTACAGACTTTTCCTCCTACTAAGAAACTTTTATTTTGACCAATTTCAGGCAGGAAAATGACTCTAAACACACTTATTTTAGTTCCAAAAGTAATAATTCACCTCCAACAGTCATTTACATTCGAAAGATTAAAGATAAAAAAATCACCATTACTGACCATCTGTGGAAAGTTCGACAGGTCCTGGGTCATCGTTTTTCATCAGAAATTAGATTTTTGGACTGTACAAAAAATGATTCAAAATGTCATTTGGATCGTGCCTCATGTTGAATAACTAATTTTTAAAGCTTCACAGTGACCAAAATTGCCGTTTTTGCAGACTTTTCCTCCTACTCAGAAGCTTCTATTTTGACCAATTTCAGGCAGGAAAATGACTCTAAACACACTTATTTTAGTTCCAAAAGTGATAATTCACATGCAATAGTCATTTACAGTCAAAAGATTAAACATTAAAAAATCACCATTAGTGACCATCTGGAGAAAGTTCAACAGATCCGGAGTCATCGTTTTTCATCAGAAAATTGATTTTTGGACTGTACAAAAAATGATTCAAAATGTCATTTGGATCGTGCCTCATGTTGAATAACCACTTTTTAAAGCCTCACAATGAGCAAAATTGCAATGTTTTAAAGAGTTTTCCTCCTGCTCAGAAGCTTCTATTGTGACCAATTTCAGGCAGGAAAATGACTCTAAACACACTTATTTTAGTTGAAAAACGAATAATTCACCTCCAACAGTCATTTACATTCAAAAGATTAAAGATTAAAAAATCACCATTAGTGACCATCTGACGAAAGTTCGACAGGTCCAGGGTCATCGTTTTTCATTAGAAAATTGATTTTTTGGACTGTACAAAAAATGATTCAAAATGTCAATTGGATCTTGCCTCATGTTGACACCCACTTTTTAAAGCCTCACAGGGACCAAAAGTGCCATTTTAGCAGACTTTTCCTCCTACTCAAAAGCTTCTATTTTGACCAATTTCAGGCAGGAAAATTACTCTAAACACACGTATTTTAGTTCCAAAAGTGATAATTCACATGCAACAGTCTTTTACAGTCAAAAGATTAAAGATTAAAAATTCACCATTAGTGACCATCTGAAGAAAGTTCGACAAGTCCAGGGTCATCGTTTTTCATCAGAAAATTGATTTTTGGACTGTACAAATAATTATTCAAAATGTCAATTGGATCGTGCCCCATGTTGACACCCACTTTTTAAAGCCTTACAAGGTCCAGAACTGCCATTTTTACAGACTTTTCCTCCTACTCAGAAGATTCTATTTTGACCTATTTTGGGCAGGAAAATGACTCTAAACAAACCTGTTTTAGTTCCAAAAGTGATCATTCGCATGCAACAGTCCTTTACAGTCAAAAGATTAAACATTAAAAATTCACCATTAGTGACCATCTAGAGAAAGTGCGACAGGTCCAGGTCATTGTTTTTCATCAGAAAATTGATATGTTGGACTGTACAAAAAATGATTCAAAATGTCAATTGGATCATACCTCATGTTGAATAACCACTTTTTAAAGCCTCACAGTGACCAAAATTGCCGTTTTTACAGACTTTCCTCCTACTCAGAAGCTTCTATTTTGACCATTTTCAGCCAGGAAAATTACTCTAAATACACTTATTTTAGTTCCAAAAGTGATCATTCGCATGCAACAGTCCTTTACAGTCAAAAGATTAAACATTAAAAATTCACCATTAGTGACCATCTAGAGAAAGTGCGACAGGTCCAGGTCATTGTTTTTCATCAGAAAATTGATATGTTGGACTGTACAAAAAATGATTCAAAATGTCAATTGGATCATACCTCATGTTGAATAACCACTTTTTAAAGCCTCACAGTGACCAAAATTGCCGTTTTTACAGACTTTCCTCCTACTCAGAAGCTTCTATTTTGACCATTTTCAGCCAGGAAAATTACTCTAAATACACTTATTTTAGTTCCAATAGTGATAATTCACATGCAACAGTCATTTACAGTCAAAAGAATAAAGATTACAAACTCACCATTAGTGACCATCTGGAGAAAGTTCGACAGGTCCAGGTCATTGTTTTTTATCAAAAAATTGATATGTTGGACTGTACAAAAAATGATTCAAAATGTCAATTGGATCGTGCCTCATGTTGACACCCACTTTTTAAAGCCTCACAGGGAACAAAATTGCCATTTTAACACACTTTTCCTCCTACTCAGAAGCTTCTATTTTGACTAATTTCAGGTAGGAAAATGACTCTAAACACACTTATTTTAGTTCCAAATGTGATAATTCACATGCAACAGTCTTTTACAGTCAAAAGATTAAAGATTAAAAATTCACCATTAGTGGCCATCTGGAGAAAGTTCGACAGGTCCAGGTCATTGTTTTTTATCCTAAAATTGATATGTTGGACTTTACAAAAAGTATTGAAAATGTCAATTGGATCGTGCCTCATGTTGACACCCACTTTTTAAAGCCTCACAGGGACCAGAACTGCCATTTTTACAGACTTTTCCTCCTACTCAGAAGATACTATTTTGACCAATTTCAGGCAGGAAAATGACTCTAAACACACTTATTTCAGTTCCAAAAGTGATAATTCACATCCAACAGTCATTTACAGTCAAAAGATTAAACATTAAAAATTCACCATTAGTGACCATCTGGAAAAAGTTCAACAAGTCTGGGGTCATCGTTTTTCATCAGAAAATTGATTTTTTTGGACTGTACAAAAATGATTCAAAATATCAATTGTATCGTGCCTCATGTTGAATAAGCACTTTTTAAAGCCTCACAGTGACCAAAATTGCCATTCTTACAGACTTTTCCTCCTACTCAGAAGCTTTTATTTTGACCAATTTCAGGCAGGAAAATGACTCTAAACACACTTATTTTAGTTCCAAAAGTAATAATTTACATCCAACAGTCATTTGCATTCAAAAGATTAAAGAATAAAAAATCACCATTAGTGACCATCTGGAGAAAGTTCGACAGGTCCAGGGTCATCATTTTTCATCAGAAAATTGATATTTTGAACTGTAAAAAAAATAATTCAAATTGTTAATTGGATCTTGCCTCATGTTGACACCCACTTTTTAAAGCCTCACAGGGACCAAAATTGCCATTTTAACAGACTTTTCCTCCTACTCAAAAGCTTCTATTAAGACCAATTTCAGGCAGGAAAATGACTCTAAACACACCTGTTTTTGTTCCAAAAGTGATAATTCACATGCAATAGTCCTTTACAGTCAAAAGATTAAAGATTAAAAATGTACCTTTAGTGACCATCTGGAGAAAGTTCAACAGGTCCGGGGTCATCGTTTTTCATCAGAAAATTGATTTTTGGACTGTCCAAAAATGATTCAAATTGTTAATTGGATCTTGCCTCATGTTGACACCCACTTTTTAAAGCCTCACAGGGACCAAAATTGCCATTTTAACAGACTTTTCCTCCTACTCAAAAGCTTCTATTTTGACCAATTTCAGACAGGAAAATGACTCTAAACACACGTATTTTAGTTCCAAAAGTGATAATTCACATGCAACAGTCCTTTACAGTCAAAAGATTAAAGATTAAAAATTCACCATTAGTGACCATCTGGAGAAAGTTCGACAGGTCCAGGTCATTGTTTTTTATCAGAAATTTGATATGTTGGACTTTGCAAAACATTATTGAAAATATCAATTGGATCGTGCCTCATGTTGACACCCACTTTTTAAAGCCTCACAGGGACCAGAACTGCCATTTTTACAGACTTTTCCTCCTACTCAGAAGATACTATTTTGACCAATTTCAGGCAGGAAAATGACTCTAAACACACTTATTTTTGTTCCAAAAGTGATAATTCACATCCAACAGTCATTTACAGTCAAAAGATTAAACATTAAAAATTCACCATTAGTGACCATCTGGAGAAAGTTCAACAGGTCTGGGGTCATCGTTTTTCATTAGAAAATTGATTTTTTGGACTGTACAAAAATGATTCAAAATATCAATTGGATCGTGCCTCAAGTTGAATTACCACTGTTTAAAGCCTCACAGTGAGCAAAATTGCCATTTTTACAGACTTTTCCTCCTACTAAGAAACTTTTATTTTGACCAATTTCAGGCAGGAAAATGACTCTAAACACACTTATTTTAGTTCCAAAAGTAATAATTCACCTCCAACAGTCATTTACATTCGAAAGATTAAAGATTAAAAATCACCATTACTGACCATCTGGGGAAAGTTCGACAGGTCCTGGGTCATCGTTTTTCATCAGAAATTAGATTTTTTGGACTGTACAAAAAATGATTCAAAATGTCATTTGGATCGTGCCTCATGTTGAATAACTAATTTTTAAAGCTTCACAGTGACCAAAATTGCCGCTTTTGCAGACTTTTCCTCCTACTCAGAAGCTTCTATTTTGACCAATTTCAGGCAGGAAAATGACTCTAAACACACTTATTTTAGTTCCAAAAGTGATAATTCACATGCAATAGTCATTTACAGTCAAAAGATTAAACATTAAAAATCACCATTAGTGACCATCTGGAGAAAGTTCAACAGATCCGGAGTCATCGTTTTTCATCAGAAAATTGATTTTTTGGACTGTACAAAAAATGATTCAAAATGTCATTTGGATCGTGTCTCATGTTGAATAACCAATTTTTAAAGCCTCACAGTGACCAAAATTGCCGTTTTTACAGGCTTTTTCTCCTACTCGGAAGCTTATATTTTGACCAATTTCAGGCAGGTAAAACGGCTCCAAACACAATTATTTTAGTTGAAAAACTAATAATTCACATGCAACAGTCATTTACAGTGAAAAGATTAAACATTAAAAAATCACCATTACTAATCATCTGGGGAAAGTTCGACAGGTCCCGGGTCATCGTTTTCCATCAGAATATTGATTTTTGGACTGTATAAAAAATGATTCAAAATTTCAATTGGATCGTGCTTCATGTTGAATAACCACTTTTTAAAGCCTCACAATGAGCAAAATTGCAATGTTTTAAAGAGTTTTCCTCCTGCTCAGAAGCTTCTATTTTGACCAATTTCAGGCAGGAAAATGACTCTAAACACACTTATTTTAGTTGAAAAACGAATAATTCACATCCAACAGTCATTTACATTCAAAAGATTAAACATAAAAAAATCACCATTACTGACCATCTGGGGAAAGTACGACAGGTCCAGGGTCATCGTTTTTCATCAGAAAATTGATGTTTTGGACTGTACAAAAAATGATTCAAAATGTCAATTGGATCGTGCCTCATGTTGAATAAGCACTTTTTAAAGCCTCACAGTGACCAAAATTGCCATTTTTACAGACTTTTCCTCCTACTCAGAAGCTTTTATTTTGACCAATTTCAGGAAGGAAAATGACTCTAAACACACTTATTTTAGTTCCAAAAGTAATAATTCACATCCAACAGTCATTTACATTCAAAAGATTAAAGATTAAAAAATCACCATTAGTGACCATCTGATGAAAGTTCGACAGGTCCAGGGTCATCGTTTTTCATCAGAATATTAATTTTTTGGACTGTACAAAAAATGATTCAAATTGTTAATTGGATCTTGCCTCATGTTAACACCCACTTTTTAAAGCCTCACAGGGACCAAAATTGCCATTTTAACAGACTTTTCCTCCTACTCAAAAGCTTCTATTAAGACCAATTTCAGGCAGGAAAATTACTCTAAACACACCTGTTTTAGTTCCAAAAGTGATAATTCACATGCAATAGTCCTTTACAGTCAAAAGATTAAAGATAAAAAATTTACCATTAGTGACCATCTGGAGAAAGTTCAACAGGTCCGGGGTCATCGTTTTTCATTAGAAAATTGATTTTTTGGACTGTACAAAAAATGATTCAAAATGTCAATTGGATCGTGCCTCATGTTAAATAATAACTTTGTAAAGCCTCACAGTGACCAAAATTGCCATTTTTACAGACCTTTTCTCCTACTCAGAAGATTCCATTTTGACCAATTTCAGCCAGGAAAATGACTGTAAACACACTTATTTTAGTTCCAAAAGTGATAATTCACATGCAACAGTCATTTACAGTCAAAAGATTAAATATTAAAAATTCACCATTAGTGACCATGTGGAGAAAGTTCAACAGTTCCGGGGTCATCGTCTTTCATCAGAAAATTGATATTTTGGACTGTAAAAAAATGATTCAAATTGTTAATTGGATCTTGCCTCATGTTGACACCCACTTTTTAAAGCCTCACAGGGACCAAAATTGCCATTTTAGCAGACTTTTCCTCCTACTCAAAAGCTTCTATTTTGACCAATTTCAGGCAGGAAAATGACTCTAAACACACGTATTTTAGTTCCAAAAGTGATAATTCACATGCAACAGTCTTTTACAGTCAAAAGATTAAAGATTATAAATTCACCATTAGTGACCATCTGGAGAAAGTTCGACAGGTCCAGGTCATTGTTTTTATCAGAAAATTGATATGTTGGACTCTACAAAACATTATTGAAAATATCAATTGGATCGTGCCTCATGTTGACACACACTTTTTAAAGCCTCACAGGGACCAGAACTGCCATTTTAGCAGACTTTTCCACCTACTCAAAAGCTTCTATTTTGACCAATTTCAGGCAGGAAAATGACTCTAAACACACGTATCTTAGTTCCAATAGTGATAATTCACATGCAACAGTCATTTACAGTCAAAAGAATAAAGATTACAAACTCACCATTAGTGACCATCTGGAGAAAGTTCGACAGGTCCAGGTCATTGTTTTTTATCAGAAAATTGATATGTTGGACTTTACAAAACATTATTGAAAATATCAATTGGATCGTGCCTCATGTTGACACCCACTTTTTAAAGCCTCACAGGGACCAGAACTGCCATTTTTGCAGACTTTTCCTCCTACTCAGAAGATACTATTTTGACCAATTTCAGGCAGGAAAATGACTCTAAACACACTTATTTTTGTTCCAAAAGTGATAATTCACATGCAATAGTCATTTACAGTCAAAAGATTAAACATTAAAAAATTCACCATTAGTGACCATCTGGAGAAAGTTCAACAGATCCGGAGTCATCGTTTTTCATCAGAAAATTGATTTTTGGACTGTACAAAAAATGATTCAAAATGTCATTTGGATCGTGCCTCATGTTGAATAACCAATTTTTAAAGCCTCACAGTGACCAAAATTGCCGTTTTTACAGGCTTTTTCTCCTACTCGGAAGCTTATATTTTGACCAATTTCAGGCAGGTAAAACGACTCCAAACACAATTATTTTAGTTGAAAAACTAATATTTCACATGCAACAGTCATTTACAGTGAAAAGATTAAACATTAAAAATCACCATTACTAACCATCTGGGGAAAGTTCGACAGGTCCCGGGTCATCGTTTTCCATCAGAATATTGATTTTTGTACTGTATAAAAAATGATTCAAAATTTCAATTGGATCGTGCTTCATGTTGAATAACCACTTTTTAAAGCCTCACAATGAGCAAAATTGCAATGTTTTAAAGAGTTTTCCTCCTGCTCAGAAGCTTATATTTTGACCAATTTCAGGCAGGAAAATGACTCTAAACACACTTATTTTAGTTGAAAAACGAATAATTCACATCCAACAGTCATTTACATTCAAAAGATTAAACATTAAAAAATCACCATTACTGACCATCTGGGGAAAGTACGACAGGTCCAGGGTCATCGTTTTTCATCAGAAAATTGATGTTTTGGACTGTACAAAAATGATTCAAAATGTCAATTGGATCGTGCCTCATGTTGAATAAGCACTTTTAAAGCCTCACAGTGACCAAAATTGCCATTTTTACAGACTTTTCCTCCTACTCAGAAGCTTTTATTTTGACCAATTTCAGGCAGGAAAATGACTCTAAACACACTTATTTTAGTTCCAAAAGTGATAATTCACATGCAACAGTCATTTACATTAAAAAGAATAAACATTAAAAAATCACCATTACTAATCATCTGGGGAAAGTTCGACAGGTCCTTGGTCACCGTTTTTCATCAGAAAATTGATTTTTGGACTGTGCAAAAAATGAATCAAAATGTCAATTGGATGTTGCCTCATGTTGAATAACCACTTTTTAAAGCCTCACAGTGACCAAATTGCTTTTTTTACAGACTTTTCCTCCTACTCAGAAGCTTCTATTTTGACCAATTTCAGCCATGAAAATTACTCTAAACACACTTTTTTAGTTGAAAAACTAATAATTCACATCTAACAGTCATTTACAGTCAAAAGATTAGACATTAAAAAATCACCATTACTAACCATCTGGGGAAAGTTCGACAGGTCCAAGGTCCTCGTTTTTCATCCGAAAATTGATTTTTGAACTGTACAAAAAATGATTCAAATTGTCAATTGGATCGTGCCTCATGTTGAATAACCTCTTTTAAAGCCTCACAGTGACCAAATTGCCATTTTAAAGACTTTTCTTCCTACTCTGAAGCTTCTATTTTGACCAATTTCAAGCAGGAAAATGACTCTAAACATACTTATTTTAGTTCCAAAAGTGATAATTCACCTGCAATAGTCATTTACAGTCAAAAGATTAAACATGAAAAATTCAGCATTAGTGACCATCTGGAGAAAGTTTGACAGGTCCGGGGTCATTGTTTTTCATCAGAAAATTGATTTTTTGGACTGTACAAAAAATGATTCAAAATGTCAATTGGATCGTGCCTCATGTTGAATAACCAGTTTTTAAAGCCTCAAAGTGACCACAATTGCCATTTTTACAGACTTTTCTTCCTACTCAGAAGCTTCTATTTAGACCTATTTTGGGCAGGAAAATGAATCTAAACACACTTATTTTAGTTACAAAAAGAGATAATTCACATGCAACAGTCATTTACAGTCAAAATATTTAAAATTTAAAAATCACCATTAGTGACCATCTGAAGAAAGTTCGACAAGTCCAGGGTCATCGTTTTTCATCAGAAAATTGATTTTTTGGACTGTACAAATAATTATTCAAAATGTCAATTGGATCATGCCCCATGTTGACACCCACTTTTTAAAGCCTTACAAGGTCCAGAACTGCCATTTTTACAGACTTTTCCTCCTACTCAGAAGATACTATTTTGACCTATTTTGGGCAGGAAAATGACTCTAAACAAACCTGTTTTAGTTCCAAAAGTGATAATTCACATGCAACAGTCCTTTACAGTCAAAAGATTAAACATTAAAAATTCACCATTAGTGACCATCTAGAGAAAGTGCGACAGGTCCAGGTCATTGTTTTTCATCAGAAAATTGATATGTTGGACTGTACAAAAAATGATTCAAAATGTCAATTGGATCATACCTCATGTTGAATAACCACTTTTTAAAGCCTCACAGTGACCAAAATTGCCGTTTTACAGACTTTCCTCCTACTCAGAAGCTTCTATTTTGACCATTTTCAGCCAGGAAAATTACTCTAAATACACTTATTTTAGTTCCAATAGTGATAATTCACATGCAACAGTCATTTACAGTCAAAAGAATAAAGATTACAAACTCACCATTAGTGACCATCTGGAGAAAGTTCGACAGGTCCAGGTCATTGTTTTTTATCAAAAATTGATATGTTGGACTGTACAAAAATGATTCAAAATGTCAATTGGATCGTGCCTCATGTTGACACCCACTTTTTAAAGCCTCACAGGGAACAAAATTGCCATTTTAACACACTTTTCCTCCTACTCAGAAGCTTCTATTTTGACCAATTTCAGGTAGGAAAATGACTCTAAACACACTTATTTTAGTTCCAAATGTGATAATTCACATGCAACAGTCTTTTACAGTCAAAAGATTAAAGATTAAAAATTCACCATTAGTGGCCATCTGGAGAAAGTTCGACAGGTCCAGGTCATTGTTTTTTTATCAGAAAATTGATATGTTGGACTTTACAAAAAGTATTGAAAATGTCAATTGGATCGTGCCTCATGTTGACACCCACTTTTTAAAGCCTCACAGGGACCAGAACTGCCATTTTTACAGACTTTCCTCCTACTCAGAAGATACTATTTTGACCAATTTCAGGCAGGAAAATGACTCTAAACACACTTATTTTAGTTCCAAAAGTGATAATTCACATCCAACAGTCATTTACAGTCAAAAGATTAAACATTAAAAATTCACCATTAGTGACCATCTGGAAAAAGTTCAACAAGTCTGGGGTCATCGTTTTTCATCAGAAAATTGATTTTTTTGGACTGTACAAAAATGATTCAAAATATCAATTGGATCGTGCCTCATGTTGAATAACCACTGTTTAAAGCCTCACAGTGAGCAAAATTGCCATTTTACAGACTTTTCCTCCTACTAAGAAACTTTTATTTTGACCAATTTCAGGCAGGAAAATGACTCTAAACACACTTATTTTAGTTCCAAAAGTAATAATTTACATTCAACAGTCATTTGCATTCAAAAGATTAAAGATTAAAAAATCACCATTAGTGACCATCTGCAGAAAGTTCGACAGGTCCAGGGTCATCATTTTTCATCAGAAAATTGATATTTTGGACTGTAAAAAAAATGATTCAAATTGTTAATTGGATCTTGCCTCATGTTGACACCCACTTTTTAAAGCCTCACAGGGACCAAAATTGCCATTTTAACAGACTTTTCCTCCTACTCAAAAGCTTCTATTTTGACCAATTTCAGACAGGAAAATGACTCTAAACACACGTATTTTAGTTCCAAAAGTGATAATTCACATGCAACAGTCTTTTACAGTCAAAAGATTAAAGATTAAAAATTCACCATTAGTGACCATCTGGAGAAGGTTCGACAGGTCCAGGTCATTGTTTTTTATCAGAAAATTGATATGTTGGACTTTACAAAACATTATTGAAAATATCAATTGGATCGTGCCTCATGTTGACACCCACTTTTTAAAGCCTCACAGTGACCAGAACTGCCATTTTTACAGACTTTTCCTCCTACTCAGAAGATACTATTTTGACCAATTTCAGGCAGGAAAATGACTCTAAACACACTTATTTTAGTTCCAAAAGTGATAATTCACATCCAACAGTCATTTACAGTCAAAAGATTAAACATTAAAAATTCACCATTAGTGACCATCTGGAGAAAGTTCAACAGGTCTGGGGTCATCGTTTTTCATTAGAAAATTGATTTTTTGGACTGTACAAAAATGATTCAAAATATCAATTGGATCGTGCCTCAAGTTGAATTACCACTGTTTAAAGCCTCACAGTGAGCAAAATTGCCATTTTTACAGACTTTTCCTCCTACTAAGAAACTTTTATTTTGACCAATTTCAGGCAGGAAAATGACTCTAAACACACTTATTTTAGTTCCAAAAGTAATAAT